>JANIIA010000010.1:32538754-32550153 GCA_027478495.1 Erythroxylum alaternifolium | reverse complement strand
AGCATGAGATGTGGTAATTTACCACATCAGGACCCGTTTCTTTGGTCCGACCCGTTCTCTGGAAACGGGATGTTACAGGGGGTACCTCTCTCAGTGCTCACATGCTCAAGGTAATGAGTCTTATGGAGCAGTAGGATAAGCTAGGTCTCTCGTTGGACCCAGGGTTATTTACTGACATTGTCCTCAACTATTTGCCTCCATGCTATTCATCGTTCATCATGAACTACCATATGCATGGGATGGAGAAGAGTTTGGAGGAAATCCATGGGATGTTTAAGACTGCTAAGCAGGACATGAAGAAAGGAGTTTCTCATGTCTTGGTAGTTTAAAAGGGAGGGAAGAAGATAAAGAAAGGTAGGAACAAGCGCAAAATTAAGAAAAAGGGCAAAGATGGCAAAGGGAAGGCTTAAGTGGTGACTTCAAGCACTCCGAACGCTAGAACCCCTTCTGATACCGAGTGCTTTTATTGTAAAGGCAAAGGACATTGGAAGAGGAATTATCATAAATATCTCAAGGACTTGAGGAGTGGAAAGATTCCATCTTCTTCTTCTTCAGGTATATATGTTATTGAGATTAACCTTGCTACCTCTATTTTTGATTGGGTATTGGATACTGAATTTTGTGCTTATATTTGTTCAAATATGCAGGAACTAAAGGATACGAGGATGCTTGGAAAGGACGACAGTGTAGCTGCACGTTGGAAATGGTGTAAGTGTTGCAACTATTGTTGTTGGATGCGTTAAGTTTCATTTGCCCAGTGGGCTTGTAATGGAACTTAAATATGTATATTTTGTTTCGTCCATCTGTTCAAACATTATCTCCATTTCTCTTTTGGACAATGATGGTTTCTCCTTTACCATCTCAAACGGATCTTGTTCGATTTATAGAGATGGTTTGTTTTTTGTACTTGCTTGTGTTAAGAATAGTCTATACTTGCTTGAGATGGATAAACAGGTCTTAGTGTTAATAAAAAAAGACTCAAGACTTGTCATGAAAGTACTAATCTGATGTGGCATTGTCGTCTAAGTCATATAAATGAGAAGCGCATCAAGAAATTACAAGAAATAAGACTTCTTGGTCAATTCAATTGGGACATGTGAATCTTGTCTACTTGGCAAAATGACCAAGACACCCTTCACTAAGAAAGGTGAGAGGCTAAGTAGCTTATTGGGTCTAATACATAGTGATGTATTGGACCAATGAGTACCAATGCCCAAGGTGGTTTTCAATACTTCATCACGTTTACTGATGACTTCAGTAGATATGGTTATGTCTATTAATGAGATATAAGTCTGAAACTTTTGAAAATTTCAAAGAATTGAAGAATGAAGTTGAGAACCAACTCAACAAGAAGATTAAAGTCTTACGATCAGATCAAAGAGGTGGATACTTGAGTCATGAGTTTAGTGCTTATCTTAGAGAGTATGGGATCGTCTCACAACTCGCCCCTCCTAGAATGCCATAATGGAATGGTATTTTCGAGAGGCGAAATAGATCTATAATGAGTCAAGCCAAACTTCCAATCTCATATTAGGGATATATGCTTTAAACTGTTGCATTCACACTAAGAAGGTTCCATCAAAGTCCGTAGAAAAGACACCATATGAGATATAGTTTGAAAAACTGCTTAACATGTCTTTTCTAAAATTTACGATTGCAAGACATATGTCAAATGTTTAACGTCTGACAAACTTAGCCCTGAATCAGACAAGTGCTTTTTTGTGGGGTATCTTAAGGAAATTAAAGGATACTACTTCAATCACAAGTTAGAGAGCAAAGTATTTGTTGCTCGACACGGTGTGTTCTTGGATAAAGAGTTTCTCACAAGAGGAAGTAGTAAGAGTAATGTTAGACTGGAAGAAATTTAGGAAACAATACAAGATAACGAGGTTAGTGGGTACCACGTTGACCTACCCTTTAATGCTTCTGTCAGTATGATTCAAGTGCAGCCAACTCCACAAGTAGTTGTGGAAAAGGCTCATGACTAGCCTCCAATTGAATCGACACAACTCGAAGTTGAACTTGAGCCATAAGGAGTTGTGGAGGAAGGTCAACCATAAGTAGTTCCACCGCGAAGGTCAACTAAGGTAGTTCGTGCACTTGAGAGGTATATGGGACTACACGAGGTGACAGTGTTAGACACCGAATATCTATTGACTTATAAGGAAGCAATGGAAAGGCCAGACTCCTATGAATGACTTAGAGCCATGAAATCTGAGATATAATCCATGTATGACAACCAGGTTTGGAACTTGGTTGATCTTCCTATTGGAGTAAAACCTATTGAAAACAAATAGGTTTTTAACAAAAAGACAGACATAGATGGAAATTTGACTACTTATATAGCACGACTGGTTGCGAAAGGTTTCAGACATATTTAAGAAGTTGATTATCATAAGACCTTCTTACCCGTGGCTGTGTTTAAGTCAATTCGGATCCTTCTAGCAATTGTTGCTTTTTATGATTATGAAATATGGCAAATGGATGTCAAAACTGCCTTTCTAAATGGGAATTTAGAAGAGGATCTGTATATGACACAATTAGAAGGTTTTGTGGATCCAAAAGTTGCTAAGAAGGTGTGCAAGTTTCAAAGATCCATTTATGGATTGAAGCAAGTGTCGCGTAATTGGAATAAGTGCTTTGACAAAGAGATCAAAATGTTTGATTTTGTCGAGTGTGAAGAAGAACCTTGTGTGTACAAAAGGATTAGTGGGAATGCAATAGTCTTCCTGGTGTTATATGTGGATGACTTACTTCTCATCAAGAATGACATTCCTTTATTGGAGTTCGCCAAGTCCGCATTGATGAAGGTATTCTTAATGAAGGATTTGGGAGAGGTTACCTATATCTTGGGCATTAAGATCTATAAAGATAGATTTAAGAGGCTCATTAGATTAAACCAAAGTACATATATTGACAAAGTGTTGAAGAGGTTCAACATGTAGGATGGTAAGAAAGGTTTTTTGCCCATGTCTTATAGTATCCATCTCGGCAAGAACCAGTGTCCTTTGACACCTGGTGAGCTAGATGTGACGAGTAGATTTCCATACACTTCAGTGATTGGCTCTATCATGTACACCATGATATACACTTGCCCTGATGTATCATACGCTCTGTGTATGACTAACAGATATCAAACTACTCCGTGCTTAGCGCATTGGACTGTAGTCAAGAATATTCTCAAGTACTTAAAATGATATAAGGATATGTTCCTTCTATATAGCGGAGATTCTGAGCTCGTTGTAAGGGGTTACACTGATGCTAGTTTCCAGACCGATCGTGATGATATGAGATCGCAATCGAGGTATGTGTTCATCCTCACTGGAGGAGCTGTGAGCTAAAAAAGTTCCAAACAAGAGACCACAGTTGATTCCACCACCGAAGTAGAATACATAACTACTTCTGAAGCGGCCAAAGAGAGATATTGGATCAAGAAGTTCATCTATGAACCTGAAGTAGTTCCTAGTGTCGCTGGACCAATTCAGCGCTATTGTGATAATAATGGAGCTATTGCTCAGGCGAAGAAACCTAAGTCACACCAAAGGTTCAAGCATGTTCTACGACGATATCACCTTATACGAGAGATCGTAGGGAGGGATGCTGTAAAGTTTTGCATAGTTGATTAGGTTGGGAACACAGCCGACCCATTGACAAAACCTCTTTCTAAAGCCACACACGTAGTTCACACTGCATCAATGGGTATTAGATACGTTGGAGGTTGGCTTTGAGTATACTTTTCTTTATACATAAAGATGTATTTTGTTTACGAGGCTACACTTGTTTAGAGCTTTTATGCATAGAGGTGTATTTGGATTGGCTTTAGTTCAAGTGGGAGATTGTTAGTGTTATGATCTATAAGTCAATCATTAGATGGTTGTATTCTAACAGTTATGTTCATGAATTGAATGGTTTATATCATTTTGTTCCATGAGTTTTCATTATTTATGGATTATTCGAGTTGATGACTCGGATTGTAAGACTCTGTAATAAAAATAATGATTATTCTGAAATGTCACTAATCTTGGTAATTAACATGGAATATTAATTGAACACGAAAAGATTAGTGTGTGAATTAATGATCGTGATGTTATACAAACCATTCGATAAGGAGTTATTAGTTTAATCACATAGATACATAACGAAGATTATGGTATTCGACAGACCCTAAATGAAATATGATTAGGATTGTGTTAAGACATTAATGTTTCATACGTGTCTTGAATTCTATAGTATGAGATGTTCATTTTCTTACATTAGAAATGTGTATTTGTTGGCATTGTCTAATGCTAACAGTAACAAGTACCTATACAGATAATGCCACAATATGCGTGAATTGTGTAGAGGATAATGTTTATCAAGAAAACTGTTGTCCCTCGTATATGATATGAGTGATAATGTCTACAGGCTTTTGATAAAGTAATATTGTATGCATGTAATATGATTAAGGAGTTAATCATATTTACGATTTATTTTGGAAATCAAGAAAGAATAAATTGGCAATAATGACATATTCCAATTTTGCATTTATTCAAGATATTATGAGACAAGAGAATTAACACGGGCAATTATTGCTTCGGGATCATGATTTGTGCACGATACTTATCATCTATGTCAATTGAGTAAATTATAATGTACTTTGCTAAATACCGCTTATGATGTATATAATTAAAAGGGGTTTTAATTATATTGTCAATATGACATAGATCCTAATAGGTCACACCAGAAAAGATTTGATTAGAAAAGGGAAATCATTCTAGTATATCATATGGAGATATAAACATGACGATAAAATTAATTATAAGTGTTATAATTATTTTGGCCATCATATGATATTAGAATAAATTTTATTAGATAACAAATTTAATCCTAGATAAATTTATTTGATATGTATGACATGTCATATAAATTTAATGCTCAACAAAACAATGCATGTAATTATATGGTATAGTTATATGGCAATTGAGTCAAATGTCTAATTATTTTTAAAACATGAGTAAATGGAAAATTGACTATTTAAATGAAAATTTGCATGGCCAACCTTGTAAGAACATGAGGTGTCCATGAAATTAACATAAAGATGTGTTTAAAGCTTAATGACTAAGTTATCCTTTCACTTTGTTTTCTTGGCTTTATTTACACAAGGACATTTTAGACAATTAAAAAAGTTTTTAATTAACCCTAATTTGTCTACAAGGAAGAAGGATTTTCTTGATTTTTGGTGTGGTTTTTCCAGCTACCGTTTTTCATCTTCTTCTTTGCAACGGTTTCAACTTTTTTTTTCTTTCTCTGTTGTCTTCCTCCAAGCTGCCGATTTTCTTCATCCTTCTTATAAAACACAAAAAGCTTTGCCATTTAGCTCATATGTTGGGCATTCAATCACTCATCTTTTTGTTTATTTTGGGGATTTTTCTAGGATCAAAGATAAGCCATTGAAATACTATCTAGCATTGGGAAATAGTGGACTTTCTAATCGATCTTTGGTGGAGTGCATCTTATTTGGTGCAAAGGAGGTGAAGCCATGAGCAAGGAGCTGAAGTCGTGAGCTAGGTGGTGGAACCATGAGATCTTCTATTTGATTTGGAGACCGAGTTCAAGGTATAATGCTTTTTATGCTTTGATTTGTGCTATATTTGTTTATGAATTGGTTATAGGACAAGATCTTTTGGATTCTTGTTGGTTTTAAAATTTTTGTTTTAACCACTTCAACTCTTACAAAACTGACAATTTTTTCGTTGATTTCTAGTTACAAAGAAAGCTTTGAATGCGAGTAACAATAAGAACTCAAAAGCAAATGAAGCAATAAATATGAAGATAATAAGAAAAAGGGTATACTTGGAGAAATCGCAACACAGAAGATGTTGAAGTCAACACAGAGAAACCAAATATGATGTTTTTGTGAACCAAAAAACCTGTTTTATAAGCACAAGAAAATGTGATTTTTATGTTTTCGTAAATTTGTTGTCGTTTTCTTATTTTTAAAAACAAAAAAATGAAAATAGGTTTCAACCAAATACGTTGTAAGTATCTGCTTCTTTTTTTAATGAAAACAACAATAAAAAACCAAAGAAAAAATGGAGCAAAATAGTCCCTTAAATTTTTATTTCTACTTTTTATTTGACTTTTTTCAGTTTTAAAAATTTATAAAAACTACAAAAAGTAGATTTTACTTTCTGTTTCTATTTTTTTATAATCTGATTTACTGTCGAGTAAATATATATTAGTTAAAAACAATTTATTTTTGAGCTAATTATTATTACTAATAAAAATATAACTATATTAATAACCAAACATGTTTTATTTTTAATTAGACAAATTTATTTTAATCACTTATATAATATTTATTAAAAAATAATTAATAAAATTATTTTGTTTTATCAAAAATAAATAATCTAAAAATTAACTTGTTATTTATAAACTAATATTTATTTTAGATATTTCAATTATTAAATTGAATTTTATTTGAAATTTATATATTTTAAGATATTTAAATTTATTAATAATTATTAAATTAATTTCATTTAATTTAATTATGAAAATTAAATGTAGCTATTAAGTAAAATTTAATTAATTTAATATTTAATATTAAATTAAAATATATAAGCTAATGAATTAAATTAATAAATATTTAATTAATAATAAATCAGTTTATGGAAAAAAAAAAGTTTTCATACTGAAACTGAAACATACCGAAACCAAAAAAATTTGGTAAAAAAAAAAAGGCCCAATTCACATTAGGCCGAAGAATATTAAGAACATTATGTTGAGGTTTAGGGTTTTCGGCTTTTTGAATGGAGGAGACGAGAGGTATACAGCTTTCCTTGAATCAGACCCAGAAAATTAGATTACGGAGAGCTATTAACCACCTTGAGTCTCTGTACTCTAAAATCAATTCCAATGCTTCAGTCACTGTTGCTGATACCATACCTGTTAACTTCGAAGATAGCATTCTCAAGTACCTTTCTTGGCCCTTAATTTCATTGTTGAACTACTGTTCTTTCTTTGAAGTAATTCATTAGCTTGCTTGGTGGTTGAAAGTTTCGATTTTTTCTTGATTTTTGTATGTTTAATTTAAATACTTGTGATATAATGAAGGGGGCATGGGACGTCAGAGCGCGACGGCGAAGTCGTGGCCACGCTATGTGGGGTGGTGGAACGCGTCAACAAGTTGATATATGTACGTGCTTTACGTGCCAGGTACTGGAATTTCATCACTTTTGCGGCTTCTTTTTTGATAATTCCTAGTTAAGGTTGATTTTTAACAGATCATTGATGAATTTAGGTACAAGCCAGAGATTGGAGATATTGTGGTTGGGCGTGTTGTTGAGGTAAAGACGAAAGGATTATCAAATTCTGTGGCATAATGAAATCTAAACTTTTGTGGTGTTTGGGTTTCTTGGAAGGATTGATTATTTGTTGTTGATCTCAATTAGTAATGTATTGTTCCGTGATAAAATGAACTTCCTTATTTTTATATTGTTGTTAACGACATAAGAAGATGTTCTAGTACATCCAAGATCATTCTGATTGAAACACTAGATTACTGGAAGCTATTAGAAATCTGAACAGAAGTAGTTAAGTGAATGTTAATGTAACATCGAGAAAAGAAGTTGGTGTTTAGTATGTCAATTCTTTTGACATTTGCATTTTGTGCTTACCTCACTGCTTGAATCATTCTTCAAGAATTTAGCTAAATTTTCATCACGTTTGCATAGCATTTACAGTGTTGTTTTCATACTTTTTTTGATTATTGTTTTTGCCTATAGTGCTTCTCCTTCTGATCAATTACATGATTGATGGATCCATTTTCACCTTGTATATTGTTGTGATTGAGTCTGCGATTGATTACGGTCCAGGTTGCTCAAAAACGTTGGAAACTGGAAATAAATTTTAGCCAAGATGCTGTTTTAATGCTTTCTTCAATGAATTTGCCTGACGGTATTCAGGTATGAGTGTGACAGCTTGATTGTCTTGTTCTTTTGCGATGAATTCGCATCAACTATTGCTTCCTTGTTACAGCACAATATATTCTGGAATCTCTTAGAGAACAAACACTTCAAATATGTAACTAGGAATTGGCCCTTGTGTGCTAACTTCTCCTTTGATGTTATAATAAATATTGCCTAATAGATTTGTCATCATTTTTCTCATAGATCATTGTTTCATTATAGGAAATATATGTTTCTTATGTACAGAATGATCTTGTTGAAGCATTTAATTCCTGCTCTATTATCTGTTTATATTCAAGAGCCAGAATTGGTTACTTGTGCATTGCTTGACTAAATATGTCTGGTCTCTGCATTTGTAATGATAGAGGAGGCGCACTGCTATTGATGAACTCAACATGCGCCGTTTCTTTGAGGAAAATGACCTTGTCTGTGTAAGTTCAGAGTGATTCATTGTTTGTTCAGTTTGGTGATACAGTCTCTTTCAAATTCAATGGGAGAAGAAAAAGGAAAAGAGAGAGATCATTATTCTTTTTGTTACAAAACTACGTTCAGTGTCATGGATGCTATTCCTTTTTTCTCATTTCAGGCTGAAGTTCGTAATTTTCAGCATGATGGTAGCTTACAACTGCAAGCTAGAAGCCAGAAGTATGGAAAGGTTTGCTTTGCTTGAAAATCAACAATCTGTATGTGTTTTTTCATCATTAACATAATGTTATGCTTCGTACAGATCTAAGAACGTAAAATGAGTAGCCTTCTAGAAATGAAATGAAAATTAATTAAAACTGATTAATTCCAAATGAAAATTTGTTGTAATTGACATTTGTTATTAGTGGCAAGTGTGTCAGATGAGGACTTGTGGCTCATCAAACTCAATAAAATGAATGTTTACGTCATATTGAAGCAGTCCCTATGGTAATATTCCACTTGACTTGTGGCGGAATATAACCTAGGATACCCACTTCCATTATTTGCAGCATGAGAAAGCCAACTAGGGCTTGAAACTAATTAGGTGATCTAGCATTTTATTCAATTATTTTTCATCTTTTTAGGGGAAATAAATATGTTCTCAGCTATGGTCGAATATAGCTAGGTTGAAAAGGAGATACTAATGATGTTTACTGTGGACAAAAATCAGCCTACCAAAGTCATTTAATAGAACATAATATTTTTGCATTTGCCTTCGAATGCTTAACACTCAAAAGTAAAACGTGGAAAACTGTGTTGCAAGATGTATATCATTATCATTCACTGCAGCTTCTAGGTAGTGAAAGCTTCCTCTGAAAATATGTTCCCTAAGACTCATTGTTTATTTCGTTCTTGAAGTATTGTTGCAACAGTTTAAATAGTGCATTTATTGTGGAACTTCGGTTCAAATCATGTCGGAGTCTATGATCATGCTATCTATTGTTTTGAGTTAATATTTGGTTACTGAATTATGATTATTATCCTTGCAGCTTGAGAAGGGACAATTGCTTAGGGTCCCTCCTTATCTAGTGAAGAGACAGAAGCAACATTTCCATCATTTAGAACACTTTGGAGTTGACTTGATACTTGGGTGTAACGGATTCATCTGGGTTGGTGAACATGTTGAAGCCAGAGATACTATAGCAGAGGACCAAGTAGACAATACTGAACAACAAAATTCGAAATCCAACAGAAGTGCACACGACATGCCAATAGAGATGAGGCGGAATATTTGCCAGATTGCTAATGCCATCCGTGTCTTGTCAAATTTAGGCTTCAGTATAACTTTAGAAGTGATACTGGAGGCTATTAACTTGAGCATCAAGCTGAATCTTGGTATAGATGAGATGCTTGGTTCTGAGTTTCATGTTTTGGTGGCAGAGAGAGAGGTTGAAAGGCGCAGTTCATTGAGAAAAAAGTAGGTATGTGGAGCTGAATTTCTCATTTATATAGTCCACTGTATAAGTAGGAAGAACATTTACAACAGAATGGATGATACATGTCTGGATGATAGCAACTGCCCTGATACATAATTATGATGGATCAATTATTTGGCTTGATTGGAGTTCTTTTAACTTGTTCCTGTTGTCTCATATGAATTCGTACTTTGTATAGCCCTTTATCTTACTTGCAAGCCAAAATTGTTGTAAGGTCTGAAGTCAGTCCCACCTGTACTTGCTCTGAACTTCACATCAAATGCCATTTGATCCACGGTAGAGTTCTCTCTTAAGTATGGCAATATACAGAGCAAATCGCAGAGCAGCAGAGTGATTAGCCCTAAAATTCAAGCCTTTGAAAAGGCAATAAAATTTATCCATAGCCAATTCCAATGCTTCAGTCAATCTTGATGAAACAATACCTGTTAACTACGAAGATAGCACTCTCAAGGATCTTTTGTTGCCCTTAATTTCATAGTTGAGTTAGTATATTCTTTCTTATTAAGAAATTGATTAGCTTGCTTGGAGGTTGAAAGTGTCGATTTTCACTTGATTTTCGTATTTTCTTGAGTTGAATGCTGGGGATCCAAATGACGAGGGCCTGGCAAAGTCATGGCAATGCTGTGTGGGGTGATGGAACGCTTCAACAAGTTGAGATACATACGCGCCTGGTACTAGAATTTCATTACTTCCGCAGCTCCTTTGTTATTAATTCTTAGTTATGGTTGATTTTGAACACGTCATTGATGAATTTAGGTTAAAGCCAGAGATTGGAGATGTCGTTGTTGGGCGTGGAATTTCGGTTTCTTGTAATGTAACCTGAATCAGTATGTTTATCAAAGGATAAACGCCAGATACCTGCACTTTGGTTTATTGTAAAGGATAAGCACTAGATAATTATGGCTAACTCAATCTATTCTTCTTCAACTTCAAATACTGCTGCTTTTCTGCTCCTCTTTCATTAAATATATTTTTTGATTCTTTTCCTTCCACTCCACCTCATATTAATCAAACTTTCTCAATTGGACTCACCTCTTAGAATTATATTCCATTAAAAGCTTAGTTCAAGATATGTCGTATAAGAATCTGACTTTTAACAGTATTTATAAAACGTCTCTACAACCATCTTAAAAGGGTTTAAACAAGAAGTGCTAGGTCCTTGGGGTTTAAAATAGGGATGTCAATGGCCTGGGTTGGGTGTTGGCCGATGATGGGCCGGGTTGGCCCGGACCCGGCCCATTGAAAAAAAGCGGGCGGGCCAAAAATGGCTTGTGGGCCTTGGGCGGACCGTGTCTTATCGGCCCGTTGCTAGGCCCATGGCCCGGCCCTCCTAGCCCGCTCGAGCCACTGGCCGCCCATCGTGCTTGAGTAGACTCGAGCATTTAATTTATTTTAAAATTTTTTTAAAAAATTTAAAAAATTGTTGTATTTTAAAATTTTCATAAATTATAAATTATAACATAATTATTTATAGAAAAATGTAAGATGAAATTACCCATAAATTATACAAAAATATTTATATGAAAAGTTAATAAGTTAATAGTTGTAGTAA
>JANIIA010000010.1:32507898-32533439 GCA_027478495.1 Erythroxylum alaternifolium | reverse complement strand
AAACAAAAAATTTTGAATTTCCTGCAAGGGTGCCCTGGGGTGTTTTGGGTCAGTTTCCAGGTCCGAGAAATTTATAAAGTGATTTTTTTCCATTTTTTGGATTTATTACATTAGTAATAAATTAATGTTTAACTCTAGAAAAAGGAATTAAAGCATTCGAGATCCGATTTCAAGTAAATTTTCATGCTTCGGACATCACATGAGGGGGATACTTCAAATTGTCGTGTCTTAGGTCTCATATTCAGTGTTTGGGATCACATGATGGTCAATTAGAAAAGGAGTTGAGACATTCTGAAGCCATTTTTGAGTGAAATTTCATGCAACGAACTTACCATAAGGGAGATACATGACGTCCTTGTGTCTCGGGTGGTCGGTTTGGTATCAAGTAAGGCACGATAGTCACTCTACTGAGATTTTTCTTTTATGAAAGTCTCAAATGAAGTTTTCAGAGAATGTCTTCAGCATAGGTGTATGACAATGAGGCTGTGCAATCGGGTTTTGCATTTATTTAAGTTACATTGTCACATACCGTATGCCTATAAAGAATGTGAGGATAATATAGAGACGTATCCCTTGTCTTTGTAGACTTTTTGGGTGCTGATAAGAATGTAGTCACCATAGTAGCCTTTCGAGTCAGTATTCTGAATTGTTCTGCTTACACGTTAGGGGATGTCTCTGGTGTAATGTTTGATTATTCTGCCCACATGTGTTGGCCTTACATGAGATTTTGAGATGTGCATAAAGGCATTTGATAGAAGAAAGCTGTTTTTTGAATGATCTATTCGCCCACAGGTGGTAGTGTCATGAGAGTTGATAGTTTATACTCTGATCGCTTTTATGTATGGAAGTCTAGTTGCATATATTATGCATTCAGTTCACAGGTGTTTCATAATATGTGTGACCAAATTTTTAGGAAAGATACTGTTTAATGGCTTTCAGTATCGCTGTTATCCTGCATATGCTAATATAATCAAAGTTACTAAAGAGTAACCTTTTCGGTCAATAAAATCAGTGTCGATCACTATTGAAACTCTAATCGGTTTCAATACAAAGAAGTAGACAGATGATGTATTAAATGCTATGGAAATAGCTGAGGTTGATATGACCATACAGACAAATGGGTCATCTTCACCTACATCCATAAGCTCGAAAGCTCATAAAGCAGCCTATTAAGCCAAGGATCGGTCTGACAGATTATGTCTGATGACTATTAAGAGATCCGTACCTAACCATCTGCATAGTGAACTTCCGGACACAGACATAGCACATTGATTTCTTGGAACTGTCTCCTAAAGGTACGTAGTCTCATATAGTATTGAGACAAGTGCCTTGAATAAAGAATTATTCTCCACAAAGTATACAGTAAAAGGGGGAGTAAGGAGCACATATCAAGAATGATTCATCTTCACAAGAGATCGAAGATGTAAGACATTTCTTTTCTTGATGTCTTCATAAGTCACCAGACTCTGAATACACTCCCTTTAGAGTTAAGTAATCTGGTGAAGACATATTATCGGCAGGATGAGAAATGGGACTTTAATGCTTTGATTTTCCATTGCGTTGCTGAGGGGGAGAACCTTAAGTTTGTTACTCCTATAGTCCTTGAAGCAACTAAATGGAAGGCAAAGATGAAGCACACTAAGATTAAAGGTAGAAAGATTGAATCTTCTCCACATATTGATGCAGGTCGATTCAGTGTTGGTGAAGGTCCTGGGAACATAAGGAAGCCAGAAGTATAAGGCATAGAAGGAAAGACTGTGACCATCATATTACTTCTTGGCTTGTCAATTTATGAATCTAATTTGCGATAGTCGCACGAAGTATTTGGTGACTATATAGTGGAGTATCTGATCAAGGTGCTTCTACGGTACAAGGGGTTCATATCTAGGAGAAAGCCAAATAAAGAGAAAAGAGGAACTGATGGTTGACAGCAATGAAAAAATGGAAGTAATATTTATAAGGGATATATATACTGAATCTTGTAGCAAGGTTCATTCAGGTTATTACATGACACATTTTATATATGATCTTTGAATCAATTTTGGACAAAAAAGGTTAACGTTTTGTATTTAATACCTCTGTTGTACAGTTATGTTTAATGCAAAACATATTGGTACGACTTTCTTGTCATATGGTTTGTATAGAATATGTCTTACCGCGTATTAGATATATGCTTCTTGATATCTTGCTGAACAAGTCATGAAATGAAAGATCTTAATGAATGAAAAGTCATACATGGTGTGACATAAAAGTTTAAGCCACGTTTCTAGAGCTACGGTTGAGAGATGGATGTTCCATAGATCATGAGATTAAAGGTGGTATAAGCGATGATGCCTAATGATAGCATGTAAGTTGAATAAGATAACATGTTTTGGCCATTTACACTCGGATCCTGTCATTTCCCTTATCGTGAAATATGCTTAGTTGATCTCAAAGAAAAGGTAACTTGAGGTACAATTTCTATTTGCTTAGATATCTGAAGATGATTAGTTTGTGGAAAAATTGTGTGATCTTAACTTGCGTTCAGTGAACAGAAACATTGATGCAGCTAAGTGAAAACTTTATGCTAAAATTATTTGGCTTAAAAACCATGTTATGTTGACTTCTGCTATAAGGACAATATCAGATCTTCAGTGTGTCAGTGTGTTATGTTCTCTCTAAGTAAAGAGTCTAAAACAAAAGAGGAATAGAAGTCAACAGAAAGTAAGAGATGCAAGCCGTCGGGTTACAAAGATTCCTCCACAGCGAAAGCGAACTAGTTATGGTATGTTCACATAGTGGATTTATCTGTTAACATTTGTATTTGTTCACCAAATTGTCAGTCTTCTTGATATTTCTACACATTCTATACATGTATCTTTCCAGGCAAATCAAATTTTTAGGGCGAACAGATCACGGTATTACCAAGAAGAGGTCGCCGTTGCTGCTTGTTAACCATCAAAGGTGGTTCTTCCACAGGTAAGGTGTTGCAGCTGAGCTTCAAGAAATTGTTGCTTATGAGCTGAAAATAAGGTCAATGAGTGTTGGAGAAAAACTTGGAACTGATGCTCTTTGTTCAATCAAGGAAAAGGCACAAGCTTTTCAGTTCCTATTCAGATCTCTGTGGCCAACCCAGCTGTAGAAGTAGAAGTCACAATGCAAATACCAAAATAAACATCAAAAGATTCGACAGAAATGTTCTTGGAACAATGAAGCATACCTTCCACGCATACATTCCAAAGAAGGCTACAGTATCAGCAGACCACACAACTGAGAAGGACTTTATGAAGAAGGGTATTATCACATTGAGTAACGGGATCAGCAAAAATAAGTAGTTAAGAGCTTCTTTCTCGTTCTTGGAGCAATCACGGGCACGCAGGGAAGGAATTGCTGAAAATAGTATAAACATAGATCTGATCACTGTATCGCTATGCGAATGTCTATCAATCTCCCACACAATCCAGACCTTTTGAAGTGTAATCTAAAGGTGATGAGGAGGGGAAACGTGACTTACTGAACATCCAAATAGACCACATTCCCATCAATCTCCATATGTCTGGTTCATTTGATGGGAAAATGAGATTGTATGAAAGCGCTCCACCTAACAACATTGACACATATCCTTGAATCTCAAAAACAGTGTACAAGACAGTTCCAGGTACCGCAGGATTTTTTGTAGCCGTAGAAGCCCTTGGTGCGAAGGTCGCCGCTGTCTTTTGAACAACCTTTTTTTTAAAGAAAATAAAAACAATATAATCAGCCACAACCCAAGATTTTTGAAAAGATCAGTCACAAAATTTGTGCAGCTTTTGACAACCATGACCACTACACTGTCTTGGACATCAGTTTAACATTCATGTTTCTTCCACAAGCTCGAATAAACCCTATGAGAAACTAAACCTTTCCAGAAAAATTCCGTCTTGAAAAATGCAAGAAAAACACATGACAACTAAAACCCAGCTGCAATTTGAAGTGCGCATTTACGAGATCATATAAAGTATTGATGGCAATCAATAAAGACATAAAAAAAGGAACCTTTTTTAGGTCCTTTTCAAGTTTAGGAGAAGCTGAAGGATTGGAACTAATGTTGCTCGATTCGGTCGGTTCTTCTTCTAGTTTGAGCTTTTCTTTAGATTCTTCCACTGTCGGTGTATCCATTTCATTTGTACTGGCATGTAGCCTCAACTTCAAGCCCTTGCTCCGATACCAGGGACAAGTTTTCACGGTTGATGTGGCTAGTTGTTGGAACTTCAATAGCTGGCATTTGCAGAGACCAGCAGACGATAGCGAAACCAGCGAACTCATGTTGTCCGACAGAGATACGAAAAGAAACTTTGGACAACTCAAAGGAGATAAGGTGCAACTTCGAACGATACTCAACGACGCCGTTTGAGTGTAAGCAAGCTTCGACATTGAAACGACAGTGTAGTCATAAGTCCAAGAATACATGTACGTACATATATAGATTTAGTTTAAAGGCCTAAAATTAGAAGGAAGTTCTTAACAATATGAACAATAAGATCATTAATTAATGAAAAGTCTCAACTTGCAAGTCAAGTGGTTAAAAAATTCTCTCATGCCATTAGTGGATAAATTTGCTTCGACGTATACCGGTAATTAAAGATCCTTTGGTTGTTTACAGAAAAAAAGAAACGAACTGAAACACCGGTATAGTTGCGTGTGTTACGTAGTTTTCTTCCTCCCGAAAGAATTGATTTTCCGGGAAATGGGTTTCTTTCGATTCTCATAGGAAACCCATTGACAGGATTGGTGGGGAGGAGAGTTTTCTATAGAAAGTAATGAGACCGAGTCGATTCTTCTGTTAGCGGGTGGGAGTTAATCTGATGGCTAACTTCCTTCTTGGATTTGTGCTGCCACTGCTGCTTTTGACAGGTACCCACTTACTTTTTTCGCCATTGGAAGGGCAGGTGATTATTGCAAAACTTCTAGCTTAGCTATTGGACTTCTGAGTTTGAAGTTTGTTGCTTTGGCGTTTTAACTGTTGAAATTTTTTGAAATACGTCGTCTTTTTAACTTTATTGGATTTAATTTGATGCTCTGGTCCTGATGCTCTGAATTTGGTATAAAATTTTGCTTCTTTTCTTTTTCTTTTAGTCTTTTCCTAATCTTGTGAAGGTTTTTCTTGTTTATCATCTTTCTTGGCTCGCATAAGCTTTCTTACTTGTTCATACTACAGTCAATTTCATGGTACATGAAGTTTTATTTAGGACGGAACATGGTTGATGTGTTCTGGAATCGACGATATCAATGATTTTAGTAGAATAGAAGAATGTGTTTGAAACCAATCAAATCAGTAATTGATTTTGCTTATTTCCTTCTTTCCTGCAGCTGCTTTGATTAATTGGAGTTTGATCTCCTTGGTTGATTTAATAGCTTTCCTTCTCATCCAATATACTGCTCCGGACATAGGTAAGCTACTCTTGTAGTTTCATGACTATATCAATTCTGCTGACATTCGGCTCAAGAAAATTTATGTTTTTATTGCTCTTGAAAATGTATTTTCTGCAACAAGAAGGGGAGGACTTTGCAAAATGTGGAAAATTTTATTCCCACACCTATGCTTCTTTTTATTCAGCTAACTTTTTCGTTCACGGTTTTTGCAAAATTATGCTTACACACCATTGTTTTTTAACAGGATTCCGATTCCGAAGGCGATATCTCATTCTTTGGCCTGTGATTTTCTTTTCACTTGGTGCGATTCTTTCCCAAGTGTTATATCTTGTTATTTGGGCAATTCAGGGAAACAATTGGAGTGGAGCAAATGCAAGATGGGCACAGTTAGTTGGTTTTATGATGTAATATTTAATTTTCAGTTTTATCCTATGTTCCCACTTCACAATCAATCTGCATAAATTGACAATTTCTTGGTGTAATTCTGCAGTGTCCACTCTTGGAAGTCACCCTCGGTAATTTATTTCTTGCTTACCCAACTATTAGCATTGGTTGTTGGTTTGGTTGATATGTATGGCAGCAGATTTGGTATCATTACATGGGAAAACTCTGGATGTGGTCGCTTTCTAGTTATGCTCGAACGTTTAGGTTTGTACATAGTCTGCCGAAGCTTCATCTTATTCTCTTGTTAATCTCCCTTGCTTTCTGTTTATTCAATTTTGGGTGTCCATCTTTGTGGACATGTAATAGATAAAAATTCCAATACGAATATATGTTTTATGGTGTTCAGTAAACTTTATGGCATCTTTTTTTTGGTTAAATTCATAAATGGACCTTGGTTTCAAAGTCATTTCTTTTTCGATTTGCTTCTGATCGTGCAAGTTTCTGAACTTCCCTTTTTATTGTTTGAATTGGAGTTTATTGACAAGAACATTGGACAGTACATAGGTATTGACTGAGATTTTTTCTCTTTTCTCTATTTGTAAGGTTCTCATCTCAGTGTTACTTCCTGTTTGCTGTTACCGGCCATTCAACTAGGTGTGGGTATTAGCCATCCATCTTGGCTCTCTCTACCTTTTTTCATTTGCAGCTGTGTTGGTCTTGTGGACTGGTCTCTGACCAGCAATTTTCTAGGCCTTTTCAGGTGATCTCTTAGTGGCTAAAGATAAATCAGTAGTTACTTCTCTCTTTCTTTGTGTAATATATTAGAAAGAAGTACAGGTGATCTATATTTCAAATACTTGCTATTATAGCTTTCTAATGGCTTACATTTTTTTTTCTTTATGATCTTGTAGGTGGTGGAGGCCCCTTCAGCTGTATGCTAGCCTAAACATCATACTACTTTATGTCTATCAGCTTCCTGTGGAGTTTCCCAGCATAATTAACTGGGCGGCAGATTTTATTGGTCTGTTCAAAATATGTGCAAAATCAGAATGGCCCAACATTTGTTCTAGTCTTTTTCTTGTACTTTTCTATATAATGGTATGTATTATTCATGCAATTAAAAATCTGTTTATGTTTAATTTGTTGAGATATTCTCTCCTAAAGTCAAAATCGGTGCAACAATGGTCTAGCACTGATGTCTTCCAAATCAAATATGATGCTTATAGAATTCAATTGAAGTAAGTTGCTTCTACTAGTAATCGTTCACATGGTAAATGATTATACTTTTGGATCAGGGAGGCCTTTGATTTTGAGACGTGATTGTGATTTAACTGGAAGAAAAATGTAATCAGTATCATAAGTAGCAAGTGTGGAGGGATAAATGACCAATTTGAGTTAAATGAAAAAAGAGCAGCTCATAGAGGCAATTAGTTCATTGGAAGCACAGAGCTTATGATTATTTGGGTAGGAGTTCAGTTGTGCAATTGTTCTATGCATGATAATGAAGAATTAGATTGGCTTCCACAATGAGAAATGCCTGTTTAGGCTACTCTACCATGGAAGTTTCAAATTCAATCTGTATGTGGTAACAGTGGTAGGTATGCAGAAAGGTTATGGCAACGATTGGTAGTATATGTCTTATGTTCTTCTGTGCTTCTAAGTGAAGGAGACTATCAACTAGCATGAGCCCAGAAAGGCTTGTGCTCTTCTAAATATGTGTAGGTGCCACATGAAATCAGAGCTTTCATATAATTGATGAGGTTCCCTCTGATTATTTCTTTTTTTTATGAGATATGGAAATTTTGGCTCTGCTACTTCCTAGTTGCTAAGAATGTGGATGATTGTTCAATATCTTTGAAGTGATGCAAGTTGGTGGACCAAATTGTTGTCTATCAATCAATGATGCATCCTTCAATAACTTTAACTTATTATGTCTTGATTAAGTAATTCAATTGTTGATGTAAAACATTACTATCATCCATTCTATGATCATTTCCTTCTCATTTTATTGCTTTTTTCCTGGGCTGTTTACATTGCACCCTATCTAACCTTCTACCTCTTGATTCAGCTATCTTTTATTAAGCGTGACTTGGAGGAAATGGACTTCATTCTGTCTATACGAGAAAATGCTTTGACAGAGCAACTTTTACCCTTGAGACATTCATTTTTCATTCGTCAACTGAGGTAAAGCTTGGCCAATACTCCCTGACATCTTGTCATCCTGTTCCCACTTTTCTTTTTCAATTCTTTTATGTTATTATTATGGCAATATCATCACCAAAAGATGACAACAATGCTTGATTATTGCCTTCCAGTGTGTTGCTGTTATATCTCCCTAGATCCCGTGTCTTAGCTGGATTCCTGTTGGGTTGTTGTTGTTGTTGTTGTTGTGGTAGTCTGTTACTGTCAAAAATTTGGGGTACTTTCTCATTTGGTTGTTCTTGTATTGATTCAAATGGCAGTGCATCATAGATCATATGCGTATATATATATATATATATATTGCGATTAATAGTTGACTGATAAGTGTTTGGAAAACCTATACTAATGAAAGTTGCAGCAAGGTTTCAAAGTTACACTTTTTTATTACATCAGTAACCTTTTCCGTGCATTTTTCTTGTGCATATGATTTGAATGTGGTTAGTGGAAACACTATTTCTATTGTCTTGCAATTTTGAATCCAGTCAGAGCATAGATCATGAAATATCTGCCTAGATGAAAACTTTAATTTGCTTGTTGCTTGCAAGGTTAATGAACCTGCTTTAAAATGCAGATCTGGAGTCAGGCATACGAATGTCTTGTTGAGGGGAGCAGTTTTTCGAACCTTCAGCATTAACTTTTTCACGTATGGTTTCCCGGTATATATTCACTATCCAGATACTGTTTTCTGCTCTCTGGATTAGACTGGTTTCTTAGCATCTGTGATCTGTTGCTTTGGGGGATACAGGGTAAATTCCTTATAAATGGCATGAGCTGTACTAATATGCTACTGACTTGGACTAAAATGGTTTTGCTTTAACAAATTATCAATCTTTTTGTAGCTGATAACCAATCTAATTATTTTACGAGATACAATTGTTTGTTTAACATTAAAGGCACTTGAGCAGTGATTGTCTGAAACCATCTGGACAATTACTTGAGCATTTTCTTGTAGTGTAATCTCTGTAAATCGAAAATCAATTACATTGTCAACTTCTGTGTCCTTTTCTGGTTGGTATGTACTGATTGAGATTTGAGTTGGTAATCTTAAAGCAAAATCTTCTTGAATGAGGCAAATACTGCATAATGTATAAACAAATACTTAACTGACTATCATTGTTTTTGCCTCCACTTTTCAATTACTAAATGCAAGATACAAAAGCAATGAGTTTAGTACCAATTTCTACTTGAATACATCATTTGATTTTTGACTTTCAGTGCTGGATTTGACAGGTTTCCCTTTTTGCTCTGTCCTACTGGAGCTTTCACTTTGCCAGTATATGTGCATTTGGACTACTCGCATATGTTGGCTACATTGTCTATGCCTTCCCTTCTGTTTTCCGTTTACATCGGTTGAATGGACTGCTTCTCATCTTCATTCTCTTTTGGGCTGTTAGCACATATATCTTCAACGTAGCTTTTCCATTCTTGAATTGGAAAATAGGCAAGGTATTTGCACTTTCAACTTTAACCTCCAATTTGTGATAAAAGTATGGATCTCAAAGTTCAATAACCTTGGCTGTGCATGCAGGATATGAAAATATGGGATATGATTGGATTTTGGCATTATCCCACACCTGGGTTATTTCTACTTGCACAATTTTGTCTTGGCATATTGGTTGCCTTGGGTAATCTTGTCAATAACTCTGTTCTTCTTTACTTGTCTAACGAGGGAGATCAGTCTTTGAACAATTCTATTACAGAAGGTAATGAACTAATCAATTCAAACACTAACCTGTAGCTTTTTTTGTTGTGGGTCATCATGATTTTGCCAGCATATTTCTCATCCTTTTGACTGTATATTCGGCAAGTTATGAGGGATATGTAATTTGCATACTCAGAGCTGTATGCTACCCTTCATGTATTTAATTGCTCTTTGTTTTCTGTAGTTTCTGTAGAGGAAGATACCAAGGTATTGATAGTTGCAACAATTGCGTGGGGATTGCGGAAATGCTCTCGAGCTATAGTGCTGACATTGATATTCCTCATCGCCATGAAACCTGGTCTCATTCATGCTGTATATCGTATGTTCCATGCAATTCACTCAAACTCACTAATTTGCATAATATGTGGTAGTCATCACTAGTGATGCCTGTTATCAATTAGGTAAGCATGAGATAATTCCAGTTTACTAATCAACTGTGTACTTTGACCTGTGCTCCAGTGATTTTTTTCTTGATGTATCTATTGAGCCACAGTATCAGCAGAAAGATACGGCAATTCCTGATTCTTCTGTGTGAAGTTCACTTTGCACTTTTGTACATACTTGAGATCGACTTCATCTCCAATGTGTTCGAGGAAAATGGTTCTTTCAGTATGGAAGTTTTGCTGCAGTTAGGTAGGTGTTGGTGTTCAATTGTTTGACTTCTCAGTATGAACTTTTTAATTGGTTTTGAGGTTATGATATATTCTTTTTTACGCTCTAACCCAGGTATGTAACTAAACCATATTGTGTGAACTATTGCAGGTCTTCTGAAGCAAGATAGTTCCTGGGATTTTTTGGAAATAGCTCTGCTTGCTTGTTTTTGTGCCATTCATAACCATGGGTCTGAGCTCTTATTTTCGTTTTCAGCAATTGTGCAGCACACACCTAGCCCTCCTGTTGGATTTGGCATCTTGAAAGCTGGTCTGAATAAATCAGTCCTCTTGTCAGTATATGCCTCCACATCTGCAAGACATGACCTTGATAATCCTTCTTATGGTATGACTTCATGAATAACTCCAGACATTCTAAGTGACTTGGAAATTGGTTACCATGTTTAGATATTGGAATTGGTTCATACGGTACTACTTTTTTGGCCAACTGTTAAATAGATCAATGAACTTCTCTGGAAACAGCTTAGCCTTTCACCATAACCCTCCACTCTACCAACCACCCTCCCCCAAAGATAAGAAGCTAAAATCTGGTAGAAAAAGGCCAAAGGTAGCTTGTTCTTGTACAATTATGCATCTGGGGTCTATCTCTTGGTTTCTACAATAATGGATCTACCCAAGATTTTAACTTGAGATGTCATGTCATCACACTTCTTTGTATTTATCAATACATCAGAGTTATGTATAACTTTATGATAAGTTCTCTTCCTAATTTTAAATCTGCACTGGATGCCAGTCATTGATCGCATTTTTGACTTTTGTCTTTGCAGAGAGTAGGATAGCATCATTCCTTGGTGCAATCGGGCAGAAGTTTTTATCCATCTATCGCTCTTGTGGAACTTACATTGCGTTCCTCACTATTCTTGTCACAGTGTACTTGGTGACACCCAATTACATATCATTTGGATACATATTTCTTCTTCTTGTTTGGATTATTGGAAGACAACTAGTGGAGAGAACTAAAAGGCGCTTATGGTTTCCTTTAAAGGCATATGCAATTGTGGTGTTTGTTTTCCTCTATAGTTTGAGCAGTTTCCCAAGCTTTGAAACATGGCTTTCCAGATTTATAGACTTAAAATTTTATGTTGGCTATGACTCAAAGGCTTTGTTGTTTGGAAATGTATGGGAATCTCTGGCAATCTTGGTAGTGATGCAACTTTATAGTTATGAGAGGAGACAAAGCAAGTACAGCAGATCAAAAGACCCTGACCCATTGGATTCAGGAGTATTTGGATTTGTAAGACGATTCCTGATCTGGCATAGCCAGAAGATCTTATTTATTGCACTATTCTATGCTTCTTTATCTCCCATTAGCGCTTTTGGTTTTGTCTATCTGCTTGGTCTTGTCATTTGTTCAACTTTTCCCAAAGCTTCTCGGGTACCATCGAAGTCCTTTCTGTTGTACACGGGATTCTTCGTGACAGCTGAGTATCTTTTTCAGATGTGGGGTAAACAGACTGGCATGTTTCCTGGACAACAGCACTATGATTTGTCTCTTTTCTTGGGATTACATGCATATGATCCAGGTTTTTGGGGCCTGGAGTCAGGATTGAGGGGAAAGGTACTTGTAATTGCTGCTTGCACCCTTCAGTATAATGTTTTCCACTGGTTAGAGAAGATGCCAAATCTTGCTGTAGATAAAGGTAAATGGGAAGAACCTTGCCCTTTGTTTGTCTCGGAGGAAGATATTTGCATAAATGGCTCCACATCAAACAATGAAAATAGGCCACCATCAGATTGTAGTAGTCAATCTGATAAAAGAGAGGAAGTGACAAGCAACTCAGGGTTATCTTTCACTGCCATCCCCACTCAAGCACAAAATCACAATTCCAGTAAAGCCATAAGCTCAGAAGGTGGTAGCACTAGAAAATTTTTATTTGGAAATTTCTGGGGAAGCACCAAAGAGAATCACAAATGGAACAAAAGAAGAATTCTTGCGTTGAGACAGGAAAGATTTGAGATGCAAAAGACTCTCTTCATTATTTATATGAAGTTCTGGATTGAGAATATGTTCAATCTCTATGGGCTTGAGATTAACATGGTTGCTTTGCTCCTTGCCAGTTTTGCTTTGTTGAATGCCGTCTCTATGCTATATATTGCCTTGCTGGCTGCTTGTGTTCTTTTAAGTCGGCACATAATACGAAAATTTTGGCCAATGTTTGTCTTCTTGTTTGCTTCAATTCTCATATTGGAGTACTTCTCTATTTGGAATAATATGTTTGCTGCAAACCAACAAATCCCAAGTGGGACTAGCGTAAATTGTCATGACTGCTGGAGAACTGCAGCTTTGAATTTCCAGTATTGCAAGAACTGTTGGTTGGGTATTACTCTCAGTAATATTTATATTTGTTTCTGGACAATCATACATGCAAATAATATATTTCTTATTTCCTTATATTCTGAGATCCACAACATAGCATGAAAATCATGCAGTTCTTAAACCGGAATAGGATACTGCAATTATTAAGTCAATTAGCTGGATTTCAACCTTCATGGGAAAGAATGCTCTTCATCGTTACATGAAATTTCAAAGTTCATTTGATGTATCTTCTATCAAAGTTAGAATAAAGATGCTCCTAATTCACGATTCATGATTAATTTTATAGTAACACTTTTGTCCTTCAACTTTTTCCCTTTCCCTCATAAGGAAAAAATAATAATCCATTTTTACCTTACAATCAGAGCATAGACTAACCAGATGCGCCACTCTTTGTGCAGGACTTGTTGTGGATGATCCACGGATGCTTATTAGCTATTTTGTGGTCTTCATGTTTGCTTGTTTTAAGCTCCGTGCTGATCAATTATCTGGTTTCTCGACCTCATCAACTTATCGGCAGATGTTGTCTCAACGGAAAAATATTTTTGTTTGGAAAGATCTCTCTTTTGAAATGAAAAGCATGTGGACCTTTCTTGACTACCTGAGGCTCTACATTTATTGCCACCTGTTGGATCTTGTGCTTTGCTTGATTTTAATTACTGGAACCCTTGAATACGACATTCTGCACCTTGGATATCTTGCATTTGCTTTGGTCTTTTTTCGGATGAGACTAGTAATACTGAAGAAGAAAAACAAGATATTCAAATTCTTGCGCATATACAACTTTGCAGTTATTATTCTTTCTCTTGCTTATCAGTCTCCTTTTGTTGGGGTATTTTCTTCTGGAGATACGAAACAACTAGGTTATATATATGAGATGATTGGATTTTACAAGTATGACTATGGGTTTCAGATAACTTCAAGATCTGCGCTAGTGGAGATTATTATATTCATGCTGGTGTCACTTCAATCATACATGTTCTCCTCCAGTGAGTTCAACTATGTTTATCGGTACCTTGAAGCGGAGCAAATTGGTGCCATTGTGCGTGAGCAAGAGAAAAAAGCTGCTTGGAAAACTGCACATTTAAAATACATTCGTGAATCTGAGGAAAAGAAACGACAGCGTAACTTACAAGTAGAGAAGATGAAATCTGAGATGCTTAATTTGCAAATTCAGCTTCACAGCATAAACCCAGGTGGAAATTGTGGCAATTCTTCACCTGGTAGTGTAGGCCTAAGAAGGAGAAGGAGTACATCTGTTACCTTCAATAGGGATTCTGGAAGCCCTGAGAGAGGTGAAGGAATCATCATGAAACATGAGCAGATCAGTAGAGAGGATTTATTTGTTCCTTTTGAAGTAAATGAATTTCCTGCTAGTTTGAATACTGAAAGTCCAACAGCATTAATGTCTCCAAGGTATTTTTCCGAATCTCCTATTTGTGAGATCACTGAGATCAGACAAGAATCAGCTGATGGCTTACCTTTGAAGTCTGTCAGGAAAGAGAATGGTCATTTAAACGAAAACCCCTTGAAATCTGCAGTGCAGTTATTTGGTGATGGCGTTTCGCAGGTGCAGTCTATTGGAAACCAGGCAGTTAATAACCTAGTGAGCTTTTTGAACATAGCACATGAAGATTCAGATATGAATGAGCACTCCTCTACTGAAACTGGAGTAGATGATATGGAAAATGAAAAAACCAGGCATGTGAGCTTGCACCGTTCATCTTCTCTACAATCTGATGCAAGTGATGCTACAAGTCTGCAGATAGGAAGGATCTTCCGTCACATATGGTCTCAAATGCGGTCAAACAATGATGTTGTTTGTTATTGTTGCTTTGTTCTAGTCTTCCTGTGGAACTTCAGTTTGCTTTCTATGGCATATCTTGCAGCCCTCTTCTTGTATGCTCTCTGTGTTAACACTGGCCCTAATTATATCTTCTGGATTGTTATGCTTATATATACTGAAGTTTACATTTTGCTTCAGTATCTTTATCAAGTCATTATCCAGCATTGTGGATTGGGTATTGATCCACACCTCCTTCGCGAGTTAGGATTTCCTGCACAGAAGATTAAGTCGTCCTTTGTCATCACTTCACTTCCTCTGTTTCTTGTCTACTTATTTACTCTCTTACAGAGCTCTATAACTGCCAAAGATGGTGAATGGGTGCCTTGTACAGGCTTTAAGTTCCAGAAAAGAAGTAGCCTACATGGGAAGGAAGTTCTTTCAAGTTATAGCTGGAGTGAGAGGGTGCAAGAGCTTCTACGACGAATCACAGATACAGCAGGATTGATATTGAGAATCTTCTTTAGGTACTGGAAATCATTGACACAAGGAGCAGAGTCTCCTCCATATTTTGTTCAATTGTCTATGGATGTAAACATTTGGCCAGAGGATGGAATTCAACCAGAAAGGGTTGAATCTGGAATCAACCAATTGCTTAAACTAGTTCATGAACAGAAATGTAAGGACATAAACCCAAATCTTTGCCCATTTGCAAGTAAGGTTCATGTCCAGAGTATAGAAAAAAGTCAAGAAAGCTCGAACATAGCCCTGGTTGTACTTGAGGTTGTCTTTGCCTCCCCTTTGATAAACTGTACTTCTGCAGAATGGTACAAGTCACTCACTCCTGCAGCTGACGTAGCAAGAGAGATTCTTGAAGCACAACGTGCTGGATTTGTCGAGGAAATTGAATTTCCTTACCCTATTCTTTCTGTGATTGGGGGAGGGAAAAGAGAAGTTGATTTGTATGCCTACATATTTTGTGCAGATTTAAGTGTATTCTTCTTGGTTGCAATGTTCTACCAATCTGTCATCAAGAATAAAAGTGAATTTCTTGATGTTTATCAGCTAGAGGATCAGTTTCCAAAGGAGTTCGTTTTTATCTTGATGGTATGACTCGATTCTTTCAAAGCTGTGCAATTCCAAGTTCTTCTAACATCGTTGCAACATTTTTATTCAATCGTGTAAGTTGCTTGTAGAAAAAATGAACTGCGTTGTCTAGATTATTTGCAAAATATAGCAAAGATACTAGATTAAGTTTGAAGATCAAATAGCAGCTTCTTGATTTTAAGGCCATCTATTGAGTCAGTGAGCATAAATTTGATACTGGTATAGGTTTTTAAATTGCATCTCTTATCAAACTCCCCCACAATCTTTTCTCCAACTTCATGATCAAATAATTCAAGTCATGTTTGCTTGTGAAGGTGCATTTTTCATTCATCTTAATTCCGTAAAAGCAAAATTCACTCATATTCTTATTGATCGACTCATTAGAGAATTAAGACAGCTATTCCTAGCAACTCCTAATGGTGGAGCTTGAAGTAATAGTTAGAACTTACTCCAGCTACATGTGTTTTCTTGGTAGTTTGTACTGTTTTAATCCATGCTTAAGCCTTCTTTCTAACTGTTTCTGCAGATTATCTTTTTCTTGATCGTTCTTGATCGTGTTATATACCTCTGCTCATTCGCCACTGGAAAAGTGATCTTCTACATTTTCAACCTCATCCTTTTTACGTATTCAGTTACAGAGTATGCTTGGAACTTGGAACCTTCGCAAGAACATGTTGCTGGGCTAGCACTCCGTGCTATCTATCTTGCAAAGGCAGTTTCTTTAGCACTGCAGGCCATACAGATCCGCCATGGAATCCCTCATAAAAGCACCTTGTATCGACAGTTTTTGACTAGTGAAGTTTCACGAATTAATTATTTGGGTTATAGACTTTATCGAGCTCTACCTTTCCTTTATGAATTGCGGTGTGTACTTGACTGGTCATGTACAACCACTTCTCTGACCATGTATGACTGGCTGAAGGTACGCTGCTAAGAATCCTTGAAATATTTCGTGAGCTCACCATCATATCTACCATCAAATCAATATAAGCATGACTTCTTGGTATCTGTTTTCATTCTATTTGTCATTTTCAGATTCTAATTTTGCTTTTGGTTCTTCCTAAACCATCTTGACCTAACAGACTTAGTGAACAGCTATACATTTCTGTACTAGGGTTCATATGAAGTTTTTTATCATCCATGTGATGATTTTTAACTACACATTTCATTTTCAAGTATTATACAACTTTTTTAATGGTTTCTTCTTACATATTTAGCTGTCAAATTATCTCATTGTTTAACCACCATGGATTTGACCTGGTAGTAAGGAGGTACTAATATCTTTCCATTATCAGGTCAAATCCTGGTAAGTTTTGGGTTAAGGGATGTTGTAACTATTGTTGCTTTTCAATGTATCGAAAAAAGTTTCTTCCACTGTTTGGAGTTCATTCTTCTTGTAGGGTTTCTTATCGTATTATCTGAATTTCACTATTCGAACTAACGAGTAGCTTTGTTTTTAGTTGGAAGATATAAATGCGAGTCTATATCTTGTCAAATGTGACGCAGTCCTGAATAGAGCATGGCATAGACAAGGAGAGAAGCAAACAAGATGGACTAAGTGTTGCAATGGCATATGTCTATTCTTCATATTAATCTGTGTTATTTGGGCTCCTATGCTGGTAAGAAACTGCAAAAAGAAAAACCATATACTCTGTTATGTCCATGCAAAGTGTTCATTGTGGGCTTTCATCAATATATCTTCTGTTTCTCTGCTTCTAGAAAGGTTTTTATTAATGAATTTCTTGTTATTGTTGTTTAAAGTACAAGTAGAGGACTGCAGTTTTGGTGCATGCATGTGTATTTACCTCTGTTTTGTTCTGGAGAATGAAAGAATGTGGATTGGGTGTATTACTTATGCATTTCTTGTTTCTTACTTAACAGATCTATAGCAGTGGTAACCCGACTAATGTTGCCAATCCTATTAGAGATGCAAGCGTTCAGCTTGATATCAAGACAATGGGTGGAAGGTTAACATTATATCAAACCACACTTTGTGAAAAGCTCCAGTGGGATGAAATTAGTTCTGACTTTGATCTAGATCCTTATGGTTACCTGGATGCCTATAATAAGAATGATATCCAGCTAATATGCTGCCAAGCAGATGCAAGTATGTTGTGGCTTGTACCTGATGTGGTTCAGACAAATTTTATACAGTCCCTTGACTGGGACAGAGATATGGATATTTATTTTATGTGGGTACTAACCAGGGACAGACCAAAAGGAAAGGAAGTGGTGAAATATGAAAAACCAATTGATCGTCTAGATCGTCCAAAAAACTCAGATGTGCAGAAAGTTTTAAATGGCTCTACAAGCAGCTTTAGGGTATATAATCTATATCCAAGATATTTACGTGTTACTGGCTCTGGCGATGTCAGAACATTTGAACAAGAGGTATTCTGCATGTCATCTAATTACTTTCCTTTGTTGCTAGACACCCTTACCCCTCCTTCATTCTCCTTTTGGGATGAAACTATTAACTTCTGCTCTCGTGTAGCCTTAGCATAATATTTCACCAATTTTTTGTGGTATGACATCACAGCTGTTAAATGTAACTCCATTCAATAGATTTTTTATTACTAGTGCTTGATTGGTAAATCCATAGTACACTGCTTTTGACCAATAATCTGGAAGTATCTGTGGATCCTCAGACAAACAATTATGAACGATTGCAGGTAAATGCTGTTAGCGCTGACCTGATAATGAATCATACTGATTTTAGCTGGTGGTCATTTTATGACATAAATTCATCAGATGCACGTGGTTGTGGAGGTTCCAGAGGACCTATAGCCATCATCGTATCTGAGGAAACTCCCCCTCGTAAGTTTGAAAAAGCTATTTGACATAGTCTGAATCTCAACGTTATGGTATGACTATTTTTGTAGTTTTTGCTGTGGCATTAACGCTACAATATTGTTGCAGAGGGTATCCTTGGTGACACCATCAGCAAGTTCAGCATCTGGGGCCTATACATAACCTTTGTTCTTGCTGTGGGCCGTTTTATAAGACTTCAATGCTCAGATTTAAGAATGAGAATTCCATTCGAGAATCTTCCTTCTTGTGATAGGTAACATGGTTTCGACTGATTATGTTCATATTTGTCAGCTTTCAAAACAAAGTTTACTAATAGCAAATCGTATGGGAAAGAAAAATTCAACTGTCTTTTCACGAATGGGATGGAGAAGGGGTATTAGGAAGAATGTACACACGCAAGGATCTTGCTGGTTGTTTGCATTGAATAGCAAAAGTTACAGTTCCCTGTGAAGCTGTGGATATCAAATAAAGGTGTCACAGTTGGTTTGCTCCATCTGTGCATGCATGGTTCGCAAATGAGACGGGGAAAATAACTGCAATTCCATGACAGTGTTCTTATCTTCGACTGATTATCTTAAAACATGAAATTTGCATCTGTTTTTATTGACACTAGATGTACTTCTAATGCAGATTGATAGCCATCTGTGAGGACATATATGCGGCAAGAGCGGAGGGTGAATTGGGGGTGGAAGAGGTCCTTTACTGGACACTCATAAAGATTTACCGCTCACCACATATGCTTTTTGAGTACACCAAACCAGATTAGTTTCTTCAACCAAATGTTGCCCTAGTCTGCAAAACTGACCTGGAATTTGACTGATACCATGTTATGGTTAAAGATATAGAATGTCAACAGTTGGCTCCCTCCGGCCTTCTGAAGCTCTCGGTTTTGTCGTCACTGCAGAGGTTTTGGCTAACTTCAATGTCTAGTTGTTTCTGAATACATGATTTGCATTTCATTCTTCTCCTCATTTTCTGCCATATATAGGCCTCAATTTTAGTAAGCTGACCAGTAGCCAGTAGGTTAGGAATCGAGAAGTATTAGAGAATCAAGGTGATTCAAATAGAGGATACTCCATTTCTTCATGTATATACCATCCTTAGCCATGTATCTCTAAATTCTATTACTCTTTTACAGCTATCAAATGAAGAGAGGCAATGTACACAGTTCTTTTTCCTTGAAAACAATATACTATGAACCTTTTGCAAGGAATGTACTAATGCAAGTACACTCCACTTAGTACCCAGCCCCACATCTTTCAAATTCTTTCTTTTCATTTTTCTTCAATTTTAAAAATTAAATATGTTCAATAAATAATAATTTAAATTTGAAAAGAAAATAAAAGCATAATTTCTTAGGTAGAAGAGGTTAAACCTGCTCAGTTCTTTATAGTTTCTATTCTGATGTCGTCCTTTTACACTTAATTCGGTTGAATTGATTATTATGTACAATGAGAATGGAAAACTAAAATTGACCTGCAAATTGTAATCAACTGGTACTTGATTTACAAGTTGTGACCAACTGGTATTCACCTTCTTATGTGACCTGATCCTTTAAAGTTCTCGCTGTTTTCATTCAATGAAAAGTTGTATGCAGCTTGGTTATGTTAATGCCGCTTACACTTCCATGTAAGATTTTATGTCACCCAGTCTCAAGAAACCGTAACCTTTACCAATCAATCCAACCGATGCTTATGTGAAACTGATAAGGAAGTAAACTAACGTATACAGTTCGATATCATGGCACCATGATACTTGATAACGCTTAACCTACTTGTAGAAGATGTTAGCACCATAACAATATCGTTCGGAATGAACAAAAGCCTTGTAAACAGACCAACTATAGAAAGTACTCATTAGATAAACACACAAAATACAAAAGCAAGGGTAATGGATGCAGAGCAGCTAACGACCATTAAACTAACTCAAGCTGAATCTTTTGATGCCTTCACTCTTTTGTTGCTATTCCCACTAGTAGAAACCTTTTTCACAGCATCTTCAGGTATGGTGTCTTCCATCACCTTTGGGGAAGTGAAATTGAAGTGAGAGAGGGAAACATCTTTGTATTTGGGGTTGGCCTCCAAAAATGCTGCGATTTCATTTCGAGTTCTCAATTTTTTTCCCGTTGGAGTAATGTAGTAGGCATCCATTTTAGAGAAATCTCGTCTGAGTACCAGGCTCCTCTTAAAACCTTCCGGTGTCTTTGGGATGCCAGGCCGGTCAATAACCCAGGTCCGAGTGGCGTTGTACTCAATGTCGGCAGGATCATCACAGGTCGCACCTGGTTTCCTGTCACAAACAAAAGGGTCATCTGGGATTTTACTTCTGATGTCTTCATACTCTTCTTGTGTGGCTATCACCCTCCATTTATGGCAGGTTTTACACTGTGCAGCATATGTATCGATTGATCGCATTGGTGCTTTCGAACTCTGTCATTGCAATACACATTCACTTCCAATCCCAAATGAAGGCATCAAGTTTCCAAAGATCAAAGATGCATCAGTTCTCAACGAGTTTTAATTTATGGGTTTCTGTTAGAACCTTGGATCCTGGCTCACAAAATATCACCCAACAGAGGAAGACAAATATGCATCCATGTGATGAAATTTGCTACAATCAAATAGGTATTCATTAACGTATAACATCAAGAAGAGTTTAAGGAAGCATTCTTACCATCCAGCCTAGTGTACCAAAACAAAGTAAATGCAAAATTGGTCAGAAACGCGAGACAAGAAAAGGTTGAAATTGAGCAGACATCTCGTGCCTAATTTCACAAAATAGCCCACTCACATGCACCCAAGTACAGAACTCAATCATGATGCTTAGAAAATCGTTCCTTTCGTTATATCAGACGTACTTCTACCACTTATGATACTGAAGCTTCACAATTTCGATCACCTACGGCAAAACCACCAATCGAAACGGATAGCCATAGATGACGGAAAAAAAAAAATCTGTCGTATCCTCTTTCAAAAGAAAAGACCATGAAATCAACTAGCGGGTAAGTACAGGTGTTCCTGCCCAATCAAATGCCTATAGAACATTAACGATCTAAACTCTCATATTCTTTTATGATGGGAAACTCTCCTATAAACTCATCCATTGTCAACATCATTTAACCAATACATTAAGACTTGAAATCTCTGATAGAAACAATGCAAAATCACAATCATTAAATCTATCCTAGTCTTTGAAGCTCAACGTCTATGCCTCGTAGGCCAAGAAACAAACACATGGAAATCAAGAAATTACCCATTCATGAATATACACATATATCCAAACTTCCCTATTACAAAGACCAAGAAGTGACGAGAATAGAACATATTAGAAGCGAAATGATGGAAATCTTAAGCTTTAAATCCGAACCTTCGACGACGTTTTAGAGATTTCCTGCTTGTCCTCTTTCATTCTCTGTCTCTTCTCACTCGCACCATTTTCCCACAGACAACTCGTATTTAAGCTTCGCAAGAAACACTGGGAGATGCTAAGATTACCGATAATCTCGTGGTTTAGGTCACCGACGTGGCTTCTTAATGACACGTGTATAGAGAATCCCTGCCCATAGGGGGCCCAAGCAGAGACAGGGCTAGCGGCATGTAGCTCACGTGTTACGGAACCAAGAAAAGCTGGGGCCCACTCCACACTATTGAATCACAATTAATTACGTTTTTTTTACGGTTATAATAAAATATCAGTTAAGCTGATTAAGTTTTTCAGGATAAAATAATAAAACGACTCAATAAAAAATTTGGATTAGTATGCTGAAGTTTAGAGAAGAAAATGACCTCAATAATTATAAATTGGATCCGTATTGAGCCTATAAGAGGAAGAAACGATATAGATGTTATTTATATAAAAGTTAAGTTTGGTAATTGTGTAAGTAATCGTGAAGATATAGATATTTCAGAGGTTCATGTGTTAAGAAAGTTACCAAAAGATCTTAACAATGTCTTTAAGAATCAACTCTTGTGAAAGTTTCGGTAGATTCGTATTTATTTCAACTTCGAAAAGTTTGTTTGAAATTATGTGGTCGAAGTTAGATATTTTTCACATGAGTAAAATTTGTTGGAGGGTTAACTTTAACGGAGTTGGTTAATTGTTGTTACGGCTTGGGATTTGCCATTTACTGGTTACTACCTGTAATGGCTAAGTAAGTATTAACCTCTGCGATTCAAATTCTCTTTTACAATTGAAAAGTATAAATGCTATTTTCAGACTTTCAAGTACGTATGAGCATCTTTTGGTTTTTTTATGAGTTAGCATAGTTTCAAGCAGTTTAAGGAATTATTGAACCAATAGAGGCTTGATTCTAATAGCATTACGATCTTCGTCATCTCAAGGGATTTAATTTCATAATATTTGAGTAAATCAATTTTACAAGTTTGATATTTATTAATTTCTGTTATTTATTTTTTGTGAACCTCTGATTTTTATTGAGTCAAAGGAAGAGAAAACTTTACATTTGTATAAATTAATGTATGCATCATCTTACTATAAAATATAAATGTTTAATTCAATAAATATTTTTTATATTAAGTATAATACGTAGTACAGACCTTATTATGTACTCTGGATCATACATGAAAGGGTTAAAAATGAAAGAAGTGCAGAATACCTTATTTCGATTCCTTCTCTGATTCCAATACCGATTTCGAGCTCCAAATTTAAGTCTTTCTATAATTTTCTCAATACGTAAGCTCTCTTAACGAGTCAGATAACCGTATGCTTACGATTGATATGAGCAACTGCAAGAGACCATAACCTATTTATATAGTTTCTATATCAGGTTTTCTCATCATAAGACCGATATGGACTAGGTCCACACTAAAAGAGATTCATTTTTTACCCGAATTTTAACCCATTAATCTAGATTATTTATTGGGCTACTTTATTACCCTTATCTGGATCAAATTATGTAACTTAATCGATAATTTATTAAAAAGCTAAAATTACAATTAATAACTGTCCATTTTATGGCAAAATAACAAACTTGCCCTGAGGGGCAAAAATGTTTTACATTAAGATGTAATGTAAATATTATGAATTTAAAAGTGTATATTTTATAAAGTTATTTTTTGTCAAAATCTGTTAGATCATATAATTTTATGAAATTAAAAATTTATATAATAAAGATTAAATTATTCTCAATAATAAAATTTTGTTTGTATTATTATTAACAACTAAAGATATTTTTATCTTTGTTTGAGAAATACAAATTAACTATGACAAAAAAAAAACATAAGTAAACTTAAAAGACTGATAAGATAATATATTATTTTAAGAAAAAAAATTCATTTTAGTCCTCAAATTTTTATTCCAAGTGCATTTAAGTCCTCGAACTTAAAATTTTACCAAATGAAACTTCAAACTAGCATTGTATTATCATGTAATTTACCATTGCATATATCATACCGAAGTTAATACCAATCTTGGTTCTTGTATGATACAGAACTTATACCAATAAACAATGGATACTATGTTGAATAACTTTTAAAATTGTTAAATACTTTCATAATTTTATAAAATTTAGGGAAAGAAAATTGAGATTTTGCTAAACTTTCTATGAGAAGCTAAATCATGATCCGAAAGTGGTCCTAACTGATTTGTGACCAAATCAGTTTCTTTAACTTTTCGTTTGACATGCAACATCCTATTAACATGACTAAATCAATTGCAACATCATAATTTAAAAATTGAACCCACCAATGATTAATGAGTAATAGCTCCTAAGGTTGGATTTAGATAAAGATTAAGCAGGTTCACCAAACACATTCTTCAATTCCACTCAATTCCCAAACATGCAATAATTATAAATTTATAAGTCTACTAATAATAAAATATTACCAATTACACGAAAATTTACACAAGAGCTTATTAATTATAGTACAACAATAACAACAATAATAATCACAACATTCAGTGAGAGTCCCGTTGAAATATAAAATCTAAAAAGGTCTAATAATACGCAATCTTACCCTTATATGATAGAGGAGTTGTTTTTGATATAATCACATATAGTGCAAGTTAATAATAATAAAAATATCGATAAATACCTATAACTAAACATGTAAAATTTTGTAATACAATATATATAGATCATGATAAAGATTAGCAGTATAATATAAAATACATAAATAAATACACAAACTAGGACAATAAGAGACAAGTACAAAAATAAATCACATCAGCTATTACAATAAAATAAATAGACTAAGTAATAAACTACTTAGGTTAAATAACTAAGATAAAAGTACTACTTAATCAAAATATTAACGTTATTTATAAAACAAATGACTTAAAGGAAAAAATGTATAGGACTTAAGAGCATGATTATGAATACTGGTACGTACTGGTCAGTGCGTACTTTACCGAACCAAGATCGGTATGAAACAAGGAGTTGGTAGTACGGGTTTAAATACCTGTCGGTACCGGCCAGTATTCAAAATACTGGCGAAATACCAGCTGGTGCTAGAAATTAAAAAAAAGGGACTTTTTTGCAAAATTTTTAAAAATTTTTAAAATCTCCCTCCTTCCCTCGTTTCTCTCTTTCCCCCTTTGTTTTCAAAGTTTTTTTAATTAGTTATTTTATTTATTTCAACTTTTATAATTATTGTGCATTTTTAATTTTTGTTTTTAAATAATAATAAATATTTGTATTACTATTTAAATAAAAACTTAAAAATAAATTATTTAAATATTTTATATAATATTTATTAATAAAGTATTAATAAAATATTTTATTTTTAAAAAAAATTAATTTAAAAATTATTATTTATAAACTAATATTTGTTTTATATATTTTTAATTATTAAATCAAAATTTATTTGAAATTTATATATTTTAAAAATATATCTACATTTAATTATATTTATTAAATTAATTTTATATATTAAATTAAAATTGTGATTATTAATAATAATTATTATTATTTTTTGAGATAGATTACAACTGTATAATATGATAATGGACTATTTTGTAATTTTAAAAAAATTTAGGAATTATTTCATAAATTTAAAAAATTATCCGAAACGATACCCGGTATTAACCGGTATCGGTACAGTACCGTACCAGAATCTAATCTGATAGAGGAGTTGTTTTCGATATAATCACATATAGTGCAAGTTAATAATAATAAAAATATCGATAAATACCTATAACTAAACATGTAAAATTTTG
>JANIIA010000010.1:32492429-32506812 GCA_027478495.1 Erythroxylum alaternifolium | reverse complement strand
TAACCCTATTTATTTATGTATTTATTGAATTTTTAGTTACATAGATTTTGTTTTCCGTTCTAGTTTTACCTTTTTTTTGTAACCTGCATCATTCGTATCTTGTCTCATTTGCATGTGGTTCCACCGGAAACAGCCTCTCTACTATGTAGGGGTAAGGCTGCGTACTATCGGACCTCCCCAGACCTCGCTTCATTGCGGGATTTCGGACTGGGTGATGATGATGATGATGATCTGATACGGTGGACTATATTATTATCGATCTCTCTATTGCTTTGAATGATAGACCCTAGGTATTTAAAGCACTCTTTACAAGGTCTAACTTTTGAATCGATCTTTATCTCCGCATCAAGATCCATCCTATGGCCTAAAAAGATATGCTTTAAATACTCAGTCTTAGTTCTGCTCAATTTAAAAACCGTAGGCTTTAATGTATGCCTTCAATGTTTTAGCTTGACACTAATACCTTCTTTTTTCTCATCTATTAAGACAATATCGTCAGCAAACAACATATACCAAGACACATCTTTTTATATATTTTTGATGAGCTCATCCATCACTGTTGCAAACAAAAAAGGACTCAATGTATAGTCCAATATCAATAGAAAAATTATCAGTTTCTCCTCTTATAGTAATAAAACTAAATAAAATAATAATAATTCAACCAAAACCCAATATCACAATATGTTGAAATCCTAATCCCCAATTACATCATACCAAAATTAATGAGAGAAAGAAGGGATGACATAGAAGATGATGACTGACGGTGGAGAAGAGAAGATGACGAGGAGGAGTGGAAGAACAAAACATGATGAAAATGAGGGTGAGATTAACGATTGGTCATGTCGATGACGGGTGGAGACGTGAGATTGAAAACCAAATAAGAGGGAAAGGAGATACCGACGATGGCGACCATTAATGACGGCAAAAATCTACAAAAAGAGGCGGACGTGATAGTGGCAAATCAAATGACAACTAGGGAGATGATAATTTAGGGATTAAAAAACAATATGTGAGACGAAGGTGAGAGTCAGGGAGGGGAAAATAATTGTCCTTTTTCAATTTAGTCCTAATTATTTTTTTAATTTTTAATTTTAGTCTAGTATTAATCTAAAATATATAATACCAATTAGTACTTATTGATTAGTAAACTTTAGTATAGTCTAAAATTCAACTTTAGTATGGTATCATAGGTTTTAGTATTGTTTTCCAATAAGAAATATACAATATCCATATCTGTGATCTAAACTCATATTTTAACTTGACATGGAGCGTAACTTCGACACATAATACCAAAAGTGTGACTTTGACAACGAGGAGTGGTCTAATGGCTTCAGCTTCTCACTTAAGGCTCTCTTTTAAAAGGAGATCTTGAGTTCGAGTCACGCCAAAGAAGGAGAACTATGAATTTGTCCTATTAATGATCCTCTAGCCCCCTGAGCACAGCTCTTTGATCGGATCAATTACGGACGTCTTGCTTCCAGCGGCAGTGTAGGAGTTGAAGCTACTAGGGAACCTGAGGCTGCTAGGAACCTGATGCTGAGTAGGGGGTCAGCGATCAATCAGCAGTTGACCAATCAAGTATGTGACGACTCCTTGTGCGCAGAAATGTACAGGCTACGTAAGAACATTAGGGGTCTTGAGATTTCAGATTTACATCCTCTAGAATTCTTAGGGTGGGGTCTTAGAGACTTAAGATTAATCCAACTAAGTTAGGATACCTAATGTAATAAAAAAAAAGTTACGAGAGACAGAAGATGTTGACTAGTGGCAGAGAAGATGAGATAATGATGATGACCAGGCGGAGAGCAAAAGAGTATGACAATGAAGGCGAGGTTGACAAAGAAGCACACTAAGGTGGAGACGGGGGATTTAAAAACCAAATGGGAGGGAGGGAGATAGCGACAACGATCATCAATGATAACAAAAATTCACGATGAGGGGCAGACATGAGAGTGGCAATATAAATGACACTCAGCTGATCAGATTATCAAACTCCTAAAAAATAACTATAATTTTCTAATTTTTTATAATAGTCGTAGAACTATATCAAATGTCAAGAAAATTAAACACTAACTTTTTAATTTCAAATAATAAAATAAAACAAAGGTTTTCGATTAATTAACTAAAATTAACAAGTAATTAAAATAAATCAATTGAATATAAAAGGAGAAAATTTAAGAATACTTAACTCCGATTTAAGAGAAAGATCTCATCTAATTATAATATTGATTATTAATTTAAAAAGAACATTAATTAACTAAATATAATAGTATTCCATATCAATTTAATGATAGCAACAAGCTTAGTGAAAATGATTAGACCCATAAATTAAATAATTGAGATAGCTGTAACTATTTAACTTAATTTTCTTATTTATCATGAGTTAAATATATAAATTTTTAAATAATCAGTTTGCTACTTGTACCAATACTTCATGACAATTACGAATCATTGAATTCATGGATAGCTATATCAAATCAATTTGTCAGATTAATTAATATCAACTATTTATGAAATATAAGAACACAAAAAAGGAAATATTTGAATTAAAACATGAATAAAAGTTTAGAATAAAACCTTATAAGGTTATAACTAGAGTTTTGAATCCCTTTGAATCATAATGTTCAAATTTAGCTACACATGGCTTAAGTTTCAACACCAAAAATAGAAAAAAAAAAGATTAAGAGAAAAATCTAAAGAAACGAAAAGAGAAAGTTGGAGAGGTGAAAGATGTCTCTCCTATTGTTTTTCCTACTTTAAACCTAGTCTAGTCCTATCTTACAAAGATTCCTATCCAAAAACAAATCCAGATTCCTACATAATAAGTATGGAAAGAATTCTAATTAAATTACAAGCCTTTAAGTAAATCTGGCATCGGACGTGATCTTGCTTTATTCATTGTAGTAATTTGTCAACTTTTTTTCCAAAATTCGTTATTTTCACTAATGATGCTCCAATTTGATGCAATGTCCACTTTTCATCTCCTAAAACAAAATAAACATCAATTTTCATATTTAAGCACCAAAATAGATCTAAAATAAAAGAGATAATTATAATTAATATATTAAAATAACATTTTATCGTAAGGGAAATCACAATTTAGGGATGAAAAGATAATATATGAGACTGAGGTGAGAGTCATTAGGGAATGATAGAATATTGGTCCTTTTTTCAATTTAGTCCTATTTTTATTTTTAGTCCAGTATTAACCTGATTTTTATAATATTGGTGACTACTCTCTAATGGGTAAACTTTAGTAATATGAAATTCAACTCTGGTATAGTATTATAGGTTTTGGTAGTGTTTTTCAATATAAAATGTATAACATCCATATCTTTGATCTAAACTCATATTTTTATTTTGATTTGGAGCATGACTCAAAGACTCTCTCTTAAGTGTTTAATTAACTAAAAATAATAAATCAGTAAAATATTAAAAAAGACAATAAAAAAATCATTGGTCTCTTTTGGAATTTCTTCAAACATTATAGATTAAATTTAGTTGTTTAGATATTTATTTTTATTTTTATATGATGAATACATGCATATAATTTTTATAAATACATTAAACTATTGTTTAATATAATTTAAACATGCAATACAATATACTGAATTAACTATTGAATATAAACATTAATATTTATTAATATTCTTAAATTTAATTAATAAGTCATAAATACTTAAAACACTCAATGAAATTTAATTATTTATCCCTTTTGAAATTATTTCGAACATTATAAATTAAATTCAATCGTTTAATATTTTTATTTATTTTAATTCTTCATATAATGTATACTTGCATGATAATTTATTTTAGGTTTTACAAATACATCCAAATATTATATATTTAATCCATTTATTTATAATATTCAATTTACATCTTTTTAGAGATATAAGTTCTAGCTTCTCTCTTCTTCCCAACAATTATGAATTGTTTGCATAAGTTCTACTCCTTGTCCTAGGTCTTCTCCTCTTCAGCAAATTCTTCCTCCTCTTTCCCTTTGGCTTTATCTCTAGATTGAAGTCTTGTCCTTTTCTCCACCCCTTCTGTCTACTTCTTTTCATCCCTTGAGACCCTTTTCTTAACTTTGTATTTGCTTCTTCTCCTCCTTCTCAAAGCTTTCCGTTTCTTCCTTACATTTTCTGGAGCTCTTTTTCATCCTCGCTGTCCCTAGTTTTCTCTTTTTCTCAATTTTGCAATCCCTTCTTTTCTATTTTATGCCCTTCTTTATGCTTTCTAGTACCCTTTCACGTCATTTTTTTTTTCTTTCCATTTCTAGTAATATGTTGAACTTTGAGCCTCTGCCACCTATTCACTTTTCCCCTCTCTCCCATGACACTTCCTTTTCTACCCTCTCTAGATCTAACAATAGCAACTCAAAAACAACGACATTAGCTACTGATTCAAATTGCCCTTAATCACAAAGCCTTTCCCCTCCTTCTATACATGGCAAGGTCTTAACACAGAAAAGACTTGGCTCTAAGTTCTTGGAGATGCAACACTAATGCAAACACTTTAATGTCATCCCCTTAAGCTTACAAATGGTGTTGCAATTGTCCATCCTCTAGTAGACATACTTAAAGAGGGAGCATGAAAAGGGGATATCATATCATTGGTTTCTTCTCGAGCAAAAGACTTGCATTCCTGGTGTTAAACACCTAGACACACTATCATTAGAAACAACCTGGACTTAAAGGGGTGATAGTTAATAAAGAGAACATCCTTCTCTTTAAATTTGGATCAGTGGAACTAGCTGGTGGCATCATTGAAGCAAGTCTATGGCACTTAAATAATCAACCCCTTCTTGTCCAAAAATAGTAGTCAAGTATCTAACTCTAAAATATTAAATAAAAATAAGTGCCACTTTATTAGGTTAACATCCATAATACCCTTCGGAGTACTGGAAAACCAAGGGGATTTTTCCATTTGTCCAACCATATAGACAAACCTTTATGCCTAGATAATGTAACCACGTTTGAAAATAATTAGTTACCTAAGAGTCTGTGTACTAGTGGACATTTCGCATACCCTTTACGATGAAATCCCACTTATAAGGTTGAATGAAAAGGGTAAATTTTTGAAGATTCAGTCTCTGTAGCATCCTTATGGAAACTTGACCAACCTAAAAAAAAGAAGATGTCACGACCTGCAAGTAGAAGATTCAATTATAGTAATTTCCACGAGCTCATGCACTGTAAAGAAACATTGGAGGGAGTTACAACTGATGTAATAATAGAGCCAAGGCCTTTAGAAAATAATATTTATAATAGGGATAAGGAGTACCTGATGGTTATGTTACTCTTGAAACATGTGTTCAAAATGATGCAAATGAATCAAAAGCTTCTGAACGGAGTGAGTAAGGCCCTTAAGATTGTCTAAACACTTCCTCGTGGAGCTCCTTCCAAAAGTCTAATTAAAGGGTAAAGATCTTGCCGCATCAAAATTGCAAGACTAACAAAGAACCACCTAGAAATATTTTAGGTAATGAAATCTATTGAACTAAGGGAGGTTCCAACTGATGTTTTAAAAATAAAAATATAATTACTACTAATAAGTTTATTATTTGGGATAACATATTCAAAAGTGTATAGGCTTTAAAGATTTTTTTCAATTTTGTGTCCAAGCTTTTAAAATTTTCAATTGAGTGACCAATCTTTTAAAATCTTAACAATTCAATTTAAAAGGTTATTTTTGATAACATGACATATTTATTAAACGCCACATGGATGTCTATTTATTAGACACTACAAGAAAATCACTTAATAGCGTCGGAATATTTCTGACGGAAACCATTCTGTCGCTACGGTGTATTTAGCGACGAAAAATACATCCGTCGGCAATACTGGAGGGAAAAATTTCACACAAAATCTCCGACGGTATATAGCAATGCCAAAACTTACGACATCGGAAAAAAATGCAGGAATTGTTCCCGCAATTTAATTGTTTCGGACGTTTACCGATGGACAATTTACTGTCGGTATATATACCGACGGAACATGGTAATAAATGCAGGAATTACTCCCGCGATTAGTTTGCTTCGCCTCTTTACCGATGGTTAATGTACTGTCGATAAGAAGCTTTCATTTATCTGGTAGCTTAGGTACCAATGGATCGAGCCTTCCGTCGGTAAATTGTTAACAAACGTCGTCGTTTCGATAAAGACGAGACGATAAGAATTAATCACCAACGGAATAAATATCCGTCGGTAACTGTCGGCATCTTGGGACGACGATTCGTTGAGATAACCCTAAAGTACCGACAGAATGTTGTGTATCCGTCGGTAACTGTCGGCAGGGAAACCTAGATTACCGACAGAATTTGTATTCCGTCGGTATTTGAGTTTCCACCTTATTAAATTGGCTCTCTTTTATCGACGAAATGTTGTATGTCAGTCGGTAAATGTCGGCAGGGAAACCTAGATTACTGACGGAATTATTGTTCCGTCGGTATTTGAGTTCCACCGTATTACATTGCCGCTCTTTTACCGAAGGAATAAGCTTGACCGTCGGTAACTGTCAGCAGTTGCGTCGTTGGAAAACCTAGATTACTGACGGAATGTTATGTTCTGTCAGTAATCCAGCGACTATAAGTCGGGTGCCGACCCCCTCCCTCGCACGTTCATTTCTCTTCTCTCCTCACAAACCATTAAAAAAAATATAATGTGGCATATCTATTAAGTGCCACGTGGATGTCTATTTATTAGATAGGTATCAAAAACTAACATTTTGAACTGAATTGTTAAGGTTTTAAATATAAAATTTTAAAAGTTTGGGCATTGAATTGAAAACATCTAAAAAAGTTGAGTACTTTTGGATTAGTTATTTCTTATTATTTTGATGAAAAGCGATATAAAAACAAAATGAGGCGATAAACTCTAGGAACTAGTTTATAAAATTTATAAAGAGAAATTGAAGTTTGCAACCAACGAAATGAAGATCAAATTAAGAACAAAAGAAGATTAATGCTCATCAAGGTCATTTTACATTTTGTATTATTAATTTTAATCTCACTTTATTAATTTGATATTCTTAAAGTTTTACCATGTATAGACTCTTCATTTCACTTTATTGCATAAGTTTTTACATTCATTAAAGGATATTAAATCTTTTAGTTTTAATAGAAAGCCCTCTTAATCTTTTAAACACTCTTTAGGGGAATATTTTGGAAAATGTTTAAATCATAATTTCATTAAACAAATTGGTTTTAAGCATTTAAAGTTATTAAAATTATATCTTTGAGGTGATTGGTCGATCTATATAGGTTAGTAGTCAACCAATATAAGTTAAAGTTGTTAACTTTGATGGACTGAGATGTTATTGTAACATTGGTTAATGTGTTAGTATACCAATATGTTACTAGTCAACTAGTCTCTCAACAACTGGTGAATCTGTGCATTCAATAAGTAGGTTTCTTCTTACTGGTTTTAGTATCAAAAAGCATTTGAATGTATTATACAGATTTTTAAATTTTTTTAATCATTTAAGCACCATTTTCTCATATTTATGTAATTGAGCGTCTTTGGAGTTATCAAATGATAAAGTAGGCTTTTAAGTTGTAATATTAGGTTAGGGAATTATTTTATTATATTTAAGGGTGATTTACATGGGTGGATCCTCTTCACCTTAGAAGAAGATATTAAAACGGTTTTTATTTGTCTAGAAAAACTATACAAAGGTTATTCTTCACCTTAAAAGAAGAATTATAGTAAAATTACAAGAAAAGTTTTGGAAATAGATGTAGCCAAGAGTTGTTTGTCAAATTGCTATAAATTGGCTTGCATTTTCTCTTCTTTATCCTTTTTAAATTATTGTTGAATTGTTTGATTAATTTATGATAAGCAATTTCCTCATCCTTATCTATATTGATTATTGTTAATTGGGTACATTAGTTAGAAGAATTCTTAAATTTTATAAAATTCACCCCCTCCCACCTCATGGGTTTCATTAGGGACTAACAGTTTCAAACTTGTGGATAGGAGAACATCCAATAAGAAAAGGAAAGATCCCAAAATAGTTGCTTATTAATGACAATATTATCTTGGAATGTGAAGGATTAATTTTCTCAAAAAACAATTAGCTCTACAAGACCTTTTGGGAGTAGTTAAGCGATTTCTGGTAGGCCTTTTTAGAAACTAAGTTGAATGAAACAAGTTGTAAGAATTTAAGGTTTTTAAAAAAGCATTAGCGGTTAATTTCGAATCATAATAGGCATTTTAATGGTTAGATAATTATTATGTATAATCTTGATGGGATCAAACTGACTTATTCAATCATAGAGGAATAACTTGTCCATCTCTTAATGAAGATGAAACTGTGAAGAATTGATTTCCATATCACTTTTGTTTATGCTTATAATCTAACTTTCTAGAGAATCAATTTGTGGACCAAATTGCAAGATTTGGGAACCACTATTAATTTGCTTTGGATCGTCATTAGAGATTTAAATAGTATGCTCCGTGCCACAGAAGTAAAAGCAAATTCATGCAATAAGAATTTTATCAAGATTTCAAAACATGTACTAGAAACATATAGGTAACATACTTGAAAATGAGAAGTATCTTCTACACTTGGAGTAACAACCAAAAAGGAAGGTGGTTTTTAAGGGTAAAAATTAACTAAGCCCTTTAATGATCTATATATGTTTACCTTTCCTTATAGCTAAACATCTTTTCATAATCTCATGACTTCTGATCACACTCCTATAGTGATCTAAGAATTTCTCTCCTCCTTCAAGAGTAAACCATCCATTTAAGTTCAATGATGCGCCAGTTAAAGTGGAAGGCTACAAGGAAGCAATAACTATTGGAATCAAATTTGATGTTCATGGCCACAAGCTTTTCTCTTATATGAGAAAAATACAAAAATTAAAGAAGAGTTAAAGTCCTTACGTTAAAGTGCTATTGGAAACACTAATTAGTAGTTGTGGAAGCTAGAGAACGACTAAATAGAGCTTAATATAATCTTTATAATTCCCCAATAGAGATGATACTCTACAAAAAGAGGAGAAATTTGCAAATATTCCTAGGTAATCAAAAGCAATCATTCCATAAAAATAGAGAGATAAAATATAATAGTTGAAGGATGGATGAGTTAAAATTAAAGATCAGAAGAGATTACTACAAGAAGCTTTCAACTTCTTCTCCAAAACTCAAGGTTCTCTTGCTAATTTCTCTTCCTCTATCGACACTCTTCAATCTATCATCAACGAGCAAATTACAAAGCTTAAGGCTAACTCCTTATCTATGCCTTTCACTGCTAGGGAAGTTGAAGAAGTGGTCTTTTCCGTTAATCCCAGCAAAGACATGGGCCCCTGATGGGATGAATGGTTTCTTCTTTAAGAAAGCTTGTCCTCCCAGTAAAACAATGGTGACTAAAGTAAGAATTCTTTAACCATGGTAATATATTCAAGGAGGTTAACAAAACTTTCATTTACCTAATCTCCAAGGTTCCTTCTCTTTATGCTTTGAAAGATTTAAGGCTTATTTCTTATTGTAACATTGTATCAAATTATTTTCAAGCTTCATGTTAATAAACTCAAGTGCTTGCTCCCCAAATACATTAATGCATCTCAATGTGCTTTTATAAAAAATAGACAAATATGGGACAATATTTTACTTGCCTATTAGTTGCTAAAAAGGCTATAACATAAATCATGCATCAAAGACCTATGTATTATAAATTGATCTGCACAAAAACTTTGACTCTTTAGAATGGAGTTTCTTGATTAACATTATATGAGCTTTCAAGTAACCTAATATTTTTGTAGAATGGATTGATTAGTGCATATTTTTATTTTCCTTTGGTATGTTGATGAATAAAGAACCAATAAGACTCTTTAAGGGAGCTAGATGATTAAAACAAGGATATCTTCTACCCTTTTATCTTTTTATACTAAGCATAGAGGTACTTTTAAAACCTATCAAGCTAATTATAAGTAAGGAAAAAAGCTTTAAATACCATTCAAAATGTAAGAAACTGAAGATTAATAACTTTATTTTTGTAGATGAGTTAATTATCTTTTTTAAAGTAGATGCCAATTCTATTTGTGCATTGATGGATGTCATGAATCCATTTAAGCAACTTTCAGGATTATCTATTAACAAAGAGAAAAATGTGATGATCCTATCTTAAAATACGAAACAACATGCTAAATGGTTCTCATTCGTAACTTGTTTAAAAGGCAAGAGACCTTAATAACATATCTAGGCATTCTAACCACTTTAAGAAAGCCCTCTAACTCTAATTATTTTCCTCTTACAGAAGAAATATAAAGAAAGGTCTTAAGTTAGTGTAACATAAGTCTTTCACAAGCTGAAATAATGTAACTTATCAATCCCATATTGAATAATCTTCATGTATATTAGTCTTAGCACCTCCTGATTTCAAGAGGAACCATCAAGACAATTAAGAGGATAATGAAAAGTTTTTGACATCAGAGGAATCTCTCAAAGCATGCACCAGCTATGGTCAAATGGAATGAACTTTATGCTCCAAAAAGACCATGGAGGCTTTGCGATTGTCCCTATAAGAATTAATAATAAGATGTTGATTATAAGGAGAATTTAGAGGCTCTTTATTGATAGGTAAGTTCTATGAGCTAGATGGGTCATGCTTTCTACTTAGAAAATGCAAGTATATGGTAAATTAATCTGAAGAGAAATCACTCATTACCAATGTTTCAAATATTCAAACAAAAAGAGAGGATGAGAACTAAGATTAAGTGCCAAATTGGTAACGAGCCCTCGACTAATTTTTAACACGATTTGGTTTATACCTAGCCCTACGAGAGGTATTTCTAAACTTGATGTACTTTTTAACATGATTTTAGAGACTGCTAATAAAAATGAAGTGCTAAAGCATAAGATAAGTTGCATTGAACTCCTTCTAAGTACCTCTCTTACCAATATGATACTAAGTACAAATGTCATTAACAATAAAGAAGACATTGTTAGGTGGAGTAGGAGCACGAATGACAAGTTCTTAGATGGAATTTTTTGGAGGTCTTCCAAGACATGATAGTATAAACTTGTTTGGTTTGCACAAGCAAATTTAAGATTACCTTTTGCTCTTTGACTTGCAATTAAAATAAAATTTCCTATTATTAACAGGCTTAAAAGATTTATGAGCATTCCAAGAACATGTTCCTCTTATAATTACGAAAACAAATTACAGAGCATCAACCTTTCATGTGTGATTTCTCGTCCTACATCTGGAGTTATGTTCTCTAGCTAGGCATAATGCTCCTGCCTCCTACCAACTAGGTTGATATCATTCTTTGGTCTTTCCAAAGCCATACCCTAAAGAGGATTTTATATCATACAAGATCTCTCTAGGTAATATAGTTCATGCCTTATGGAAGGAAAGAAATAGGAAGATCTTTTAAAAGCAAGTCGTGCACAATGATGTTCAACTCTAAGAATGAATTTAAAAAATCAAAGAACAGTTGATTATCTATTAGATCAACTTGGAGTACAACTTAACAATTATAAGCATGTGGAACCTGTTGGGAAGAAAGCGGGTATAACACACGCAACGATCAATCAATAAATCTTTCCCCACTTGAATGAATCTATTAGGAGTAATAACGAGCAAATATTGGCAGCAAACTAAATGATCACAAGCTGCCCCAATAATGCACAAATCAAAAAACCAATCACAAAAACACAATAATTATTTAACGTGGCAAAAACTCCTTCGGTGTGAAGGATAAAAACCACGGGACCTCTCTTGGTCCAAGAAAATGAAATCCACTATCACAAATACTGTCTTACAGAGATCAATAGCCACAACATCCAGAAATCAAAGGCTCAATCTCATATAGCCACAAATTAAAGTGGAGAACTACACTAAGAGAGCAATCACAACAAAGGCTTCTGTTCTAACAAATTCTGGAAAAGTTTCAGCCGTCCAACCGTTCAAAACAAAGAACAATGAGTAAGGAACATGCTCACCAAATTTCAACCCGATCAGACAAAGAATGATAGACCAAAATCAGAATATGGTGAAACTCATCAGTTTTGGAAACATCTTGAGACCAGTCCAGTTTTGGATCCAAAAACTCAATCTCCAGACTTCGAAACTAAATCTCCACCGTTCAGAATGGAGAACAATATGTCTAAAAACTCTGAACCAAAAATGAGACCGATCCAACGGTGAACGACTTCCCAGTTGCTGGAAATGTAAAATGGGTCGGGTGGAAAAATCTCTCCTTCTGTGAAGGTTGAAGGAAGAACAAAATCTCTCTCTTCTCTCTCAATTTTTGGTTTTAATGACAATACAAAAAATTACCCTAATGGGTTAAAAAAAAAAAATGGGCTTTAACAAATTTATGGGTTCTACCACATAGAAGGAAACTCAAACCCAACAAGAAGATGCCAACCACTACAAGCAGGGATGATAAATTTTATTTAAAATAAGATCCAGAACTTTTAGGTCCTTTAATCAAATCCAATTTGATTTGTTTCGAAGTTCCTCTGACGATTTTCTTTCCAAGAAAACCACAACGATAACTATGCATTCGGATTGCTTGCAATTGAGCTACTTCAATTCCATAATCCTCTTCAGTTAACAATTAAATAACTTTTGATTAAAGATTAAGGATGGGTCGATATCATTACTGAAAAATCGTTCGATCACCTCATCACAGACAACAGACAACGGAAGAAAATAAAAAGCTTACGACCTTGTTTAGATATCTAACGGATTGCATTAACTATTAACTGATCTTATTAGCAGTTAGCTACCAGCAAATAATATTAGCTGCTTATTTAAAGATGTTTGACAAAATTAATATTTAGTATCAGTTATTTATGTGTCAAATAACTTGTGAAATCATGATTTTTTAAAAAATTATAAGGACATGATACTATTATATGATAGCATTTCTTTGAATATTCTTATAAGAATTTATACTTATGTTTCAATTTGCTTCAGTCATTAAGTCAAAATTAAATAAATTAAACCTATTTGCGTATGTTCAAAATAAAAAAATAATTAGTTAGATTAATGTTAGAAATTAAACTGAAAAAATGTAATAGTTAATAAGCATAAAATTTATTTTTAATTAAATGAAAAAGTAATTCCTTAATAATATTAGTCTTATCTTATAACTAAAACTAGAAAAATATTTTAAATAATTTTATCTATTAAAATTAACATTAAAATAATTTTTAGACATAATAATTATTTGTAGAAAAATTTTTATGTTTAAAAAGAGTTAAATATAAAAATATATTTTAAATTAATGTTGTAATTCTTCTTAATTACAAAATTTAATCGAAATATTAATAAGTACAATGAATGCAACTCGAAACTTTCTTGCCCAACCTAATCTTTGAATCAAACATTATAGAAAATTTTGGCTACTATAAAAAAATTTGGTAGCAATTTTTATATTGTATAATACCAAATCTAATAATACTTATTTTATTTAATAAAAAATAGAATAACTTTTAAAAAATAATGATACTAATCACAAAATTTTATTAAAGAAAAAATTGGTTTTATTTTTGAATAATTTATGTTTATTTATGTTTATGTTTATCTCTATCTCTGTATCTATCTCTTTCTCTTTCTCTCTCCTCTCATCTTTGGCAATTTGTAATAACTTTTGAGCACAATCATCTTTTTGTTTCTTAATTTCTTAACTACTAAAGGAAAATGCTCCTTATAGGAGCATTTTTAAAAATAGCAGATTAGGTTCAATCCGCTAACCTAATCAGTTAATTACCATATATAATTATCAACAATTTAATATGATCAAATATTTAAATACCTCTCAATTTCCTAAAAAATAATTGATCAGCTATTTACCAAATAAAGCTTGTATACTTTTTTTATATAATCAAGGATGTTTTAACTCTATGATATAATTGATTTGCAATCATAACAAGATGTATATAATAAACAGTACATTATTATAAAGATTTTTTTACAGTTTCTCTCTAATTCACAGTTTATATGAAACGTCACCGTAACCGTACAAGTATTTGACTTATAATAATAGGATTTCAAACTTTTTAGTAATTTAGTAATTTAACTTAATTATAATTTCAATTAAAGTTTAATTAAAATTATAATTAATCTTAAAATTTTTAGAACTTTACAAACTTGATTAAATCACTTTTTTTTCTCTTCAACTAGCATTGTTTATGTATGAATAATTAGATTTTTAAATATGGTTATATATAAAAATTATAATACTAAGTTACGTTTAGGATTAGATAAAAACTACACCAAAATAAGGAGGTTTTAGACACTTTTACCTAAACACATCTAATAATTGTCTTAAATAATTTAAGAATTTGTGGAGTTTTTAGACATTTATTTAATTAAAAATAAATTAAATAAGTTTAATTTATCTAATCCTAAACGTATCTTAGTAT
>JANIIA010000010.1:32461194-32492329 GCA_027478495.1 Erythroxylum alaternifolium | reverse complement strand
AAGAGAGCAATCACAACAAAGGCTTCTGTTCTGAAAAATTCTGGAAAAGTTCCAGCCGTCCAAATCCAATCTTCACCATTCAAAACAAAGAACAATGAGTAAGGAACATGCTCACCAAAATTCAGCCCGATCAGACAAAGAATGATAGACCAAAATCAGAATATGGCGAAACTCGTCAGTTCTAGAAACACCTTGAGACCAGTCCAATTTTGGATCCAAAAACTCAACCTGAAGAACTTAAAACCAAATCTCCACCGTTCAGAATGGAGAAAAATATGTCTAGAAACTGTAAACCACAAATGAGACCGATCCAACGGTGAATGACTTCCCAGTGGCCGGAAATGTAAAATGGGTCGGGTGGAAAAATCTCTCCTTTTGTGAAGGTTGAAGGAAGAACAAAATCTCTTTCTTCTCTCCATTCTCTCTCTTCTCTCCCTCTTTGCAGCTGCTAAGATCCTTTGGTTTTCATGACAAATACAAAACTTAACCCTAATGGGTTAAAAAGAAAATGGGCTTTAATAAATTTATGGGTTTTACCACATAGGAGGGAACCCAAACCCAACAGAACCTACATACATAGACCAACCGAAATGAAAGTTGCAATGGATGACGCTTTCTAGGGGCATTTACTCGCACTTAATATGGTTACGTACAATGTTCCTAAAGATGTTGTGCTGAGGGGATTTCTGGTAGCTTTTATAGTGAGGATAAACACTATTGCACATTGATTCCTTTCTTAGTTTGATAGTTAAAGTTGTCTAGTTTATAATCTCCTCAGTGGAGCCAATTAACGCTTAAAGGCCTCGTAAGAATGTATTATCTTATATTTGTGGATAGAATTATTTTAACTTCTCAAAAAATATAATAAAGTAGTTACCGAATATAACACACACACACACACACATTTTTATATTTAATTAATATTTCAAAATTCGATAATTTCTCATTTTATTATGAATTAAATGGGATTAACATTTTAAAATCTTATATCACTTAGTTATTATTATTTTATTGAATTTATTGATGTAAGTTTGATGTGATAACTTTATTTAAAATTGTTGCTTTACTTAGATAAAATTCTAATATGTTTATGTGTATATATATATATATACAACATCACTTTTACGTACAATTGATAATTAAATTGTATTACAAATTATTTAGTATACCTATGCTTAATTTACACGTAAACATAAAATTAAATATATAACAAGAGAGATTTTATCAATAATAATAATTTTTAAATTATAATAACATATCATCATAATTTTTATTAAATACTTGATATAAATATTTTTATTGACTCTAATAAAATATAAACTTAGTTTTTATAAATAAATTTGACAAAAAAATATAAACTTAGTTTATATTTGCAATAAGTTATATTAATTCAATATTATTATTAAAATTAACATATTTAAAATATTACTTTTAATAGTAAATTTACACCTTTTATCAAATTTAAGGACCTGTTTGGACTTTTTAAATTTCAAATGTTATTAAGAGTACATAAGTGAATCTCTTACTCAAATTAATGTATGTCTGTCATGTCATTTAAGCGTGTGAATCATGTTTGAATTGATGATAAAATTAAATTTTAAACTATACTTTTTTAAGAGGGAGAAGCAAGCTTTTAAATATCATTCCATACCGACCAAAAAACAAAACGATAATGATAATTTTGGTACTGGGCATAGGTACTGTGAGTTTTGAAAACTCCAGGGACTAATTAGCAAAAATAAAATATTTTTAGCTAACCTACCCTATCCCTCCCGACCCATCTGCTTCTACAGTTCTCCTCTCTCTCATTTTTCATTTTCATTTCTCTCTCTCAGACACTCTCCTCTATCACATTCTCCATACACTCTCTCTCGTTCTCCTCTTCGATGGCTATTTCTCCCTCTTCAACCGACGACAACACCACACGACTTCCTACACGCCACTACCGCACCAATAGCCCTCCTTGACTCCTCTATGCTTCTCCACCACCGAACCATTTTCAAGCTTCAGTTGGCCCCTCCTTCATACCAATCCCCTCTCCACCTACTACCACCATCCACCGCTTCTGGAGTTGTCACTCACCTGATCTAGAAAGATCCAGATCCAAACTCGATTCGACCCAAAAACTCGAACCAAATTCATTGAGAAATTTTTTGGGTGTGTTTTTAATTGTTTTTTTATACTTAATTGCATTTGTGAATTGTGATTATGAATGGGTTGGATTGTTGGAAGTTGGAATTAAATTGTGAATTGGATTTGTGATTTGTAATTTATACTGGGGTGAAATTTTGGAATTGGATATTTGGATTAGAGTTTAATGAAATGATGCACGGTTTTTTTTTAATCTTGGTGGTTATGGTTTGGTTCATTCACGGATATGCATGAATTGAGAAATGAGAGTGGAAAGTTAGAAAGTTTCAACTTAAAAGTTAAAATCGAGGAAGAGAATGTAAAATAATCTTGTATTCATGTTAGTATTTAAACTTTAAAGTAAATAATTAATTGATATAATATTTTGTTACATATTCTTAAAACTAGCATAATAGTATTGGTAAATTATTAATTGAAATAATATTTTGTTACATATTCTTCAAATTAGTATAATAGTATTGACTATTGAGTATAAAATTATGGCATTGCCAATTAATAATAATATAGTTGTGGAGGAGGAGCCGAGGAGGAGGTCCATGTAATTGTATAGTAAATTAGTAATAAAAATAAAATATAATCAATTGTATTTCTAAATAGTTAACATTTTCCAAGTTTATAGTTGATTTGTATAATTGCATCTCTATTTCCTTCATATGATAAAAGCATGGATCTATTTATTCTTTCAATTATTCATTAGCAATTTGTTTCAATTATATTGTCAAGTTGATTAGTAGATTAATTGGTAATGACAATTAAATTGTTATGCATATCATATAATAAACTAAGAAAGCTAGCAGATTTACTTTCGATTACCACCTCAATTTGTCAAACCATTGGTCAATTTTATCATAAGAAGAGAAGACTTTGGTTTTTATTTTCTTTCACTTTTTAAAGAGACATGAAAAGTTGAGGAAAGAATAGAAATATAGTAGAAGGAAAAATAAGTGTATTTTGAATTGTGTTGGATAAAATTGGATTATGTTGGATGAAATTGAATTGCATATGATGTAATCATACAAAATGAGTTGTATTACATGTGATGGACCTGCGTATTGTGTAATTATGTATGTTGAAAACTTGAATTGTTGGTTTTTGATTTATTGATGAATTGTGTTGGATAAAATTGGATCATGTTGGATGAAATTGAATTGTGTATGATTTTGATATATGTCTTCATTTATTTTTACAAATAAATGGAAGGAAGTTCAAGTACTCTTGATCAAACCACTTTAGGAAGATATAATGATCTAGCTTGGGCTCATACTGCATTGGTCTCGGGTATAAAAAACCATACAATTTGCTTGTTTTGTAACAAGTATTTGAAAGGTGGAGGAATCACCCGATTAAAGAAGCATTTAGTTAGGGTTAAAGGAGATTTGAAACCTTGTAAAAACTAAGTTATGATGTGAAGTGGCATATGAAAACTGTGTTTGAAGAATATTAATATGAGAAAGATAAAAGGGAGAGACTGAATTATCAAATTGGTAGTGGATGTTCATTTGCTAGTTTTGCTTGATGATTGTGGAAATGTTGAAGATGGTAGTGGTTGTGGTTGTGGTTGTGGTTGTGGTTGTGTTTCATCCCAGGACTAGGAAGAAGTGAATGTTACACCTGGGCCTATTGTTAGGAAAAGAAGAAGGCAGATGACGAATTTTTTTGCACTACAAACAACTCCTAGAGCCCAACATTTAATTCGTAGTGTTATGCAATCAAGAGATGTGGTTCACAATGTGGATATGGCAGTAGCTAGATGGTGGTATGATACAGGTACATCATTCAATGCTTCCTAATCCTACAATTATTAGCCTATGGTGGATGCTATAGCCTTTTACGATCTCGGATACAAAGCTCCTTCGACTGATGACCTAAGAGGTAAACTTTTGAGTTGCTCAGTTTTTGAAATTAAAATTATTTGGAAGAAAGAAAAGTAGATTGGGCAACTTATGGGTGTTCAATTATATGTGATGGTTGGACAAATTGGAGACATGAGCCTATTATTAATTTTTGGTTTATTCTGCAAATGACTCAATGTTTTTGAAATCTATTGATGCATCTGGCCTTATTAGAAATGTTGATGTTTTATTTGAGATATTTGATGAAGTTGTGAATGAAGTAGGGCCAGAAAATATTGTTCAGTTCATTACTGACAATGATTTTGCTTATAAAGTGGCAAGAAAGAGGTTACAAAATAAATATAATTCTTTTTTTTGGACTCCTTATGTTGCACACATTAGCCTAATGCTGGAGAATATAAGCTATCATAGGTATTTTCTTATTATTAATGAGACTATACAGAAAGTTAAAAAGGTGACCAAGTTTATCTATAATCGTGCATGAGTGTTGAATTTAATGAAAAAGGAATTTACCAATGGTAGGAATTTTTGTCATTCTATTGTGACAAGATTTGCAGCGAATTTCTTATTACTTCAATATTTTGTCATGATAAAGAAAGAGTTAAGATAGATGTTTATAAGTGATAAGTAAGTTGCTTCTCAGCATACTAAATCTAATGCTGGATTGGAGGTTTTTAGAATTATACTGGAAAATAGTGAATTTTGGTCTTAATATCAATTTGTTATCAGAGTTTGTCAGCCTTTAGTAGGGTACTTCGTTTGGCTAATAGTGAAGAAAAGACAATAATGAGTTATTTTTATGATGTTATGGAGATGGTGAAGGAAGTATTCAAAGCCAATATGAAAAATATGTCTTCTTTATAGACATTGTATCTTGTAGTCATCAATGGGAAATGAGAAAGACAACTTTCTTCTTCATTGTTTACAACTGGGGCATTTTTGAATTATAGTGTCTATTTCAGACCAAATTTTACAAAGAAAGCTTAAGTTAGTAGAGGAATATTATTCACTATTACAATAATTGTTCCCTATGAGATGATGTAAGATATTCTAAGCTCACAAATGGAGCTTTATAAGCAGTCTTTTGGAGATTTTGAATTGTCAATTACTATTTGACAAAGAGCAAAACTTTCTCCAAGTATTAGTTGTTTCCCTTTTCTTATTTGTTGAAAATTAATTAGCACTTTATTTTGTTTATAATGTTACTTTTATTGTCTTATGAATTACAATTTTTTGGTGGGATCAATTCAGAAGTGGTGTTTCAGAATTACAAAGGTTTTCAATTCGAATTTTAAGTCAATATGTAAGTACAACAAGTTGTGAATAGAATTGAAGCACATTTGAATTCATCCATTCTGAGAAAAAGAATAAATTAGAGCATAAGAGATTGAATGACTTGGTATTCATTTATTACAATTTAAATCTTCGGGAAAGGTATGTTATTATCATTATTAATTTCAATATAATTTTTATATTTTTTTAATAATTAAATGTTATTGTTTACTAAGGCTCTGAATAGAATAAGTAGTTCAGTAGATCCAATTTGCATTGATAATATCGATCTCTTGATGGATTGAGTTTCTGAGGAACTAGGTTTGGTAGATATGAATGAATTGGAAGATAATCTTAGTTGAGAAAGCATTGACATGTTGTTTGGTGCAATGAATTTGAATGATAATGATGATGAGCCTCCTCTCAATGAGGAAGATTTTATACCAAATGATAATTGGGGTTAGTGCAATTATAGCTAATATTCTCCGATGGATGATTGAATGAAGTTCTAAGTTTTTGTTTTTCCTCTTCTTTTAATTTTACCTATATTTGATGTATATGATAAATTTTATACATGTAATGTAATTGAAAATATTTTTATTTCATGTTTCACTTCTACTTGGTTGTTTCTTCATCACAAATTCTTGTCGTAAATTGTAATAGTTTGAGAGTTAAGCATATTTATTGTTCTTTTTATTGGATGTTTTGATATAATTATTATTTATTATATGATGAAATTCTAATATTTTTAATATCTTTTATTGTTCTTAATTTTATATTCGTATGATGATGATTGTATTTTTTTATTAATTGTGATTATTATTTATATGTGAAATATCTAAAAATTATTATTATTTCATATTAATTTTGATTATTATTTATTATTATGATTTTTGGAGATAGTGTTGATGTAAATCTAGAAGGTGAGTATAACTACAAAACATGACAACGAATTATTTTGCAATTTTTAAACAAATTTAGAGATTATTTTATAAATTTAAAAAATTACCTGGGTACCGGTATAGTACCATAACAGAACCTAATTTCGTAACTTTGTAGAAGACAATTTAACAAAAAAATTAATTTGAGAACTTAAATGCACCTAAAAAAGTTTGATAAATTTAAAAAGAAAAATTTGAAGACCAAAATAAACTTTCTTCTACTATATTAATACAAGTTTCATGGTAGGAATGACATAAGAGATCAAATACAAATATTAGTATTTGGGAAAAAAAATACAAATCTTATCCCTTCAACTAATTCATAGCAACGTTAAGATTGGGTAAGTTTCCCTTTTATCTTTTTTAATTTCTTTACAACACTTGCTTTTATAAGAATAGATACAAGTATGGTACTTATTTTAAATTGAATTACTTCTGATTACTTGTAATTATAATATTCAATTAAAATCAGAAAAAAAAATCATGGGTCTAAAATATGTTTGCATATTCTAATTTTTGTGAAAATTTTAATAATAGATTTCTTTACCTTACCTTAAATAAAATACACATGCCTCCTTAGTATGTACTAATAAATAACGAAACTAAAGCAAAGGAGAAAAAAATGGCATATTGAACCAAGAAAGGTTGTTTGGAAACACGAAACAATAAGGATCATTAATTATATAGTTGAAAATTGTAAGTTGTCAGCACGTTGATATGCAATACAGTCAATGCATATCTTAACATTAATGATACGAAAATGGCTAGATGCACTTTCCATTTTAGTCCCTTTTAAAAATTCTCATGCTCTAACCATGCTAAAGCTTGAAGATATTGCAACGTAGGGTCATCCCAACACATAGGTAATGTTTAAAAATAATACGGGAAGTTAAATTGGTAAGACAAGAGGTTTATAATTTAAAAGGTTCAACTAATATTATTCTATTATAAAATTGACTGAAAATTAAATATAATTAAAAGTTTTCAAATATGATTAGAAAAAATTGTCTTTAATTTTCGAAAAATTTGAAGTTTAAATAAAAAATTGTTAAATAAAAATTAATTAATTTATTTTAGTTTATATGAATTTATTAATTTACAAAAATTGATTGGTTAATGAATAAATTGATTATGTTTAACAATAATAGTTATTAAATTAAATCAAACATAAAAGTTAAAAATGAACCAAAAAATTGGACACTCAAAATTTTAACGGTTGAATTTATCGAATCGGTTGAATTTTTTAATCATTATTTATGATCACTTAGATCGATAATGATCAGACTCGATGACACAAAGTTAAGGGCAGATGTGAAGAAGAGAGTTGCATTTGCATGCTCCCACACACAGAGGATCATTAAGATACTAGTTAGTGAATATTCAAAATTAAATTGAAGAAGATGTTAAACGTGAAGGTGATAACCATAGTTAACATCTAGTCTAAAACAAACCCCCGATTAGGACAAACTAATGGTTAACTTAAAACCCTATATAAACCCACCCACACTTGCCTAGCCATTCACTACAGTACCCAAGCACGGAGCCAGCTCCCAAAGAATTGCTCAGAATTTCCCCATGTGAAGAACCAACGCCTCCTTATTTTTTCTCTCAATGTTTTTGTTCATAGTATAGTAATAATGACCTTTTCCTGTTTCTGTGTCGTTTTTGTTGGTTAGAGGTTGCACGTACTGCTCTTTATGTTTTTGCCATAATTTGTTGTTTATTTTGGGTGGTTTTTGGTGTAAAGCTGTGGTTTTTATGGCTCTGAGCGAGTTTTGGAAGATGATTTTATGTCGGTTTCTCTGATTGTTGAGTGCAATGTGGCTGTGTAGGTAACGTGTATGTTGTTAGGCTTTTGCACCTGCGTGGGTTTGTTTAGGTCTGTCTTTTGATCAATCTGGGTGTTGCTTTTATGCAGGATGAAGCATTGATAGATCATTTATCTGTTGCTGGCTCTACTGGTATGGTTTTTCCTATTTTCGGACCACATATCTATAGTATTTTTTTTCTGCCATCATGATCCTTCGTCGTACAATGCCATGGTTTATTTCGCCTTTAGTTTCAAGGGAGCGTATGACAATCGTGTTTACATTTTATCATTTGTGTATTCGATTTTGCACCTAACCTTTTAATGATTAGATTATAATGCTTCTTTTGCATTGTTAACTTTCTTCCTTCATAGGGCATATTGATAGAGAGGCCAGTGGTCCTACTCCTGGGTATATCTCCTCGTCTTTCATAGAGAGGGTAAAATGGCTGATAGTGAGGAAAGTAGCGGCAAGTCGGGGTGCTCATCACTTTTGCTGCAGGACAAAGAGAGTAAGATCAAGAGAAAATTAGTTAATCATTCTATGCCAAATGCAGTTAGTTCATCATCTTCCTTGAATGAGTACCATTCATATGAGTCATCAAAGGAGAGGTCTCAAAATTTACAGACTGATCTTGAGAGTGTGGAAGTAGGGCCGTCCCTACTTAAACTGACAGGAGAAGAGTCTGACCTTGATGATTGGACTGACCCCATTGCAACAGAGTTTGAAGGACTATTGTTGTCTAATCTACGGTTAATCTTCCAGAGTGCAATCAATAAGATAGTGGAGTGTGGATATGCTGCAGATGTTGCTGAAAAGGCTATATCAAGGCTAGGCCTTTACCGGGGGGGTAAAGACCTTGTGTCAAACATTGTACATGATGCTCTGGCCATATTGAATAAAGAAAAGTTTGTAGATATTTCAAGAGACATTGTATTTGAGAATTTGCAGCAGATGGCGGAATACACGATGATTGAGATGGTTAATATCCTTCGGGAGGTTAAGCCATCGTTGTGCATTGGGGAGGTAATGTGGTGGCTGATGATGTGCGATATGAACATATCACAAGCCTGCACCTTGGAAGGCAGTCTAATGAATGAATTTAAACGTGACCATGTCCCAGGTGAGAATTATCCTAATAACAGTAACCACTTGATATCAGAAGCCCAAAGTTCTGAAGCTAGCTGTGAGAACCCCAAGGGACCAAATATTCCTAATTCCTCAATAGAAATTGCACCATGTGATATGCCTGAAAGCCTCAAGTTTAGCACTTTACGGAATTTTCCAATCCTTAAAAATCCTTCTGCTCTTAAAGGGTTGGCATCGGAAAAATCCTTGGATCCTGCTTGGGAATCTGGCCAGCCCAAATCTCAAACATCTGCCTATGCAGGAAAAGTAAAGCATGGTTGTAAGGTTCATAATAAGAAAGAAAATGTACCTCGGATCAAGTCCTTTGAGAGGTTTCAAAAGTATTATAGTAAACAGGCATTCAAAGCTGGACACCTTGCTACTATTGGTGGTTTTCTTCTGGATAAAGGGGTGAAGGGTTCATCTGAATTACCTAATTTGCATGCAAAAGACCATTCTTTAAAGGATAAGGCTAAAACAGAAGCCCCTAAAACAGATAGATGCTATCCTGTTCCTGACACTGTTCAATCTGTTCTCTGTGCGACAAATGACTCCTTAAATTCAACTATAATGGGTACTGTATCTGCACCATCCAGAGCAGATACCCAGTTTCTGGCTTCTGAAGAAAAGAAAATTTCTTCAATGCCTGAAGCGAACCACTCTGTTTATCCTAAGATGGATGACTACCTTGCTGTAATTCCTTATGATAAGTCTGTGGAGAAGTATGTCCCACAAGATGAGAAGGATGGACTGATTCTGCAGTTGGTTCCTCAGGTTCAGGATCTACAGAATGAGCTGCAGAGTTGCACAGACTGGGCCAATCAGAAGGTTGCAGAGGCTTGTGCTAGGCTTCTAAAGGACATGCCTGAGCTCAAAGCATTAAGAAAGGAGAAGGGAGAAGCTGAACAGATGAAAAAGGAGAAGAAAATCTTGGAAGAGAACACCATGAAGAGGCTGTCGGAGATAGAATTTTGCCTAAAGAATGCCAATGCTCAGGTTGAAAAGGCCACTTCTACTGGTTGCCGGCTTGAGAAAGAACAGATTCTACTGAAAAAGAATATGAAAACTGCTAAAACTAAAGCTGTAGAGTCAGCTGTGAGTTGTCAGGAAGCACTGGAGAGGGAGCAGAAGGTCCTTAAAAATATTCAGCCTTGGGAGGGACAGAAGGGCTTGTTACAGGAAGAGCTCAAGACTCAGAAACAGAAGGTGGCTGAGCTGCAGCTAGAAGTAGATAAGGAAAAAAATAGGCAGAACCAAACTGAGGTAAACTTTTCGAGTATGATATGCCATTGCCAATCAATAAATTGTGATGGCCTCAACCAGATGAAACTTCTTTTCTCTAAAAGAACATATGGGTGACAAGTAATACAAGGCCTTTATTTTTTTCAAAATTTTCCTTCCAATAAAATAAGAAAACACAAAGCCCTCGTGAAGGTTTTTTGTTTGTCAAGTGCAAGACGAATCTGGCCAGTGGGTTGCATTGTTTTCGTAAATACCCCAAAACTAACTATTGATATGTCATATTTGAGTGATATTTATTCTGACTTCTACATTTGTTTGCGGATTTGCAGGCCAAATGCAAACATGAAAGGAAAGAAAAAGAAACGTTGCTTTCACAAGCTGCATCTATAAGGAAGGAACGGTTGCAACTTGAAACTGTAGCAAAAGCAGAAGAGGATATAATCATACAAAAAACTGAAGATGATTTAAAGAAGCATATGGACGACATCAAGAATCTTGAGAGTGAGATATCAGAATTGAAACTGAAGTCAAATGCTTCAACAAGAGCTGCTCTTATGAGGGTATTCGATGGGAACTATGGCACAACTGATAGTAAGGTTGTTGACCTGGCTATGGATGATGACCAGGACTCCTTACAGGTCCCTACTTTTGAAGGCTTTGGAACTGGAGGTTTGAAAAGGGAGAGGGAGTGTGTTATGTGCTTATCTGAGGAGAAGTCAGTGGTTTTCCTCCCATGTGCACATCAGATACTTTGCACAAATTGCAATGAGCTCCATGAAAAACAAATGATGAATGAATGCCCTTCTTGTCGAACTTTGGTCCAACACAGGATTCAAGCCTGCTTTGCTAGTCAATAAGTGTCACACCCTTCTATGGGAATGCGAACCTAGCAAGTGGCCGTCTTTAATTAATCTGTCATATTCTTGGTTTCTTTTCGTTTTCTCAATGTCATGTGGTATAGAAGGAAAAGGAAAAAGACAGGAATAGTGAAAGTCAAAGAATGAAACCAAAGTAGTTTCATGTCGGTTTCAACAATAAGTGTAAATGCAAGTTAAAAGATTACATATGACCAAAGTAAAATTTACTTACCTCAATATGCTTTGTCCTGGATTAGAAGCAATGTAAATGACTGTTCGATTATCACACGATAGCCCCATAGGTTGAATTTGTTGAAATCCAAGTTCTTGCAACATGTGTTTACCTAGACAAATGCTCCCGTTGTATATTTTATGACTTTATATTCTGATTCTGTACTTAGAACAAGAAACTAACGTTTGCTTCTTGCTTTTTCATCAAATTAGTTTGTTGGTTTCCTGTAGTTGATCATCATTAGTCCTAGAACGATGCCCATTTCGCATTCCTATAGGCCTTAATTGAAGAATGTCCGTGGTTCTTATGTAAGAGTCGTTTGCCAGGTTGTGCTTAAAGTATTTCAAGATTTGAATAGCTGCATTCCAATCGCTGATTCAAGGGGATTGCATAAATTGACTTACCACTTGTACTGAATAAAATGTCAGGTGTAGTAACTATAAGATAGTTTAATTTTCCATTCAATCTCTTATGATTTCCTAGATCTTTTAAGAGTTCTCCTTGATCTATATCAAGTATGATAGTAGGATCCATTGGACCCCAATTTACATCCCAACAAGCCAACTTCGTCTAGGATATCAAGAACATACTTGCGTTGAGAGATACAAATACTATCTTTAGATCTTACAACTTCAGTTCTCGAAAAATACTTCATTAGACTAAGATCTTTTGTTTGGAATTGTTGTTGCAGGAATTCCTTCAATCTATTAATTATATTTTAAACATCACCAATAATGACAACGACATCAACATATATGATCAATAGAATTTTACTAGATCTTATATGTTGATAAAACACTGAATAGTCTACTCTATCCTGCTTGAGACCAAATTTCTTCGCAACTTAACTAAACCATCCAGACCTTGTTATACGAGATTGTTTTAAATAATATGAAGATTTCTTCAATATGCACACTTTCTCAAACTCTCCTTAAGTAACAATCCTTGGAGGTTGCTCCAAAATTTTGAAGTTCGTACTATACCGACCGATATCAAGCGGTGTGTATCATATTGGTCGAATTTCGGTACAAAATTAGGGCACTTATATACAAGATATAAATACCAGTTGCTATCATTTTGTTTCGTTTGATACCAACCGGTATTTATAATACTGACCATATACTAATTAGTACTAAAAATTTTGAAAATTATAGAGACTAAGTTGTAAAATTTTCAAAATTTTTTGAAAATTTAAACTCCCGCCTGATTACCCCTATTCTTTTTTTCAAAACTTTTTTTAATTTGTTATTTATTTAAACTTTTATTGTGATTTTTAATTTTAATTTTTAAAATAAAATAAATATTTTATTACTAATAATAATTATACATTAAATAAAAATTTAAAAAATTATTTTATTTAAATTTATTTTAATCTTTTATATAATATTTACTAATAAAGTATAAATAAAATTATTTTATTTTTTAAAATAAATAATTTGAAAATTATTATTTATAAACTAATATTTATTTTATATATTCTTAATTATTAAATCAAATTTTATTTGAAATATATATTTTAAAAATATTTTTAATTATATACATATATTTGAAATGAGAGAATAGCTATTGTCTCGAAGAATAATGATCCAAGATATAGTCGGGCATATTAACCCACACTTGAAAGCGACTATGGAGAACAGACGCCGTAGTAAGAGAGTAGATAGAGATATTGTCCCTAGTAAATAAATATCCTTACAGTTCGAAGTTATAAGACCAAAATAGGAAAAATCCAAAGAACTAGAGTTCAAAGCATGGATAAGGAGCTGACTATCAGTAAAAATTGAACCAGCTTGTAGCATACCATCACGAGCAAACAGCAAGCACTGCCGAAGAGCAAGCGCCTCCGCCATCATGAGACCTACATTGCCTTCCTCATAGCCAGAAAGTGCTAATGAAAAATAACCTTCTCCATCTTCAAACAAAATGCCAAAACCAAGGAAGCCAGCATCTGCAAATATCGAGCCATCAATGAAAGCCAACCAACTAAAGGACGACGTCGTTACTGCTGCTGTTTGAAAACACAATGGAAGACTAGGAGCAGCATTCAGGGGAGGTCTAGCGGACAGCAGCTCCCTGAAGTCCGAATAGTAAGAATTTGCTTGGGTATGAATGTGTTGTGGCGTAACTCGTTTATTATGCCATAGTTTTTCATTCCTTGCTGACCATAGCTCCCATGCTTGAATACCGAATCTAGTGACACGATCTCGTCCTGCTGTCTCAATAACATAAGCAAAAAGGTCCTGAAAAGATGACAAAGAGGATGTTAGAAACAAACCCGCTAACCGCCATAACTCCATAGCCATAGGACATTCAAGGAACATATGCTTCATGGATTCATTGTCATGGCAAAACAAGCATTTTAAGTCAACAACCACTCCTCGTTGTTGCAAATTATCTTTAGTTGGTAACACGCCACGAGAACACCGCCATAGGAAGTCACGGTTGGAGGTACTTCAAGAGACTAGATTTTCTTCCATATAATTCCATGCAGCCGTTGCCCACTACCTCCCAAATCCACAAGTGCCTCATAATAAGCTGTTTTAACCGAGTAAATCCTTTTACTGTCACAAGTCCAGATGATTATATCCGGTATGGGGCTAAAGCTCAGGGGGGTACCTAGGATAGCATTCATGTCAGCAATGCTGAAATATGACAGTAACTTCGCAGAGTCCCATGGCCTCTCCCCATTGATGAATAAGTCACATACCCTCATAGCATCATGAATAGCCATAAGACCGTCGTCTGGATGGAAGCCACCATCCTTTGGAATCCAGGGATCCCTATTAACAAAGATACTTTGGCCATCCCCTACCATCCACCTTACCTCCCGTAACAACCCTTTTTGAGCAAACAATACACTTTTCCAAACTAAGCTATAGTTGGTACCCAACGGAGCTGTTAAGAAGTCCCCACGAGGAAAATATTTAGCTTTGAGAACCTGATACGAAAGAGTGTTAGTGTCAATAAGAAGTCTCCACCCTTGTTTCCCCAAAAGAGCAGTGTTAAAACATCGGAGGTCTTTAAAACCTATAGCACCTACTGACTTCTCACAACACATACAATCCATGACAACCAATTGATACCCCTACTACCCTCCCGACATCCACCCCACCAAAATTTATTCATCAAAACTTGGAGCTCATAACAAATAGTGGCAAGGATAAGAAAGACATTCATGCAATAAGTAGGGATAGCCTGGATGACAGCCTTGATTAAGATCTCCCTACCCGCCCGTGACAAGAAACGGTAGTTCCAATTGTTGATACGCTTCTAGATCTTGTCTTTAAGAAACAAGAAAAATTTGCCGCTTGTTGCATCCAAGTAGAGAAGGTAAGACCAAAGGTAAGTGCGATACATGGGCTAAAAAGGATGCCAGACTTACCATAATTGATGGACTGATCAGAAGCTTCTTCATAAACGCCCAGAATGCTTTTAATTTGGGTAGCTTCGGAGACTGAGCCATTAAAGAAAAGCAACGAGTCATAGGTGAAGATAGATGGGAGATCCTGGGATAACCTAACTTTGCCCAGCAACCATGAATCACCCCACGCCTTTCACCATCTTGTAACAGAAGTGAAAGTCCCTCTGCTATAATCAGAAACAAATAGGGAGAGATAGGATCCCCTTGCCTTAGCTCCCAACTCAGAACAATAGGGCCCACTTCTTTGCCATTAATCGAAATCAGATAGCTAATGTTAATGACACACATCCTCATCCATTGACCAAACATTCGAAAACCTCAAAGTTGTCAACATAGCAAACAAATATTCCCAGCTGGTCATAGGCTTTTACTATTTCAATCTTTAGTGCACAAGAACCAGACTTTCTCTTTGATTGTTGTTTCAAACCATGTAAAGTCTCAAAGGCCACAATAAAATTATCCGTAATTAATCTTCCAGAAATAAAAGCAGATTGGTTCAAAGAGATAATCTTGGGCAAAATAAGCTTCAATTGAGTGGCTAATGCTTTAGACAATATCTTGTAGAGCACATTGCATAGCACAATTGGTCTAAATTCGGTAACATGCATAGGATTATCACATTTTGGGATTAAGACAATAAGAGTATTAGCCAAAGATCGTGGAAGGGTACCTTGTTGAAGCCAATCACGACAAGCAGTACATATGTCACCACCTAGAATGCTCCAGAATTTTTGGAAGAAAGTGGGGTTCAAGCCATCCGGGCCCGACGCTTTATTTGGGTCCATCTGTAAGAGGGTAGTACGGAACTCCTCATCCAAAAATGGAGCAGTAAGTGCATTGTTAGCCGATTCATCTACCAAAGGTCTAACTGCTGGAAGACTCAGTGGCATAAAAAAGAGTAGTGAAATAAGTGTGAATCAACCCACAAATAGCAGTTTCATCCGTTGTAACTTCCCCAGTTTCATCGGTTAGTCTGGTGATCCGATTCCTCTGTCTACGGGCTTTTATACTGTTATGAAAATATTTGGTGTTTTTGTCACCATTTCGAAACTAGAATGCTTTAGCTTGCTGCTTTAATCTCACTTCATCCTCTAAGATTGCATTCCATTGTACTTTTAAACGTCGAACCTCGAATGTGTCTAGGTTATGTTGTTCCGCCCCTAACCTTCTTTTATTTGTTTCTTTTTGAACCCACCTTAATCGATTCCTTTGCTTACCCCATAACTGTAATTAATCCGCAACCGAAGACGTGCGCTCGGGGAAATTTAAAGTAGCCCCTTCAGACCAAGCCCTATCAACCGTCTCTCAAAGATTAGGCTCAGATAGCCAGAAATTGTCAAATCGAAACGCCGATTAACCCCATCTGAACCTATTCTAGCTGTTTCAATCAATAAGGGAGAGTGATCCGAAACTGGAGCAACGAAGATTGAACAAATAGCATCCCGAAACAAAGAGCTCCACTCAGCATTAGAACATGCTCTATCAAGCTTCTCCTTAACACAAGCTGTAGAACCTGCCCTAAAGGTGTATGTGAAGGATGAGCCTACCTGCATAATATCTGAAAGATGTATCACACAATGCTTCTCGGAAACCAGAAATTAAATTAGAAGGTCGAGGAGGACCACCATGTCGTTAAATCACCACAACATAACCAAGGAAGCTAACACCTTGCTGCTAAAGCCCGTAATAAGTTCCAAGAAGCCCGTCTCCTAGTACTCTCTGGAAAGCCATAAAAGCCAGTTAGGTGCCACTGTGCATTATCAATTCCAATCACACAATCAATAAAGTTGGGAGAATAACCTGAGACCTGAAGCTGAATATCATTCAACCATAAAATAGATAGACCCCCACCGATCCCAATACTGTCTATAGAGAAGCAATTTGCAAAGTTCAGCTGACTACGTAACTCTTCCATGTGCACACCATGAACTTTAGTTTCCATCAAAAACAAAATTGTCGGGCTATAACTTCGGACAAGCTCCTCGAAGAGCCCGAACCGCAGAGGGATTCCCCGCCCCTCTGCAGTTCCAACTGATGATTCTCACGATGGTCGGTCGACCTGCTAAGCGGGTTCAACCGTTGGTCTAAAAGTGGTATCTATTTCCGAATGCTTGGAACTAGAAACGGTAATAGAGATAGTTTTGAACCAAGCTCTTTTTTTCCCCTCATCATATTTGTCTATGGGATCATCTTCACTAGGCCCATTTGAGAGTAACTGAGCTGCACTAGTTTAGTCCATATCCATGCTGCTCGCCTCCATACGTGTGTGCCCCTAAGAAAGAATTGAGAAAAATCTGGGAGGGCAACGGAGTGTTCGGACTTGTTCCCGTAGTGGTTGGTCCTGATTGCAAACTTGTTCCATCAAATCCGAGTCTCAGCCAAGAGATGGATGGACGATTATTGCGGTGAGGGGCAGCCCCGAAGATTTTCACTTTAGAGAGGTTTCAGGTCTTCCTTCTTATGATGGAGAAGGAGATCACAAAAGGAAACAGTATGGCCTAGTTGCCACAGAAGTAACAATAAACCTGAATCCTCTGATATCTAAACGTGACATAGAAAGGGTTGCCATCAAAATCAGTTAATTTCTTCTTCCTCTTCAAGGGTTGTCTAATGTCCATACGTACCCTAATTTTCATAAAGGAATCCACCCCTTCAATATTAGAATTAGGGATGTTAATAGATCAGGTCGGGCCCAGGCAACCCTCGGCTCGACCAAGCCCAGCCTCAATCATGATAGGCCAAGATGGAACGGTCCGCGGCCCGGCCGATCGGCTGCCCATCTAGCCCGTGGTCTGTCCGTAGCCCGCTTGGCCACTGAAGAGCCAACTGACCCAGCCTGTTTATATGTTTTTTTAAAAATAATACAAAACGACGTCGTTTTGGACTGTTTATATGTTTTTTAAAAAAATAATACAAGCCCGTTTTGTCCAAAATGGGCAGGCCGACCATGGTCGGCCTATGGCTCTACTCGGGCGGACCATAGTCGGCTCGTAGCCCAGCCTAAGCAAACCATGATCAGCTCGTGGCCAGCTCGTGGCCCTGCCAAATTGGGCCAAAAACTGGCTGAGCTGAGCGAGCGGGCCAAAATTGCCATTCCTAATTAGAATGATTATGTCATACTCTAAGAAAGAACCAACAAAATTGCCCAGCGAGGACGCCACTGTAGCAGTCATAAAACCTGGCTTCAAGCCGCAGACCTCAACCCAGACATCCACATATAGCAACGGAAGAAGAAGGGGATAGTCCTCTATTTTTATCAGGTTAAAAACTAGGAGGTGTTTATTAAACAACCATGGAGCCCCAGATATTATACGTTCAAGATCAACAGAATTGAAGAATCAGAACAGGTATCGTTTGGCTCCCAAATCAGAAATCGCAATACCCCCCAGAGGATGCTAGAGATCCGCAAACACTTCCCGCATAGAGAGAAAATTAATTCGGTTGTAAGTCAAAAACATACCAACCAGACAAAGCTCATAGGACACCGACATTGACGGAGCAGAGTGTGGGATTACCAGCCCCTGATCCTCCTCAACCGAGAGAGATAGATGATTGAAGTCGGCCTCCATAGCCAAACAACGGGAAGACAACTAGGAGGACTCAATGTTCCTCATACAAGCCAAGATTAATCGTCAACATAACAGTTGATGCGGACTGCTTGAAGACTCTGTTCAAAGCAGACAGCAGAGGAGACAACGAGCACTTGGTCCACGAGACGAAGAGACAGCTAGGATACTCTCTCCTAAAATCTGATGCAAATGTAGATCATACATGAACAGTAAGAAAACCCATTTCAGGAGGAGGACACAACAACGGAAGTGGGATTCTTGAATACTCTGTTCAAAGCAAACAGCAGAGGAGACAACACCGAGTCGACGAGATGAAGAGGAGGTTCGGTAATTGCTACTACAAACAACTAGGAGACTCGGTGATTGAGGGAAGAAACGACATTATGCATAAAGCATACGAACCCTAATTTTTCTCCATAGGCATTCAAGTTTTTTAATTATATTTATTAATAATTATTAAATTAATTTTATAAATTAAATGAAATTAAGATATTTATAATTTTAGTAATAATTAATTAAATATATAATATATTTAATTGATGGTAAGTTAAATAATATATTTTTTTGTTTCATGTTTCAATTCTACTTGGCTATTTCCTTATCACGAACTCCTGTTATAAATTATAATAATTTAAGAGTTAAGGATATTTATTATTCTTTTTATTGGATATTTTGATGTAATTATTATTTATTATATAATGAAAATTGAAATTGTAATATTTTAAATACTTTATATTGTTCTTAATTTTATATTTGTATGATAATGATTGTTTTTTTTCTATATAAATTATAGTTATTATTTATAGGTGAAATATCTGAAAATTATTGTTATTTTATATTAATTGTGATTATTATTTATTATTTTAATTTTTAAAGATAGGGTTAAAAATATATAGTATAACTGTAAAATATGATAATAGACTATTTTGTAATTTTTGAAAAAATTTAAATACTATTTTATAAATTTAAAAAATTACTCGAAACAGTATTTAATATTAACATATGGACATAGTGCCGTATAATAAGCTAATGCCATCCCAAATCCAATACTAACAATGATTATGACCGTCATACCAATCACCCCTTAAGTGTGTAGTCTTCGAAAGACTTCCAATTTCCGTTGGAACCCAATAATATTACATTCCGTTACGGAACCCAAGAAGGGCCTTTCCAAAGAAAGGTCTGGAGCCCAGACAACGGCATTATCGTAATAATATCCAACTGCAAGGTTGTTGGTTCTAGCCAAGTTTTATATAACCATTTTCTATATTCCTATTTCACGTTACACAAGAAACGTACAACTTTTTTACTACTACTGCTAATTGCCGAGGCCAAGCATGCTCTCCAGAGCAGCTTTCTTCAAGAACGTCTTTTTCTTCTTCTTTAAACAATTTAGACACCCTAAATGCATATACAGAAGTTTTAGCAATGTTAACGTGGGCCAGAGTAAATATCAGAAGCACCCATCTCTCTCTCACAGGTCCGACCTGTCAAGCAAAACCTTGGTTTTCAATGTAGAAGAAGCTTTGCTGCGATCCTCTTCTATGTTCCCCTACTTCATGCTCGTGGCCTTTGAAGCTGGAAGCATCTTCAGGGCTTTAATCCTCTTTCTTCTGTATCCCGTTACTCGCTTGGTTGGCGAAGAAATGGGTTTAAAGATAATGGTTTTCCTATGCTTCTTTGGGATAAAAAAGGACAGCTTTAGAGTTGGAAGTGCAGTTCTGCCAAAATTTTTCTTGGAGGATGTTGGTTTGGAGGCATTTGAGGTGATCCAAAAAGGTGGGAGAAAGGTGGCTGTCAGTGAGTTTCCTCAGCCAATGATTGAGAGTTTCCTACGAGAGTACTTCGAGATTGATTGTGTTGTTGGAAGAGGGTTGAAGTCATTTCATGGGTATTTTGTGGGATTAATAGAACCGAGAGAGGAGGAGATGATAGCTCTGGAGGAGATAGGTGCAGACAAGAAGATAGCTAGTCATGATATGATTGGCATAACGACCTTGGATAGATCCGTTGACCATCAGTTGTTCGCTTATTGCAAGGTGAGTTCCTCTTGATACGATTTTACTTAGCTGGAAAATTGGAAGACTAAACTGACATGAGCTTGTTCATGTCTTTTTCCCAGAAAAGAAACAAAAGCAGTGCGATTATTGTTGCTATTCTTTTAATAATAAAATAAGTCAACTAAGTTGTGGTCTGCACTTTTGTTTGTTAAATTAACTTTGGAGCGCCAGAAAAATACAAAGCAGAGTTTATGGTTAGCTAACTCTGCTGATGTTTAGTTTAGCTGATTTCTACCAATTTTCTGTACATATTTCGATCCCTGGATACAGTTCCTGATTCCCATGTAAATCTGCCACAGGATTTGCCTCTCGAATATATAGGTATCAGAGAATCAGAATCTAGACACCAAAAACATTTTCTAACTGTAGTATAGTTTTGACCACATATTTTATATGGTACCGACTACGGAGACAGTATGCTATGCCCACGGTGCAGTCTATCTCAGCGGTTAACTTAAATCTTCTGGTTCTCTCTCCATCTAGAGTCTAGGCCCTACAATTAAATTTCAACTCATCAAGTAAATTTTGTTCTTGGATCGATTTCGATTTTCTGACTTGAATTTTGTATTGTTATGTCCTTTTCAATGTGATAACAGGAGATTTACTTGGTCAGAAGAGCAGAAAAGAGAAGCTGGCAATCTCTACCAAAAGATAGATACCCCCAACCTCTTATCTTCCATGATGGTAGGCTGGCTCTAAGACCAACCCCTGTAGCCACTCTGGCTTTGTTAATGTGGCTACCTTTCGCTTTTACCATTGCCCTCATCAGAGCCGTCGCGGGCTTGACTCTTCCTTACTATATTTCTTTTCCTCTGTTTGCTTTCTGTGGGTTTCGAGTCACTATGTCCGAAACTAAAAACCACCATACTCTTTCAGGGAAAGATGGTCATAGAAACCCTAAAAAGGGTGTGCTGTATGTTTGTAACCACAGAACTTTACTAGACCCTCTTTACCTGTCTTTTACATTGAAGAAGAATTTCACTGCTGTCACATACAGCCTCAGCAGAGTGTCAGAGATGCTGTCACCAATCAAGACCGTCAGATTGACTCGTAATCGTGATAGAGATAGCAAGATGATGGAGGAGCTAGTAAGTCAAGGTGATCTTGTGATTTGTCCAGAAGGGACCACATGTAGAGAACCTTATCTGTTGAGGTTTAGCCCTTTATTTTCAGAGATGAGTGATGATATAATTCCCGTTGCTTTAGAGTCCCAGGTGAGCATGTTCTACGGGACAACTGCCGGTGGGCTCAAATGCTTGGACCCACTTTTCTTTCTCATGAACCCTCTGCCAAGTTACACTATCAGAGTGCTTGAAGGCGTATCAGGACTGTCCAAGATTAATCCTGAAAACCAGTATCCGAAATCCAGATTCGATGTTGCTAATCACGTACAAAGTGAGATTGGAAAGGCCCTAGGATTTCAGTGCACCAACCTTACGAGAAGAGACAAATACCTGATTTTGGCAGGTAATGAAGGTATAAGTGGTTCAAGTAAAAAATCCTGAGCAGCTCGTTCAGTTGCCATGACAAAAACGTCGTGGTTCCAGAACATCTAGTTAAGATGCGATAACAGAAAACGTGGAGAGAATTGGAAGTTTGCGCTGTACCTTTTGGAGTTTACAAGCAGAAAAAATCTATGATAGTTGTTTTTATTTTTATTTTTATCTTCAAATTCGGGAAAAAAAATACTTGGTTGATTCAGTTTTTAACTTTTGCTTTTGGTTTTTTTTTTCAATTTTTAAAAATTATGAAAATTATAAAAAACAATTAGTTTTAACTCTGCTCCAATAATTGAGCTGTGTATATATCATAAACACTATCATGAATAGGATTATCTATATCTACTATCTTTATTGTGTAATAGAAAGAACAAGTACGTGATTACCGATTGCCTCAGCAGGAATATGCCAAGTTGAAACCTGTGATTAAGATGATGCAGCACTCAGAAATTAATGAAGGTCCAGGTTTCTTCCAGAAATTGTGACAAGTGTTAATGTCGATCCAACGCTTTCATTCATGAATTCTCTTAGAAGTTGTAGACAAAATTAGTACGAGTCTTTAGCTTTCGTGTAACAACCTGCATTACACATTACGTTTAACTATTTTTAATAACTTAATAAAATAAAAAGTTAAAAGTGGTTGATTATATTAATTTATTTCCTTTTTTTCTTCTAAATTGGAAAAAGGTGCATGTCATGTTACATTCGGTGCATCATATCACTGCATCTAAAGAAAGCTAAGAAAAAAGATGCATGTCATGTTATATTTGGTGCATCTATTTTGAAATACGAAAATGCAATGAATATTTTCACAATTAATATGTTCTAGTATTAATTGAGTGGTGACAAACGTATCGGTTCCACCGCCATTTACTTGTTGCCATGTAGCAGCTTCAATTAATTCACGATCTTAACTGTTATTGGAAAGGGTTGCATGTGGACCATGAGATAAAATGGCTTTAAACAGAGAATCAGTGAAATTACATGAGGTACTTGTTTTTCCCTTTCTTTTTTTTTATTATATACACGAATTTTAAATGGTTACAACTTACACCCAACCTTTATTATTTACACCTAATAAAATTTTGTTATATTTTTTAAAGATATACTTGTCTACCTACAAGTGCAATTCCTTTCTTTCCTCATTACTTAATGTTATCCAGCATTCAATACAGCAATCAAATTGCCGATTTCTTTCTGACAAGTATACCGATCATTAACTGAGAGCGCAGATACGGAGAAGTGAACACTGTTCCATTATTGTCATGAGTAGAAATAGTATATTAGAATAACAATTGAAAAGTTTGATAATTTTGGAAAAACCTGCACGTGTAGAGGTAAGTAACAGCGAAAATAGAAAACAACATGCTAGGAATCACGAATGAAGGAATTTCCGAGGACGAGAATGCAACAGTAGGTAAAGTTAAATTTCGCCAGTGTAGTGGAGGGGATCCCAGGATGTGGAAATGTCAGAGTCTCCAACCTCATATAAGGATTACCTTGTGAGAAATCAAGCAATTTTGATAGAACATGTTGAAGTCAACGATGAGGATATCGTGGTTTCTACTGATGATAAAAGTCCGTTCATATCCCTCACAGCCAACGCTCACGATCAACTTCAAAAATCTTGGCGGTTTTCGGTTATTGTTAAATTGCTTAGAAGGAGTATTAGATTTGCTCTGATATGCTCAAAACTGAAGGTGTTATGGAACTTGTCAATAAAACAAAAAATCATTGATATGAAAAATGAGTTCTTTCTGGTTAAATTTACAAATGCAGAAGATATGAATCATGTGTTATTAGGAGGTCTTTGGATTATTTTGGGTCATTATTAAACGGTGCAATAATGGTGTCCAGGTTTTAGAGTAAGTTCTGCTCAGGATTCTCTTGTGGTAGCATGGATGAAAGTACCAGATATGCCTATGGAATATTATCATGAGAAAATCTTGAAGGCGGTGGGTAATAACTTCGTGGGACGAACAATCAAAATTGACATGAACACTTTAGGCACACAAAGAGGAAAGTTTGCAAAGATAGTCGTGGAGCTAGATCTCTCGAAACCACTAGTACCCAGGATCAGGATTGATGAAGAATGGTTGCGAGTTGAATATGAGAACTTACCACTGATTTGCTTCAGATGTGGTCGTATTGGTCACAATACTACCATGTGTAATAATTCGACAAGGAATGAACCGGTAACCCATATGGTGTTTTGAAAGCTACACCAGCTGATGTTGAAACATCTCATATTTCCTCATCGAAGAATATGGTTGAGAACTTAGAAGCAGTGAAGACAATAGAGGAATCCACGTTTGGTCCATGGATGCACGCTCCCCGGAGAGGTCGACATAATGCCGGCAAAGGCAAGTCCCAATAATCGATCGGAGGGTATACGGAAAGGCTCCCTTCAAAGAGATCCTTTGGGATCACGATTCACTGCTTTACAGCTAATGGAAGATGAAGGATTTGTCAACGATGCTTTAAATGTAGAAGAAAGACCAAGGTTTAATTCTTCGATTAGTTTAAAGCATCCTTCAACTGAAGCGGGTCCTAGCAAGATTCCTTCAGATTTAAGTAAAGATCTAGTGAGCCCAGTAGTGATATATGGAGTTTCTAAACAGGGTCAATCAACATAGGCTCTGATGGAAGGCCCAGGATAGCTCCATGTTGTGGTTGACGAATCTTCCCAGCCTAAAACACAATTTGCATCTATTTTTAATTTTGCCGCAACAAATCTCGCAAATACTTCAGTAGCAAAAAGTGACGCAGGAAACCAAAATGGATTATTAGCTGTCAGAAACACCTTACCAAAGAAATATTTAAAGGAGAGACATTTCACGAAGAACAATTGACTCCCATCCTCACGAGTTCCAAATGGCGAGTTGGTTCCGAACAGAGTACTGCAGGACTGTCAGTTAGGGATTATACCAGCGAAGAGATCAGGAATGGAGGGGGTTAAAGCATATCTGGAGAATTTTCAGACAAATACTGGGGGAGATAATATCAATCCGGACACAATGGAGTTACAAGAAGTGATTCCAATCCTGGAGACTTTTGAACTGGCATTGGTGGAAGGGACGATGGCAATAACGTCAGGAGAGTAGGTATCTCCAGTTTCCCTACCTATTTTCATGTTTATTATGTCTATCTTATCCTGGAATTGTTGTGGGGCAGCAAGTCCTGTGTTTGTGTCTATTATGAAGGATCTATTTAGAAGACATAAACCAAATGTGAGCATTGTTTTAGAATCAAGAATTAGTGGAGATAAGGCTAGGAACGTTGTAAAGAAATTGGGAGTGGATGGATGGTATTGTGTAGAAGCTAGGGGTTTTTTGGGAGGAATTTGAATTATCTAGCAAACAAGAATGATAACAGTCAATATTATAGAATCCACAAATCAATACGTTCATTTTTGCTGGGATACGACTGAGACTTTTGGGGAGTGTATAGCAATTTATGGTAGTCCAATACTAAGTGGCAGACGTCTTCTATGTGATGTTAATAAGGCAACCGTGGATTTAATTGGAGATTTCAATGTGATGTTACATCCTGATGAGAAAAGAAATGGTCTAACTAGAAATAGTAGACAAAACAGAGATTTTTGTAAAGTGGTGGAGGACTGCTCTTAGATATTGGTTTCAGGGGTCCAAATTTTACTTGGTTCAAGGGTAGATTATGTGAAAGATTGGACAGGGCTTTAATGAGGATTGGCGGAAAAAATTTCCTGATGCGTATCTAACTCATCTACCACTTATCAAATCAGATCATCGACCAATTCTACTTTCTTATTTTCTAGATTCTTCGTCTAGCAAGGGGATTCAACCTTTTCGCTTTCAGGTAGCATGGCTAACCCATCCTAGTTTCAAACACTTCATGGTTGACTGTTGGAAGCAGGGAGGTAATTGGAAAGATGAATACTTATCTTTTGTTGCTAAAATTAATATTTGGAATAAGGTAACTTTTGGGGATATCTTCCTTCGAAAGAATCATTTATTGAAGCAAATAGAAGGAGTTGAAAATTTTCTTAGTAAAAGAAGCTCATCCACCTTACTAAAGACTCACAAGTTTTTAAGACTTGATTATGAAGCAGTTTTAATGCAAGAGGAGCTATTGTGGTTTCGAAAATCCCGTTCTAAGTGGATAAATTTTGGTGATCGAAACACTTCTTTTTTTCACACTTCTACATTGATTTGGAGGAATACTAACAGGATTACTTTGTTGCAAAATGAACAGGGAATATGGATATCTGATGGCGAGCAACTTTGTTCATTAGCCAGAAATTATTTCCAGAACCTATATGCAGATGAAAGTTATAACAGCATTTCACCGACCATTGCTAATGGTTTTCCGAGGCTAGAGATGGGGCAAAGTCTGGATTTATTGACACCCACTTCGTCAGAGGAGATATATGGCATTATTAAGAATATGTGAAGTTTCAAAGCCCCTGGAGTTGATGGTTTATAGTCTCTTTTCTTTCAATCTCATTAGTCTATGGTAGGTAAATCTATCACAAACATGGTACAGAAATTTCTGGCTATAGGTGTAATGGAACCGGAATTAAATGAGACTCTCTTGGTCTTCATACCGAAGATTCAGAGACCCGTTAATATAGGTCAATTTTGCCCTATTAGTTTGTGTAATGTTTCTTATAAGATCATTACAAAACTTACTTCAGACAAGATCCGGCCTTTGATAGGAACTTTGGTTGCGGAGACTCAATCTAGTTTTGTGCAAGGAAGGCAAATTACTAATAATATGGTAATTGTGCAAGAAGTTATGCATTCTATGAAAAGGAAAAAAGGAAGAGAAGGCTAGATGGCGATTAAAATCAACCTCGAAAAAGCATATGACAGATTGAAGTGGAGTTTTCTTAAAGAAACATTACACCTAGCAAGATTTCCTGGAGAGTTATCAAACAGGATAATGACATATGTCTCCACAGCTTCTATGACAATTCTTTGGAATGGGGTGGCATCCAATGCTTTTCTTCCTACAAGAGAGATCCGACAGGGTGACCCTTTATCACCATATCTCTTTGTTTTATGTATGGAACATTTGGCTCATATGATACTAGAAAAGGTAGGAAGCAATAGTTGGAGACCCATTCAACTTGGACGAGGTGGTCCAAAACTGTCTCATTTATTTTTTGCTGATGACATTTTTCTTTTCTCTAAAGCTTCAGTAGACCAGCGAAGTTTGATTAAAAAAGTGCTTCGTGAGTTTTGCCTTCAGTCAGGACAACAAGTGAGTCAACTGAAGACTAAAATCCTTTTTTCAGATAATACTCCAGCATATGTACAGAAGGACATCAGCAAGTTGCTAGGCTTTAAAATCACTAGGAGCTTAGGGAAGTATCTAGGAGCTCCACTATTAGATGGTTGACTATCTTGCACTTACTATATAGAATTGATTGACATAATCAAAGGCAAGCTATCCAGTTCGAAGGTGAATAATTTATCTTTTGCGGGAAGAATTAATTTATCTAAATCAATGTTACAAGCTCTCCCTTCCTATCTGATGCAAACAGCCATGAATTTATCTTTTGCGGGTAGAATTACTTTAGCTAAATCGATGTTGCAAGCTCTCCCTTCCTATCTGATGCAAACAGTCATGTTTCCAGCCAGTATTTCCAAGGAGATTGACTGACTAGTTTGGGCTTTTATCTGGGGTTCTAATTCAGAGAAAAAGAAGTTACATCTTATTAGTTGGGACAAAGTGTGCTCACTAAAGGAGAAAGGAGGCCTTAGTTTCTATGAAAGTTCAGAGACTAACAAAGTTTTGTTAATGAACTTGGATGGCGTTTTTTAACACAACAGGATCAACTATGGGTTAGAGTGGTGGCTAATAAATATGGTTGGTCGAGATCTTATTTGGAAGATCCGTCTAGGGGTGGGGTTAAACATAATAGCTCAGCTTTATGGAGAGCTTTAAATCCTCTTTGGCCTCTACTTTTGAAAGTTGGTGTTTGGCATGTGGGCGATGGTCGAATTACTCGATTCTGGGAAGATCAGTGGTTGGAACATTTGGGTCCTCTTCTTGGTATGGCGTTAAGGGACAGTCCAGAATCCTTGAGACATCGGCCTATCAACCATTTTGTGGCTGATTCTGGAAATTGGAACTGGGAGATTTTTCAGGATTATGTACCGAACTTTGTGTGCTTACAAATAGCAAACACCACACCTCCTGTTAACCGAGAAGAGAGAGATGTATTGAGATGGAGTTTGACTATAAATGGACAATTCTCTACTTCTTCTGCCCGTGACTTGTTACAAAAAGGACATAGTAGGGAGGTCTCTTGTTTATGGAGGCGTATATGAAAATGGCCAGGCCCAGAAAGGATTTGATTCTTTCTTTGGTTAGTTGCACATAATCGATTACCTACGAAGGAGGTTTGCTTAATCGCCAGATTCTGAATAATGACACCTGCCCTTAATGTAAGGTTAGTTCGAAAACTACAATTCATGCATTGAGAGATTGTGAGTTTTCAAGGAATATTTGGTCCCAACTAGTCCCAGTCGATAAACAGGTAGACTTCTTCAGACTGGATATGGAGGATTGGCTAATGGTGAATTTGTCAACTAGTCAGGACGATAGGTTGACGCCTTGGTCTATAGTATTTAGTACAGGCTTATGGATGATATGAAAATAGAGAAACAACCTTGTCTTTGAGCACCGTAATAACACAAGCTCCTAACCAACAGTAGCCATTCGAATGAAAGTATAGGAATTTTATTTTGTTTTTACTAATCTGAAACACTCTGAATTGCATGTTGTAAGACAGGAAGATCGGTGGGTTAGGTGGATACTTCTAATTCAGGGTTGGGTCAAGCTGAATTGTGATGGAAGTCATGATACTACCACAAGTCTCTCTTTTGTAGGTGGCATATTAAGGAACACAAAAGGTAGATGGATCACAGGTTGATGTTCCTCATGGGAGGTCGAAGCTTGGGCAATTCATACAGGCCTTTCTTTGTCTCTTTCCGCAGGAATTTGCAAGTTACATCTAGAATCGGACTCATGGGATGCGATTCAAGCATTGAGGACTACACAGATTTTGGCTCCTTAGAGCACCATCATCTTAGAGTGTCAGAAGTTATTGGGATGTTTCAAAGATGTCATAGTTGAACATATCTTCCGGGAGGTTAATATAGCAGCTGATCAACTCGCAGGATTGGGCAGAAGTTACCCACCTGGTCTCTACTGAAGTTCATTATTGACAACATTCGTTCTGATAACTCTAGTTCTTTTATTTTCCGTCCAGGCTGTTAATATTGTCTGAGTTTTCGATACCAAAAAAAAAGAATTAACAATTGACAACAGCAATTTAAGGTTTGGCTCTAGGTTTGCCGTTCTGCGTAGTTTGGTATGTACTTTTTCAGGTTACCCTCGATGACAAATTTAGCCAATAGGTTCATGTAGAGTGCCAAGAGAACGGGGCGTAATATATTGAGAGTGATTGATAGAACCCGTACGCGAATGTCTTAATATGACTTCATCAAAAGTTTGACTTTTCCTATATGAAGATGTCTAAATCTTCTCAATCACTAGCTCATTAATACGAGGTTCATCGTACAAGACTTTATCGCATTATCTTGAGAAAAAGATGGAGATTATTTATGATGAAAAGGGTTACGTGTTAAACTAGAATAATAATTCTCTAATTTTTATTTATAATTAAAGTTTTTTTTGAAAAATGTATTTATTATTAAAGGTTTAAGATCTTAATATATAAGTTCAACTTACCTTTATGGAAAAAAGAGAACTGTGATCAGAGTCGGAAAAGTTTAATGAACCATTATCTTATACAAGTCGTGACATTAAAAGTGTATATAATATATTAATATGTTCAATTTTATTTGTTACATGACAATTCTTTGAATTTCAGGAAAAAAAAATAAAACCAATGAAACACATTTTCTTCGAGACAAGCTGTACCAACTTAATTCTAAAGGCGACGGTCGACAGACGACAGAGAGCCTCTGTGACTTTTATCAGGTTTTTTTTCCAAGTACAAGATGTGTGTTATTTGGACTTTAACAACATATATAATTAATACTCATTCCTTGCTAAGGATTGGACTTTTAGCTAATGTTTCGATGTAAAAACGGCGAAGAATTTTGACTTGGCAACTTCCACATGTACCGAAAATACAGTTTAGAGCGAGAAGTGTGAACTGGGTCCACGATCATGACGTCCCAATTTGTCACCATTCTTTCCCCGAATGACTCGCATTAAACTGATTTTGTATCTCTAACCTCGAATTTCCAGGGATCGGTTATGTGTTGATATCAACTAATCTATCAAGATAAGGTTCAATCATAAAAGTCAATGTGAAAACCAACCCAAACAATCGTTTTTTCATATGTGCCGGCCAAGCCAATTCCACAGACCAGACAAGAATCCAAGTCGAACCATTCCTGTCAACTTCGTTTTATCAACAAACGGCGAAAGAAAGAACCTGCCGTTCTGGACAACGCTTGAGATGCGAATATAATATATAGTTTTATAGCATAAGCTGGAACTAATCAACTCAGCAGCAAACGTGACATTTAATACCTAGATGGGTTATATTTGCATTTATTGATTTGATTCCGCCCTTGAGCCACCAGTACTATTGGCGGTGATGTCGTCTAGAAATGTGTCTAATGTCTTTTCTTGCAGTCGATATGTTGTCCAATTCTTGCAAAACAATATGAGAGACTTTGATTGTTTCGAAAACTTAAATTAGTTCTCCGTCATTCAAAGAAGTTGAGGGTAAAAACCAAAAAAAAAAAAAATCAAGTTTAAAATCATTTAGAATTCAAGTGTGTTCTTTTTTATTTTGTTCTTGCTTATTCGGGAGAGCGTGGTGAAATAAGCTGTTGAACCACTCTTCTATATGTTCAGATCTTAAATTTCAAGTATGGAAAATCGCATGACAAAAATGGAACTAGAGGAAAAAATGTATTGCAAAAACAGTGTATGATGTCAAAGAGCAAGTTAGCCTGTACACGAGACTTACAGTCTGTTTGGTTACTGTCTCTAATATGCAGAGACGGAACGAGACGGAAATTTGGAGACGGAACAGAACAGAAATTAGAGACAGTGAGCTGTTTGGTTGCG
>JANIIA010000010.1:32433164-32447345 GCA_027478495.1 Erythroxylum alaternifolium | reverse complement strand
ATGTGCACATATCACTGTTCACAAATGCATGAGCATGAGATGTGTTATTCTAATTTCTCTGATTTACCACACTTGGACCCGTTTCTCTGGTCCGACCCGTTCTATGGAAACGGGATGTTACACTCTATACTGACGTCAGATCACAGAGGAAATGATGAATCAAGAGTATAAGTGTCGTCTGTGATGACATAAGAACATAGAGGACACGTCATCACACAAAAGATAGAACACAGAGGAAAGCCCACAGACGATAAGTGGTCACACAGAAGATAAAAGTCAACTACAGAGGATAGAACACAGAGGATAGACCACAGATAATAAGTGGTCAACACAGAAGATAAAAGTCAACCTAGAGGATAGAACACAGAGGATAGACCATAGGCCAATGATTAGAAGAAGGAGTTAAGAAGTTATATGAGTTGAAGAATATCATCTATGCTACTGTACACAGATGAAGTCTATTCACAAACTTCCTCTGTATTACTATTCATGAGTATCATCTGTGTTACTATTTACGAGTATCCTCTGTGTTACTGTTCACGATATCGTCTAGGTTACTGTTCATGGTTATCTTCTGTCCTATTTTTGACCATTCAAAACTTAAAATTAGCCTTCGAGGTCTTCATGAAAGTTGTAGCTCTTGAAGTCCTCTTTCAAACTATCTAAAGAAACCCTAAATTGGATGTCTATAGAAAATGTTATGCCAATAGCCCCGAAGCAGGTATATGTGTAAAATTGTGGACTCACCACTGCTGTTCCTTGAGGTATTCAGGTTGAAATGGATTAGTCGACTATTCGAAGAGCTAAGCTGAGAAGATGAACCAATAATGATTAAGGTATTCTCTATTGGAAATAGTCAAGTATTATGAATTTTTGCAAGAGTTGGATTTCGGAAACGGGGTCCAACAGTTTGTATCTTAGATCCCTCTTTTACTTTTTTGTATCACATTAGGAACAATGTGATATTTAAGTAGGGGGAGTATTACTTAAAAAATATTTATTATTTGTTTATAGTGTGTTTGTTTTCCCATTTAATAGTTAGTGATGCATGGTCATGACATAAACTCGATCGGCATTAAAAATGCATAATATGAGTGAATGGGTATACTTGCATGCTTAAACTGATTAACTTGGATTTCGGTTAAAAGCATATTAGCTTGTTGTGATAGATGAATGACATTTTTCATTTGGTAAGAATTTGAGCCTTTTTGAACTATTAATGTAGCACCCTACTCTAATAGGTCATATTCCTGACATACCAATGGTATTCGAGAATATACTCTACGAGGGTGACATGTTAGGATAGTCAGTCAACTCATTGTAAAATTTTTTTGAACATCAAACGCAATTTCAAAGAACCAATAATCATTTTTGTCCCATTTTATTCATAACATTTCTAGTCACAAGTGTCACAAACAACAAACACATAATGAGAATTCCTGTCATCATTTAGACCTATTACAATTACAAAACGTGTTTAGTCATAACAGTTATTACAAACTGAATTCAAGTATACATTGTATAGAGTTCATATATACATATTCAACAGTTGAGAAAAAACAAATCTTAATACAAAATGACTATAGATATATGCAAATGCAAACTGATCCTGACCTCAATCTCTTATTCAATTGTAGTGGCTATACTCCAATTTGTCTAATTGGGTATCCCCTGAGCCTGAAAGACAACGTTGCAATTTTGGTGAGTTTTGCGAACTCAGTGAGCAAACCATCCTCGATGGCTCACTCATATCACATAATACAAATAGTTCACAGGCAATTCACATCATCACATAAGGCACATCACGTTACTAATCATCATATAACATTAAACATCATCTTTGTTCGCTTATTTCATATTTCACATTCAGAATCATTCAAACTATTTATTTCGATCATTTGAACATAAATATTGAATGTATATGAACAGCACATGTAACTCACTTTTAGTTATTACTTTGTTATGATGGAGTGCCTTTAATTATCTCATATTCATTATGGATACCGGGCTTATCGATAATTGTATCGCATCCGTTAGAGATACCGTGCTCATTATAATAGTGAGCCTTTAGCTCTTAATCACATTCTGAGCTTTAAGCTCTTTTTCAGTGGCTACTCTAGTCACAACTACCTTTATCTTATCATGTGAAATGCATCACATGTATTCAATCAATCACTTGTATTTAATTTTCACTTTCACGCTCACATTTTTCCTCGGACCTAAGTTCGACATTCAACAATTAAGTTAAGTACACTTATCTCTTTCTTATTCACATTCAGTAAAGCACTTCCAATTCATTCACATTTTATCAAACTCCTTGGACTATTATTGTCCAGAATTCAACACATTCACATAAGTAATAATTCAGTATAGAAATTTAACAGAATAAACAATTTATGTGAGACCATCTAGGTCGACTCATAGTACGCACATTGTACACACATTACTAATTTACACAATCACATAATCATTCAATTATACATATATGCATATGTGTAATGTATAATGCATTCTTAATTCGACTATTCCGGGTATGTTTCTTCAATCTCATATCTCAATCACTCAAAACAATTTCACTTATATATGTTTAACTTACACTTAGGTTTATAGCTCAAAGAACTTACTTATTCTAATATCACAATTCGATCATTCATCATTTTTTTTCTAGCATTATAAGATCACATGATATCCAATTTCTCATTCATCTTTACTTAATACACATCATTCATCTCATTTGAATCATATTAGCCATTATATGAAAACCTTCATTCTTGTTATACTCATAATTTTCCATATTTTAATATTTGATATATAATAATCCATTCTTAAGTTATAACCTCCATTATCACCTTAAATATATCATACATTTAACCACTTATTCCATCATCAAATAGGTTCATTTCAAGCTTCATTCAAGCCTAAACGCACCATAAGAAAGTACCTTATGGCCATTCCATCATCACCTTATTTGTTGATCTAACTATCACATAAAAGATAACATCTCATGTTTAAGGCCATTCCCACGATTGTAGAGGCCATCCCACGATCGTGGGATTCATCAACAAAACATATTTTGCCATCCTTTCAGTTCTCACGATCGTGGATGGATTCCCACGATCGTGGGTTTTGTTATTTGTAAAGTTCCAACTCTTTTCTTTATGAATTTTTAGATTTTTAACTTTCGTATGTCACAACCATACCATCTTATGCTCAATTAATCATTTCTACTTAATTTCCCTTTCATTCTCATCTCTATTCCAACTCAAAACATCCACAAAACAAATCATACATTATTGTCCACTTATCGTACAAAATAGAACATCAATGTATACATATATTCATTAATGTTTTAGCACCCATTCAACTTCACTTTATCTCTAAACTATCATCTTAGTTCTCCTCATTTCAAGAACATAACTCATCATCTTTGTTAACATAACTTTCACTATTATTATACCTTTAATTCACAACTTATAACATCCATATAACAACTCATCACTTATGGTTTTCATACTCTCAAAACAGAACACAAACACATGTATTCATCCATCAATTTACTGCACTTATCCCATACACAAATTAGGTCATATATACATCTTTTCTTTTATCAACTATCAACTCTGATTCAAACACAATTTCATTACTAATCATCCATAAAACAATACATAATCTATTATTTGTCATTATATGAAAACAGAACATCACTAATTATTCATGTCTTCATCAATAAATCATCACTATTCAACCACCATTTTTATGATCATTAAATCTCAAAAACATCTCGATATCAACTTATGAATTATTATTCATCATATATGCCAAAAAAGACATTTATATGCTCATTTCTTCACTCACGTTTCAACATATGTTCATCACCATTTTATGGTCTATCAACTTCTAACTATCATCAAAATATTTCTATTTAACACAACCCATAAGATCATCAAGATACTTACTTATTTTAGCTCCTAAGCTTCTTCAACTCACATAAACCCTAGCTCTTAAAACATCATACGATCAAAACCATGTTAGGAAGGAATAGTTGGGCTTTCATCATCAAAGTGGAGACAAGTAAATATTTGGAGTAACTAGATAAAGGATGTTTGCAGAGCTTAACATTGATGGTTTGAAAGAAGAGAGTGTCGCGTAGAGAAGAAAGAAGAGAAGAAAGCAATGAAGAAGATGAAAGCATTTAGCCAAATGAAAGACAAAATAAAGATGTCTTGCAAATTGAGTTAAAGAATCATGGGTGAGATGTGGCAAGGCAAGTGACACTTGTCACTTGTCACTTGCCCCTTGTCACCTCCCCATGGTTTCACTGGGTCCTCTTTAATAACTAGTCCATTTGTCTCCAATTTCTAATTCAATTATCTCCCAATTTTAAATGACAGTTGTCATTAAATCTTAATGTCACTTATCAATAATTTCTACTACCATTTAACACTTATTTATACTACCATTTATCAATTTGTCATGCCACTCGACATTTTTCCTAGTCCAAAAATACCCATAAATATCCAAAATTTCTCAAATTTTTACCAAAAATTCTAAATCAATATTTATACTTGCCAAACCAATTTTCAAGACATTTCATTCACTATTCACATCATAATCACATTAAAATCATTTATACCCCAAAATATGTCAAATGAGTGTATAACTAGTCATTGTAATGTGTAAAAAAAATAGTCATTCGCGTGTGTGTGTATGCATAAGTGTGAAATGCATTTCTTATTTTCTCAAAAATATTTTTCATGTACAGTTATCTAGGGTTCTAACCCTTAGTATAGGAAAATGGGATACTATAATTAAACATCAAATTCAAGTATTCTTTATTGAGAGTGTTCTTTCATGATTAAGGAACTCTAGAACTTTCTTGGAAATATTAGTTGAGATCACATAATCTTATGCAAACGTTGAAATGATGAAGGTAATTAAGATTTACCCCTTTTGCTAAAAAAACACTATAATGTTACCCTTAGTCAGCTCCTTTGAGCTTAACTTGAACCTTTTTCTTCCTTTAAACCTAAGATATGAGCCCTTGCCTTAATTATTTACCCTCTTTGTTACACCTACCATAAGGTGAGTTGAGCATTTGAAATGTTATTCTTGGGTTTATGAAGTAATTGCTTGAATAATTATGGGGGAGCATAGCATATAATTAGGTATTGCATTGGGAATGGGTATGGTTGTAGCAATTATCTCTCCTCTATATTTTCTTCTGTTGATTTCCTTATTTTAAACAAATAAATTTTAAAAAAGAGAAAGAAATAAAAAAGAAAAAGAAAAAGAAAAAAGAGAAAAAGAAAAGAAAAAGAAATAGAAAAGAAACAAAGGAAAGAGAAGACGACCAGAAAATGAAAAGAAGAGGAGAGACGTAAAAATGGGAAGTGTTAATTTTGTTAAATGAGAGGAAAGAATTGAGTGTTTTATGGTTCATTGTTTTGTATTATTTTAAATGCTCAATTTATGTTGTGGTTTTAAACTACAATTTTTCCTTTTTCCTACCTTTAGCCCGACCCTATTACAACTGAAATAAAGACCTTCAGATTGATGTTTGTGTTTGATATGAGTGGTGGAGATTGAATTAGTAAGCAAGCTTAAGATAGATGCCTCACATGAAATAAACAATGAGTGAATACATATCCTACCTTTGAATGCTTGAGAGGATGGAGAGTGGAGTGAGTATCTATCACACTTATTAATGTTTTTTGAATTGAAGTGCTTATTGATTTTGGCTAAATATGTGAAGAATAGGTTGTTCATGGAGTATTATAAGTTTCAAGTTCTCAGGTTGTGTTTATTGAAATGATCGTTAATATCTTTAACCATTATTTAGGAACATTGTTGTTTTCATTATTTGTTCTTGTATAGTCTAGTATTCTTTATTTTGCTTGAGGACAAGCATAGTTTAAGTGTGGGGGAATTGTTGTGTCTAATTCTGTTGAATTTTGCTTGCATTCATACCTTGATTTTGGTTACAAATTCTTGTGTTTTTAATCCAAATTTATGGTGAATTGAGTGAGAATGGTGTACATATTGAATGAATATTAATTGGATTGTCTTATGAATGTTGCATGAAAATCAGAAGAATTTTGTATAAAAATAGGTGTGACATGTTAATTACATGTTGCACCCTTAATTACATGCCGTGGCTAGATAAGTCACGGGTGTGACATTACATGATCACACTTGTGACCATGTAACTCACAGGTGTATAGCGATGGTCACGGGGATGACAATTAGTCACACTCATGACCACCATATGCACCCCCATGACTCATTTTTCTTTTAATTCATCAACTTATTATATGTAATGTGCAAGAGGGATGACTCGAAAACCTAGACCTAAAAAAAACTACAAATAGAACGAGTAAGAAGGGTGGGAGCTCATTGATACACTGTGACTCATTCTGAGACGGAGAAGATAGAGAGAAAGCAGGGGAGAAGAGAGAAGAGAACAGGGAGGTCAGGTGAGGAAGAGAAAAACACAATAACAAGGTGAAAACAGAGTGAACATTTGACCATTTTGGGGAGAGCCAAGCAGAAATAAAAGGCAAGCGCTAATGAATGAAGATTGAGAGGGGCAGGAGATCACCATCCGATCCTTGTTTTCTTATTATGTTCTTTATTTGTTGCATTGTTTCTTGTTATTTTACTGGACTCATTATTCTGTAGCTTAATTGACTCTTACTCTATAGCTTTTGATAGTTCATTTAGTTATTTACTTGGTTTATTGCTTAAATACTTCTCTTATACCGATAAATATGAGATTGATGTATTTGAATATAATGAATCTTGTTAAATCCTTGATGAGTTGATCTCTTTTTCTTGAGGATTAATGTAGCTATTTTAGTCAAATATGCATGATTGAGGGACTATGCTGTTGTCCTATGTTTGCTATAGTTTTTGAACTGAATGGATGTAATAGCATGATTAAACTTTACATCATTTTGGTATTAAACGAAGTATCAAGAGAAGAAGTTTAATATGGAATCAGAAACTATAGATGCTTAGGTTAAAAATAGAAATATATTAATTGAAGTGGTAATTAGTAGTTAGGTTTCCTTAATTAATTCGGATGATAACTTGTTAAATACGAAAGTTAGACTTAGTTTATTATTCGAGTTGATCTTAAACCTAATTGTTAATTTTAGTAAGACAACAACTCAATCATTTTCCCTTAGTCATCCTTAGGAGATTAAATTAGTGAAATTAATTCTCAACAGTTTCTCACTTTAATTATTCTATTCATTTTTGCTTTCGATTAATTTAATTTACTTTTTAGTTTAATTTTGTGATTTTCTTTAAAGCCTTCACTTAACAAATCGGGATAGAGTGTTTAGGATTGCATCTTTTTTTATTTTTGTTGAAGTTTAATTTAAATGAACCAATTTCACCTCCGTAGGAGATGACCCTAGGTAATCAACTACAACTACCTCGTATATATGTGAGTAGGAAAGCCTAGGTATTTTTAGAACTTATTTTTGGTGCCATTTGTTAGGAACTATTTTCTTTTCTTTGTGTTATTTGACAGTTTACTACTAATCTCTTGTCTTGTATAAATTGTGCTTCTCAAACAAGTCAATTGCAATATAATCCAGAAATTGAGAAGACAGTGCATCGTTTACGGAAAGAGACTAAGCAAGAATGCAATCCTTCACCTCCAAAAGCGAAAGTTGAGATAGATCTAACAATTGGTGAAGAATTTAATTTTTGAGAGGTTGACGAAATATGAAAAATCCTAACACTAGAACATTGAAGGAGTTAGCGACACCAAATTTGAATCAATAATCCTTTTGCATATGATTTCCAAAACTACTATAAGAAGTTGGAGAATTAGAATTAATTTTAATGGCTTTGATAACCCAATCAAAGAAGCATTTAGCTAGGGTCCAAGTGATGTGGAGCCTTGTAAAAAAAAGTTAGCCATAATGTGAAATGAAAAATGGAAACTTTTTTGTGAAGAGTATCAATGTGAGAAAGAATAAAGGCAAAGATTGAATTACAAAATTGGTAGTGAAAATTCTTTTTATGGTGTTTAGGATGATAGTGGGAATGTTTGAAGGTAGTAGTATTCTTATCCAATAAGAAGGAATGTTGCATCTGATGTTTGGAAAAGAAGAAGACATGTGTCTAATTATTTTGCACCACGAACAACTCCTGGAACTCAACCTTCAATCCGTAGTGCCTTACAATATAAAGAAACAATTTATGATGTGGATATGACAATGGCTAGATAGTGGTATGATTCAGGTAAATCATTTAATGCTTCCCAGTCTTATTATTAACAACCTATGGTAGATGCTATTTTCTTTTACAATCTAGGATACAAATCTCCTTCAATTGATGACCATAAAGGTAAACTTTTGAGTAGCTATGTTTATGAAATTAAAAGTTATTTTGATAAAAGAAGAATGTCTTGGTTGGGTGTTCAATCATGTGTGACTATTGGATAAATAAAAAATAATAAATGCACAATTGACCATATTTATACCTTATATTTGATTTATTTTTGGTTGATATTTTTAACTTCTATTGCATATTTGGTACTTAATTTGCTAAAAGCATGCTTATAGGTTATAATTGCCTTCATTGACCAAACGGAGAAGAATTCAGATGAAAACACAACATAAAATGAATATTTGAAGCAAATAAGGGATACACGTCCGTGCATAAGCCTAATTATTTCCCTTAAGCTATGTCGAATTACAAATTTTGGGTATTTTGGATTATACACGGTCTAATGCACAACTACATATTAGACCGTTTATCTTCGGGTACCCTAAAAATTACTATAAAAGATGTGTTAAGAGGAAAATTGGGAGGAGTAGGTAGTTTAAAGGCCGATTTGGTTTAGAGAAGAAAACATGAAGAAATCATCGAAAGATCCATTACAATATAAGATAAAACCCCTAACTTGCAAAAATATTCAATAGGGGACAAACAGGGTGATTTACAATTATGAACTCATTGTTTTCAATTCATTTTCTTTTTGTTTGTGTTTGGTTTCATGTTATATCTTGTGTAATTAAATTCTTTTAGTGTGTAGGTTAGATGAACCCTAGTTTTGAGAAATAACATGTTTTGATTCTTTTACTAATGCAATTGTTTGCATTGATATATTATGATTCAATTACGTGTTTATTATATGTTCTAATAGATTTGAAATATTATGGAATAATCTGATTTCATAACGTAGAGATTGAGAAATCTTGTGTGTGAATATATCTATGTAATTGGAAGGTGTTAATTGCAACTCTAGAAGAGGCCTCCATCTAAGTAGAACAAGTAGAGAAGTGGCAGGAGGTAACTGAAGAAGATGAGCTAGAAACCTTCGTTTAGGAAGAAGTGGAAAAAGAGTGGACAAAGGTGGTTGAGGAAGAAATGTCGGAGGAACCAATTAAGGAAACTACTGATGAGGCATTCGTAGTGCCCTTGAGTACAGAAGGTTCCCACTTTCTCAAAGACAAATTGTTCGAGTCAACTGACGATTCACGGAGTTTTGTTATTCCCCCTTTTATTAACAATTTGTCAGTAAAAAGGGCATTAATGCATGCAATTGGATTTATTAATGTGATAAATTATGTCCTTGTTATTATCTTGCAACAGTTAGCTTATGTATAAGTTATAAACCCTTATACGGAAAAATTGGTGGAAGCAAACCACTAATCATAAACTCATGATGAGGGTAAATAGCAAGTTATACCGAGCTAACGATGTTAAAGAAGCACTGCATGAGAGGCGACCCATAAGTTTATTTTAGTTTTATTTCAATTTCCATATTATTTTGTTTTAGCTTTTATGTTAGTATAAATTTTAATTAATTAATTTTTTGATGTGTTTTAGGATAGAAAGATTAAGCATCTTGGAAAGAATTGCACATAATTAACATGTTAGGGTATGAGTGTTTATGATTTATAATGTTAAAGTGCAAAATTTTCATGTTTGAGCATTGGTTTTTAAAGTTGCATACATTTAGAGAGAGTTACATGTTTTGATATATGCCTTGATATCAAAACATGTTGGTAATTTAGTGATGTGTACAGTTTGATGCACAATACTCTCACGAGACACCTTAAAAAGCCTTAACTTTTTATATTTTTCTTTCTTTCCTTTCCTTCACTTGCTGTCTTCATCACTTTTGTTTTCTCCAACCCCAATTTTTGCTTTTTTCTTACCATCTATCAACACCCAAGTAAGTACTCTTATTAATTTCAACTGTTTATGCCTAGTTAATTATGTGTTTTTGCATTATTTAGATTAATTATGGGTGAAAATATTTGAATTGAGAAATAAGAGATTATGTGAATTACTGTGATCTATTGCATAATTATAGTTTACTAGTTGATTATTTTTGATACCCAATTGATTTTCTGAATTAATTTAATAAATTGTAAGAAATATGGGTGAAAATTTAACTTTATTTGCATAACATTGTGGTTTTTGCTCACTAAGCATTCAATTATAATAATTTATCCGTTTAAATAGGTTAATTAGTTAACTCTAATCTTAATTAAGATTGAATTTATGTTTAATTGCATAAATTTAGTTTTTACTTGAATCAATTTTGTGTAATTGTGACTTTAGGTTTTTTATTTCAATTTTAGAGTTAGAATTATAATTTAACAATTAATTTAGTTTAATTTGTTAATTACACAATTTCTAAGTGTACCTTCGTAATTTATATGCCAATATTCTTATGCTTGTTTAAAGTTGTAAGCAAATGACAAGATTACAACGTAAAAAGGAAACTTTAAGAAAGAGGCAATGAGGCGAATCCTTTACTGTAGTCCATCCCCTATAAAGGTCGTGGATGTTACTGTTGAACTCTGGGGCCCAGAAGGAATAGTATTAGTGGCTAAAGGATAAGAAATTCAGCATAAACAGATATATCGACTAGGAGCATTAGAGTAGGTTGGCTTAGCACAACAGGTTAGAGAGCTTATGGAAGTAGAAGCATGGTCTCGATTCTTTGAAATAGTGGAACCTTCATTTAGAGAGCTCACCTTAAAGGACCTCTTTAAATTCTTTGCAGAGAAGGGATGTTACGAAGAGGATTGCCCAAATATAATCCAGTTTAAGATGATTGGGTGAGAGGCATCAGATGAGCTACATCGAGTTCTCTATCACAATAGGTCTGTACAACTAGGAGTACATTGGGACACCAGAGTACCTTCATTATGGACCGAGTTCCAATTTATTCGGCATCAAAGTGAAGACAAGAAGATCAACATGTTGGACCTTATGTGACCTAACTGGCACAAAGAATGGGTGTATTTGATCAGCTACCATTGAAGCTGGAGATGATGACCATGGTAGCATTTAATCTGGCAGTGATGCAACAAAGGAGAATGGTATGTTGATGTTAGGGTCCCATTGGAGATATCTACAGTCTTATTGGGGAACTTGACGAGCCAACAACGGAGGGGGAGAGATAGGAAGGAGCCACCACAGTCACAGTCACTGCCATCTCAGACTTGTGGGATTGCACCGGAGGATCAGGACCAATTGGTGATAGCTCGACTAGAGAGATAGTAGGCGGAGCTTTTGGAGATGATAAGCAGGCTCTAGACATCAGTTGGATGGATGGGAGATTTATTGTTACTGATGGTGAACCGTTAGGGCATTACTTTCTAGCCACCATAATCCAGCATGGGCTCTTCATCATTAGCTCCTCCACAACTCGAGGACCTTCCACTGTCGAATAGGTCTTAGTCACAACACGAAAAAGGAGATGTTTAACTATTGTATCTTTTCTTTTCCTTTTTAATTGTGTACTTTTCTTATTCCTTTTCTTTTGTTTAAACATTAATGTTAATGCTATTTTATTTTTTTTACTTTTGTTACTTTTATTTTCATGTTCTTTTTGTCCCCTTTTTCTTTATATTTTGCAAGGATTTAGTCTAAGTGAAATGGATCACAAATTAGAAAAATTTTCATATTCAGGAAAGTATCACTAAATGCTCTCATTTATTCTAAATGTTGATATTATATACATTGGGGACAATGTACAACTTTAAGTGTGGGGAAGGGTTTAATGAATTTTTAACAATTTCTTTAAGCTCTTGATTATCAAATTTTATGAATTGATATTCTGATTTAATTGAAAGTTATTCATCAATACTCTATTTCATTGTTAAAAATTGATTGAATTGGTATGAAAAAGGATTATAGTTAGAATAAAATTGGTTTTATAAGCCATAATTTTTAGTATTCATTGAAATAGTCAAATTGAATGAAAATAACATACTATTCACAAACATATATACTCATCTTTTTTCGTGAGCTTTAAGCCTAAAAGTAAAAAGTTCAAATTTTTTTAGCTCTTTTATTTCTTTCATGTATGTTATCATTTATGGTTAAACAATTCTAGAACTTGCTTTCATTATACATATTAAGATCATATTTTTTAAATTGGAATCATTGAGTCGATAAAGGCACTTAGTTGCAATAATTTATGTTAACCTATTTCTTTGATTATTACCCTACCTTAAATTTAACTTTAGGAGTAACCAAGTTGAGCCGTAGCCTTTCTAATTGATTGAAACTGCATATTAAACTTTATCTTGTTTTTATTTTAAGCCTTCTTACCCTAAAAGTTATTTACATTATGTGTTTGTTGGAACTTGAAAATCTTGAAGGGTCCATTATTTCTTTAATTATGGTACTGAATGCTCAAAATTATTGTGATGATTAAAAAAATGAACATAAGAAAAATTATGAATAAATATATGGTACCAATGGAGTTGCAATCAAATGACCTGTATATTTGTACACAAGTTTCATGTAAATTTTCTTTAGTAAATTTCCTTCAATTTAACCATTCTATTTATCCTAATCATACCATACTTAATCATCATTACAACCCATATAAAGACCTTTTGATTTTTATTTCTAGTTTATACATAAATAGTGGAGATATGGCTAAATGCCCAAATTTGGGCCAAACTTTTTTGGGTTTGAACAATTTAGTGCTAAACATTTTAACTTGCTCAATTAAGGTCTAAACCTCATCGAGTCTATTCAATGTTAGGCTATTTTAGATGGAAATCTAGCAATGTCATACATGCACCATTAAGTCAATTTGGAGAGGCTAGGTGGATTTTAGATGCCACATAAAAAACATACGTGGATTTTCAGAAAAAAGAAAATTATTTTACATTTTTACTCTAAACCCTAAATCCCTAAATATTCACCCTCTTTCTTTCGAAAACTTAGCAAAAGGGGTTTTTTGATCCAACATCTTGCCTTTTCATGCATCATCACTTTCGATCACTCTAATCCCTCTCGTTGATCAATATTCTAACTTTTTAAAACGATGAATAGGATAACTGTTGAGGTTCTTACATTAAGGCTCTACTTCTATTACTCTCTTAGCTATGAACTCACGGGGAATCTTGCTGAGATTAGAGGGTTGATTTTCCTACATCCTTTGAATTTAACATTTTTCAAATATGGTAGAAGAATGTTCTTGTTTGAGTAGAAGGCTTTTTATTTATTTCTTCTTTTCTGTGCTACTAAGAATTTAAACGTTATGGAGAGGCGCGAACATGTTTTGATACCCTACTTGTTCTCCTCAATTTTTAATCTAATTCTTAAAATTATTTCATCATTAGTAACCTCCTTGCTCTTTATCGAATTGCAACATTGCGTCATGATGAGTTGGGTCAGGTGCTTCTTTAGTCACAAACTTTATTCTTGAAATGTTATTGAAATCTCATAATCAGAATAACTTTTTGGTGCATGAAACACTTCTTAACCTGTTGCTTCGTAACTATCTACGTTATAATTTGTATGATTAGGCTAGAGGGGCTGAAATGAAAGGCCCCATGGTTTGGAGCTCATTTAAACCAATAGGCAAGTTTTCACTTTTAAACTATAAGAAAATATAGTCTCTTGTATGCAACATACTTATGCTTATGAAGTTATAGTGTAACATCCCCTCACCTATGGGAAGGGTAATTTAGTAATTTGGAACGAGTTAAGAGTGTTTAATAGTGTATTGATATGTTCATGCATTCATTTATGCACATGAATAGTGAATAGTGAATAGTGAATTTTTGCACATGTAAATGATTGTACATGCATTCATGACATTTCTCGGTTTAAGTGTGAATAAATGGGTTTTATGGAAAATGTGTTTTGTGTGAATGAGAATTTGAATTGGAGAGGGTTATA
>JANIIA010000010.1:32306325-32317070 GCA_027478495.1 Erythroxylum alaternifolium | reverse complement strand
AAGAATCAGAAATATACCAAGAATATAGATGAAAAATGAAGAGTTTTTGAGAGGAAGACGAAAGAAAGTCGTGGGTTAGAGAGAGAGAGTGCAAAACATTTGAAAAGATAAGGAGAGAAAGAAGGGGGGAAATTTTAAACCCCCTTTGGATGGAGTTCCCACGGGCATGGGAATCTGTGTGATTCCCACAGACGTGGGAATCTTCTCCAGAAAATCCAATTCCCACGGGCGTGCGTTTACTCTCTAGAAACTTTCTGGAGAGGATTTCTGCATCCGTGGGAATCACCTCAATTCCTACGTGAGAATTGGTGTTCCTTAAGATTCCAAACCTTCTTTCAAATGTAATTTCATTCTCCATGATTCCAACACCTACAAAAACATCGAGATCATATCATCCACAAGAACTTTTAAAGCAAACAATCAAAATCAAACAAAAATCAGCATAGACATCTATCAAAACCAATTCAACCATGAACATAACTCGAGAATTCAAACAAACAAATAAGCGAAGAAAATAATTAAAAGATAATTGATTTCCATGGGTTGCCTCCGATGCAGCGCTTCTGTTATTATCGGTATCTCCTCTCCTTCTTGCTCATGGTGGATCAAATGGCTGGAATGATATTGCTGCACAAACTGATCTCAAACTTTGTATCGGGGCTGTCTTATTCTAGACTCCACCTTCATTTTTGTTTTCCTTTCTTTGCCTTCTCCTACGTGTTCGTTTATTTCTGAATGCATTTTCGAGGTCCTCAATATTTTCCTATCCTCCTTGAGGTTTCAGTTCCTTAATGTCTGTTGAGGATAGAGTGGGGCCATACTTCTTCTTTGTCACGTTGAATGTTAACTGCTTTTTCCCCACTCTCAATACTAACTCACCCCCATCAACATCAATAATTGCACGGGTGGTAGCTAAGAACGGTCGCCCGAGAACCATTAGGATTTTCTCATCTTCATTAATATCCAATATGTAAAAGTCCACCGGAAAAACAAAGTTATCAATGTGTAACTTCACATTCCTAATAATCCCCTTCGGTAAATGCACTGTCCTGTCAGCCATCTTTGCTAATGTCTTAGTTAGTACTGGCTCTTCTAGACCTAACATCTGATTAAATAAATACGATATAATATTGATACCTGCTCTCAAATCTACAAATGTGCGCTCTATCTTAACTTCACTTATACTACACGGAATGAAAAAATCTCCTGGGTCTTCTTTCTTCTGTGCTAAATGCAGATTTTGTCTTGATATGTGATTAATACCCTCTTCATTCAATGCCTCCTTTAACATAAGCTTTGTTTGGAATTGATTTGTTATATCTATTATTTGGCTTAACTCCCCTTTCTTAGAATTCTAAGTTACTTCACTCGAAGATGGCTTCCACTGAGCAAAGATTTGATATGGAAGTCCAAGCTGAAATTCCTTATTCGGTTCACTTACTGGTCCCCTCGGAAGGACTTCCAATTTTGTTTATTCTTCTTGCTTATTTCCATCTTTCTCCCCATGCTTGCTTTCTTTGTTCTCTATTCGATTAATGGCCATAATTCTCTCCTTCGGGTTTGCCTCAATGTTGCTTGGTAGACTACCTACAGTTCGTGTAGATAATGCGTTAGCTAATTGTCTTACCTGTACTTCTAGGTTGTGGATGGATGATGCATGATTTTTCAAAATTTGATCAAACTTTGCTTCCATTCTCTTCTGATTGTCCTCTTGACATGTATACATCCTTTTGTGATTCTCTTCTTGTGCTGTCAGTTTGGCTTCTAAAACCTCCATCTTCTTGTCCATTTTACTTTCCAATGATTCGATTCGATCTTGCGAGAATCGTGGTAGTCCTTGTGGTTTTTGCTGGCCACCTGTATTATTATTACTCCAAGAAAAATTCAGGTAGTTTTTCCATCCTGGATTATATGTGTTTGAGTATGGGTTATTACCTTGTTGTGGCTGGCCTAGATAACTTACCTGTTCAGTCCCACTAGTTCCCAATAAGAAACAGTTTGCTGAGCTATGTTTGTTCTCCCCACACAGCTCACATTGTGCTTGCATTGCCGTAGCTGCTGAGGTGGATGCCCCTTGCATATTTTTTAGCTGCTTCGTCAAGGCCGTAATTTGAGCCTACAAGGTAGTAACCAAGTCAATCGGTATATACCATTTTGTTCATTATATCCTTGTCTACTCCTCTCACTTGACCACATGCAGCTGTTACTTGCCAATTCCTCCAACAAATCATGTGTTGCTTCTACTGTCTTCCTCATTAATGAATCTCCGGCTACTGCATCAATTGTGCCCTTTGTGCTCAGGTTCACTCCATTATAAAATGTTTGAAGTAAGAATCCTTAAAGAGGTTATGATGAGGGCTGCTCCTTTGAAGTTCTTTAAATCGCTCCCAAGCTTTGTAGAGAGATTCTCCATCGCACTGCTGGAAATTTGTTATTTCCTTTATAATCCTTGTTGTCTTTGTTAATGGAAAATATTTTGCGAGGAGTGCTTGGGCAAACTGCTCCCAAGTTATAATCTAGCCTGGATTTAGAGAATTGTACCATTCTTTAGCCCGATCCTTCAACGTGAATGAAAATAGTCGCAACTTCACTGGATCGTCAGATATTCCATTAAATTTGAATGTGTCACAGATCTCCAAAAAATTTGCAATGTGGGCATTCGAATCCTCGTTACATAACCCGTAGAACTACACGCTGTTTTGAAGAATGTTGAGTAACGCTGGCTTTATCTCAAAGTTATTTGCTTGAACTACCGACCTCCCCACTCTATGAGGACTAAACCCTAGCCTCATAAAATCTATGAGTTTTTTTGGTCCTCCTTGCTCTTCTTTTTCAGCCATATCTTAATCTCAGAAATTTAAATAATTTGCCCTTCTTATTTCTCTTTCATGCTTCTTAATGTTAGGGACTTCGTCTTCAACAACTTCTTTCATCCTCCGTGTGCTCTTTGTGTTCATGCACCTACAAGTTCACAAGGTAACGTACCAAAAAACTCTTAAATCAAAGTATTCTAAATTAAACAAGATGCTAAACAATCAATCCTTGGTAACGGCGCCAAAAACTTGTTGATGGATTGTAAAACCTATCTACTTATTTTACGCTCAAAAACGGCAAGTGAACGGGTCGTGACTTGTAGTTAGAAAGAGTGGATATCGATCCCACAGGGATTGAAACCCAGATACCACTTAATTTAGAAAAGACTTTGTTTAAGAAATAAAATTATTTAATGCAATTAATCTAGAAAATTAAATTGAAATCGAAAAGACTAATGTAAAACAATGGATAATACTGTAATTGTAAAAAGTTTGAATTCAAGGATTGGAATGCTAGAGATTACTTTTACCTTATTCTGTCTCCCTCATGTTTCATTGATTGAATTGTGTCTCATCCTAGATTTCTGAATATACTAATTATCCTTTCTCAAGGTGTAACTAATTGTCCCTAATTGAATTTATGAGAATCAATTGAACGATCTCTCAACCTACCCAATGAGTCTATCGATTCAACTAGTTATTATACTATCCTATGGACGATCAATTGACTAATTGAGATTTCTCTTCTAATTATTCAATTGACATAATAATTGCTAGTCTATAGGTCGCTAACTCTCGTTGTACAATCCTACACGATTTCATCTAACTCACTCTCTCGATTTGTTGCAAGATGACAATTAAGAACAACAATTATCAAAGACACTTCCTTCAATTTAATAAAACATGAGTTTTGACAAAATAATGAAAAAGTAATCCCTAATAATAAATTAGCCTAACATAGTCTCCACAACAATATCAACATCCAAATAATCCATCTTTACAAAGAAAGGAAGAGATTAAAATGATAGAAAGTGCATAAGAAAACTCCTTCTCTTCTTTGCCAAAATCTGGAATTTTAGTGTTGATGTGCTATTTTGCCCAATCTTGACGATGATCGTTATTTTCAATCCTTCCTTGATGCTCCATATATGTGTTCTTCACCCAATGATGGTCTTTCTATAGGTAGGTGTCGTCTCCCTTAAAGATGGAGGCTTAATTCTCTTTGTATAGTCCAAAAAATTAATTTTAATAAAGCCTTGCAGATTGCCTCAGATTTCAATTCTCACGTCTATAGGAATCTGCATGATTCCCACGAGTGTGGGAATTACAGGCATAAACTTTCTGTCTTGATTTCCCATGAATGTGGGAATTGGTCCCAGAAGTGATCCTCTTGTCTTCTCTTCTATGCTCTCTTGTTCATCCTCCAACTTGCTTCCTCTCCTTTCTGACACAAAAATAAGCAATTCTTACCCTCAATCAGCATCAAACACATAAGAACACAATGGAAATCAAACTTAATGAAAACATACAAAATGAATCCTAAACTAGAACAATAAACAACAATTATGCTAGAAAACATATGCTAATTACCTATAAAAACATATCTTAATGCACATCTATCAATAATCAAATCTCTCATCTGACTCACAATCCATCTAATTGAACACTCTTTCAGTTCTCTCTAGCCAACTTTCTACCTCAATAGGGTCTATACTTTCATAAAATTTTATAGCCCCCTGCTTCCAAAGCTTATCATGTCTCCTTTCACTCCTCTCCTGGATTCTCGGAGGCATTTATGCAAACTCAGTTATAGGAGACTCTGTATTGGATCCTACAGACTCTATGTCAGCTGACTCTCCAACTTGATCTCCTATGGCAGATGATCTATAACAAAAATAGTTTTGATCACTAACTGAGTCTCTCACTATTTATCATGTCTCAATACTCTTATATATCCCTATAGATGGCAGACCATGCTCTGATACTAAAATTGTAACACTCCACTATAATAGAGTATATACTAGAACATCCGGAGGACATTCAAGTATATATCCTACGATAATGGCGTGTTAGAGCAGTCATGTTCTCTTATATGGCAACATAAAGAATATCACAATACTTAAAAACAACTACTACTCTTCATTTCATCGCAAACATGATTTACAATGTAGTCATTAAAACAAATTTTTAGATTACCAAAACATTTGAAAGTTCGCAAGCTTTTATACAAAAGTTCTACATGACACAAGAAAACTATATAAAATAGTCTACTATTCCTCATACGTCAGCTGACAAACCTTTGAGCCATTTCTTAATCCAAAATTGTTCTTCTAGAGTAACTTAGGAACTAGGTCTCCTCTCTCATACCTAAAAAGCCACATTGCAATTTTGATGAGTTATGCGAACTCAGTGAGGTAACCATCATCGATGGACTCACTCACATCAAATACATAATATGTCACATATAACCAAATTCACAACATTCCTTATCTTAATAAGACATAATAAATGTCACACATTTCATATACTCTTTCAGATCTTATTATCTTAATCAATCACATTAACATCAATCACTCAAATGTAGCATATCACTTTATCATCACAATTTCATAAATGGATTCTTAATCATATAATTCATAATCATAAATGTACAAATGCATATGCATATGCGACTCCACTTTTCTTATTATTTGTTATGACTGAGTGCCTTTCAGATACAGATACTGCCCTATATAAGGCTCATTCAGATACAAAAATCACGGAGCCAGGCTCTACATCAAGAATTCTGAGCTCAGACTGGTCATTCTGATTACAATGTCTTTATCTAATCATGCCTTTAATGTAATGCACCAAATCACAGAATATGCCATGAATAACATTTACTTATGATGCACAGATAGAATCTCATATTCATCAAACCTAAGTCTAGTATGCAATAATTATTTTGAGCATCCAGATATTGTTTAGAATTTAGAAGCAAACATAACACTTCTAATACATTCCCAAATATCAATCTCCTCAGACTATTAATGTCTGAAATTATCACCATCATAATCAGATCATTAACAGTTCAATAATTGGAAGTTAAATAGAAATAAATCAATCCTAGTGAGAACATTTAGGTTACTCATAGTATGCTTTAGTATATGCTATTACCTGGATGGACCGGTAATGTCTTAATGATGGCGTTTGATTTGAGTGTCTATAGATCATACAATACACACAGAATTCACATTACAAAGTTGATCGATCAAATACATATTCACAATTCACATCATAGTCACTTTAAAATATTTCATACCCTGAGATAAGTTAATTTAGTGCATATGCTATCTTTATGATGTGTACAAATATAATTCGTGTGTGAATGCTAATGTTATGCATGTATATGCAATGCTTGATCTAGGTTTCTAACCCTAAGCATGTTTTAGAAACCAGATATTACATAAGTTACCAAGTTTTACAACTTCTATTACACTAAGGGTCATTTTGAGTTTTGTAAGAATCCATAATAGGAGTCAATAAGAAGAGTACGAATAATAGCAGAAGATCTCACTTTGACCTTTACGGACTTTAATAACTTTATTATTTGGAGTAGTAAACCCTCAGTTATGGAATTCAAGAGCATTTTTATCTGTCACTCAAAATCAATACAATTCTATCAAGAAAATGTCAAACAACAGACTAAACCAAGAAAAGGAAAAAAAATTAAACAAAAGTATAAAACAGATACCTCATGAATCAAAAATGGAAATGACTTCGTAGTCAAACATCTTTCATGAGATGAATATATAAGTAAAACTCAATGTTATATGAACACACAAAAAAGAAGAATAAAGAAAAGTGACGCAGAGAAGCAAAATAGAAGGCTAACCACTAAAGATAAGGGCTTTAGTTGAAAGTGCACATCTTGGCGAATGGTGAAGATAACATTTATGCCAAAGGACTAGAAAGCGAATCAGCAAGAGGGATTAGAGTGATTAGTAATGATGATGTGTGAAGGAGGCAAGAAATCATATTAGAGAACCCCTTTTGCTAAGTTTTCGAGAGAAAGAGGGCAAATATTTAGAGATTTCGGGTTTTGAGTTAAAATATAAATAATTTTATTTTTTTCGTTTTTGAAAATCCATATGCACTTTTTGCATGGCATTTGAAATCCATCTGCCCTCTCCAAATCGACTTAACAGTGCGTGTATGACACTGTCAAATTTTCGTGTAAAATAGCATAACATTGAGCAGACTAGATAATATTTAGACCTTAATTAAGCATGTTAAAATGTTTGGCCCTAAATTGATTAAACCCAAAAAAGTTTGAACCCCCAAATTTGGGCATTTAGTTGTGGAGATATGATAATTTTGCAAGCCTATGGTAAGAGTTTTAATATGCATTGATTGAGAGTTTTAACACGTTTCACCCTAAACACCTGAATGCATTAGGTGAAATCTTAGTAAGAATGTAAATGTTTGTGCTTTTGATTTCAATTTGATTATTGATATAATTATTATTAATATTGACTTAGGAAGTTAATTTTAGGATATCTTGACTCTAATTTTATGTTAATTTGATTCAATAGGATATGATGATTTATAGTATAAATGGACAGATCAAGATTAACAAAGTTATAAGATTTATAATTTTGATTATGGTTTGCTTAAAGACAAGCAAAAGATTAAGTGTGGGGATGTTTGATAGAAACATAATTGACCATATTTATGCTTCATATTGGATGTACTTTTACTTAATATTTTATACTTTTATTGTATATTTGGCACTTTATTTGTTTCAAGCATGTTTATAGGTTATAATTGCCTTCATGGACTAAATGGAGAACAATTTAGATAAAAATGTGGCATAAAATGAAGATTTGAAGCAAAGAAGGGATACAAGGTCATGCATCAACTAGTGTACTTCTCTCAAGTCATATGGAATTGTGAATTCTAGGTATTTTAGATTATACATAGTTTAGCACATGGTCGTGTATTAGACCGTGTTGTTAAGTCAAGGAGGCTGCACTCCTTCTATTAATTTTGATGAAAGTCAAATAATAATAATAATAGAAGAATGTGTGAACTATTTTAATGAGTTTATTAAGTGTACAGATAAATGTAAGACTCACAAATCATCAAGTTAAGATGATGTTCAAGCGAAGTCATCAGACAAAGTGAAGTCATCAGACGAAGCAAAGTCATTAGACGAAGTGAAGTCATCAGACGAAGCGAAGACATCAGACAAAGCATAAACATAAGACGAATTACAAAACAAATCAAGACGTTGTAATTGAAGAACAACTTATAACATCAGTTAGTTAGTTAGTTGGAGTTGGTTACAGGACTCAACTAACAACTAATCTCTGAAGATTCTACAAGCAGTTTTCAAGAAGATTGTTAAAGATTTAGACTATAAATATCACTTATAGTCATAAACAAAAAATATACAATATACACAAGACACAACCTTACAAATCTGAACCTTTAACTCTCAATTCTTTATTTACAATATTATAAAAAATAGCTTAAGTGAAAGGAAGAAAGAAGAGAGATCAAGTTGACCTGTAACGTGAGTTTAGAAAACTCAAAATCATTTCAGGGAAAGGGAAGGCTACAGCCTGAAGAGGCTAAGATAGTGGATAAAGAATACTTTTTGAAAGAGACCTAAAGAGGCTCTGGAAGTGTGAAATAATACTTGTAAAAGTTGAAAGAGATAGTGAAATCTCATATATACTTTGAGGACTGGACGTAACCCCAAGGTTAAAAGTAAACCAGTATAAATCGTGGTGACATATTCTCTAACCCTTATCTCTTTAATTTCATGCTGTTAGAAAAATAGATACTATTTCCACTGTTGCATTACTCAAACAAATTAAGTGTGTTGTTTTATAAATTTTCTGAATCTTTCAAGAAAATCAAGAAGTTTTTAAAGATTTCAATCTTAGACGATTTATCACAATTCAACCCCCTTTCTTGCGTATTCCTACATATTACGTGATTTCTATAATATCAAGTGATCTATTTCATATAATATATGTTGTGAGGGTCTCATCATAATTTTATAAAGTTGAAGTGAAATTAAATTTATTAACTAAATTGTTATCCCGCACTACTATGCATCAATTCATTCAAAAAAATATTGATGTTTAAGTGTACAACCCTTCCTTTGCCCAAAAATTTAGACCTAACGAGCCATTTAGTGGGGGATTGTTGGATAAATAGTTGTTTAAGCCCCATCCTTTACTTGTTTGGTAAAAACATTGTTCACCATTTCTGTTGTATTTTTTTCCCACATCAACAAGTACATTTTCACCCTTTCTGTTGTATTCCTTTACCACATCGAAAAGTATAAACTATTTTTTAGTGTTTATATTAAGATAAGTGTTTGCCAAGGCTTAAGTGCTTATCCTTGGTACTTTAGTCAGAGGCTGCACCTGAGCCAACTTCGCATGCATATAGCCTACCCACTTGGTTTTGTCCGAGATAGGTGTAATGGGGATACTGATCATTGATTTGATTTACTCTATTTGTATCCTTTTTTAGCCAAATTTGTTTATTTTTAGGTTAATTACAAAAAAATCTTAAACTTTACTCAATTTTTTAATTATAGCTCAACTTTAAAAAGTAACAATTAAATACCTGAACTTTCAATTTTTTCAAATTTAGCCTGACGTTAGTATCTTTGTTAATGCTGCTAACATGGCAAGACATGTCAAACGTAAATTTAGACACTTATAATAACTATCAAATTAAGTTCTAAGTGTTACATTTAATTTATGAAATTTAATAAAATTAAGCAAAATAAAGAATATTGAAAGACAAAGGGTAAAAACCCTAATTAATTTGCGATAGTGAAAAAGGGTAAGACAATTTACCCAGTGAACCAAAGCCTTCCTTAGGCCTTCTTCACCCCATCAATATTCAATATTTAAATGATAATAGATCCAACATAAAAGGACCATCTCATGAGCAATTAGTTGAATAATAGAGGTTGCTACCACTATTGCAAATAAATGCATCAATTACATTAGGGCTAAATCCCTTTGAAACAAGGAATGAGTGTATCTGAGAAATGGTCAAGGATCTCAAGAGAACAAACCCAGTTAAACCATCATTCCTTTCTTGTTCAACAGCTTCAAAAAAATTTCTAGAGGCTTTAGGAAGATCAGTGGTGGTATCTCAATCCAAAGCTATAATAAAAATATGCTTCCTCCTTCTCAGAGCTGGAAAATTACCACAACTCTCTTCGACCATGCTAACATAGCATTTTATTTAATGAAGAATGATGTGTGATAGGAAGAAAATGATAAAACAACCTGCTAAGAGGAGGAGAGACATTCGTAATAACATAATGTTTTATTCCCAAAATAATTAGGGTTTTTACTCTTTGTCTTTCAATTTTTGTTATTTTTCTTAGTTTGATTTAATTACTTAAATATTGACACATAAAACTTAATCCAACAATTATTATACATGTCTAAAGTTACATCTAATGTGGCTTGCCACTTCAGCAACATTAATTGAGATACCAATGTCAGGCTAGAATTGAAAAAAATTGAAAGTTTAGGTATTTAATTGATACTTTTTAAAATTCAGGCTATAATTGAAAAATTGAGTAAAGTTTCAATTTTTTTGTAATTAACCCTTTATTGTTTTCACTAAAGAGCTATTATTTGACTGGTTCTTTACACACTTTTATTTCTTCTTAACTGTTTTAAACATTTCTAGGCTTGTCTCCATGATTTTTGGTGTCATCCCTAGATTCTTCTCTAATATTTTATTTGGCTCTATATATTGGTATTTCTAGACATGTTTCAGAAAAAATTTGATAAGACTTTCTCTATGTGACAATGTTTTTCCAAGTTTCATGTAACACCCCACTCCCGCCGGACCCGAACCCGATATCGACAGTGATACCCGAATCCGTGCCCCGCGAGGGTGGCG
>JANIIA010000010.1:32288158-32304393 GCA_027478495.1 Erythroxylum alaternifolium | reverse complement strand
GCATGAGATGCCTCGATTTACCACACTTGGACCCGTTTCTTTGGTCCGACCCGCTCCCTGGAAACGGGATGTTACAATAAGTATGGCGTACTACATTGAGGAGTGGTGAACAGCTACGAGGAAGACAAATAGAAGAGATTAAAAGTAGGCCTATGTGCACAAAGCAAACAGATGAAGTCGAGTTTCACTAAAAAGAAATATCAAACAACTAATTGAAAAACAAAATAGAAATTGTATGGGTTGCCTCCCATTTAACGCTTCTTTAATGTCTTTTAGCTAGACACCTCAACCGTCATGCTCAGAGGGGATCGCTCAAGGTGATTGATTCCACTTTTTCTTCTCTTCATTAAGATTCTTCTCCAAGAATTTCCCAACCTCTCCCGCAATTGCTTGACCAACAATTGGTAGCACTTATCAATTTCTTTCACCAAGTCCAAATTCTTATCTTCTTCTTCCTGCAATGCAAAATCAAAATATGTGGCATTAATTTGATTAACAAAAGAACAGTATTCAAAAACAGTAGTAGTAGTAATAGTAGGAATGGGTTCAACATTAAAGATTGAAAATTCTACTGTTCTCCCAAAACCATTTTGTCTAGTTTCCCGTTCTTCACATCAATCAAGGTATTAGTAGTGGCCATAAAAAGCCTCCCTAGGAGTATCGCGTGCTCATTCCCTTGCTCTTTAGCCTCCCGCTTGTCTAAGAAAACAAAGTCTATAGAAACAATCAATCCTCTGACCTTCACTAACACATCCTCCATTATTCCTTTCGGATAAAGGATTGACCTATTAGCTAATTGCAAACACATGTTTGTAGGTCTTAACTGTACTAGATCCAATTTCTCATAAATAGATTGAGGCATAAGGTTTATACTCACTTTAAGGTCAAGCATACCTTTAACCTTATCACCATTATCCATTGATACTTGCACAAGAAAATTCCCTGGTTTTCAATTTGGGGGGTAATTGATGCTGAAGCAGTGCATTTGCAACCTCTAGAACTATCACCTTCTCGTTTAGCTCAAACTTCTATTTTTTGGTGCTTAGTTCCTTGAAGAACTTCTCATAAGCTGGAATGTTCCTGATTACACCTAACAAAGACAAATAAATGTTAACTTTGGAAAACATGTTATATAGATAAGAAAATTACTTATCTTCTTCGATTCCTTAAGGCGGCTCGAATATAGGATCAGTGGTCTATAATGATTAGCTACCTTATGCAATCTTGGTCCTTCACCGTAGTCGGTTACATGCCCCAGTTTTTCTCCTTCCTAAACATAACTTAAAAAGTTGTTATATCCATTGTTTTCTTCATTTTTCCCACCTTTTTAGTTAGTGAGGCTCTTCTCCTCTTGATTAACTGCATCAGACATATTAGAATGGATCTTAACATGATTATCAATCACCTTACCACTTCTTATAATAGTAACTGTTTAGGCTTGCTCAAATTGACTGGGTAACTTCCCTTTCTGATTGTTTTACATTTGAGCAGTGAGTTGCCTTATTTGGATCTCAATCCTCTTCACAGATGCCTCCAAAGAATCGTACCTCTTATTTTTCATTTCTTGATTTTTGAGTTGTGACATAAATAAACACATTCAGGCTTTCCTCCAAAAAAGGCTTGCTTGGTGGGTTATAAAGTGAGGATTGCCCTTGGTAATAATTTGGCCTATGAAAATTTTGGTATTGTGGTTAGGCTATACTGGTGGATTGTTGGTCTTCCATGAAAAATTATGGTGGTTTCTCCAACCAGGATTGTAGGTGTTTGAGTATGGATCATTTCGCTCCCTTGGTTAAAAACCGATTAGTGAGTTCATTTGTTCTTCCCCATTTACAAAAGGCTGACAAGAATATGAACAAACATTAGCTTCATGACCACAAGTTCCACATATACCACATACCTCTTAATTTAGAACATTTTAGGTAGTCATGTATTTAGCATCTTTACATGCCTTGTTAACTTAACTAACTATATAACCAATTCTCAATTCGAGCTCACTTCATGAACTCCAGCTCTTCTTCCCCTCACGCTCTTTTGTTGAGAATTTTTCCCTAACATTTCAAAGATTTCATACATTTCTTCGGTCGTCTTCTCTCCCACAGCTTCTCCTGCTGCATTGTCTACTATGTACTGACACTGTTGTGCCAATCCATCATAAAAAAAATAGTTATGCATATGGAGTGGAAAGTAATGGTGTGGACACTGAATTAGCAGAAGTTTAAAAGGTTCACAAGCCTCATGGAATGGCTCTCCCCCCATCTGAGTGAACGTAGCTATCTTTGTCCACAATTCAAAAGTCTTTTGGTAGGAATAGAACTTTCCCTTAATTTATTGTACACCTTCTCCCATGTAGTCAATGAACCGAATGGAAGGGTCATCAACCATGTCTTGGCCTAATCCTTCAATGTGTATGGGAAGCACCTCATCATGAGTTCATCTTCATTTAGGTCATCCAAAGGAAATGTCTGAAAAGTGGTGTAAAATTCCCGAATGAAGTTTAAAGAGTCTTCATTAGGAACCCCATAGAAAGATGATAGCATATTGTAGTGGATGCTCTTCAACTCGTAGTTTCTGGCTGCCTCTCCTAGACGTATGCACAAAATGGGAGTTCCAATTACTGGTCTGGAATACTCCTTCATTACTGTCTACCTTTAACCCATCTCTTGATCTTCAGGCTTAGGTTCGTCAAGATTGTCTTTAAAGTCCCTTTGAGGTCCTTTTGTCCGATTTATGTTTTCAGTAAAGGGAGCAAGTTCACCTTCCCGAGATCTCCTTCCTCGCATAAAAAAATAAAGACAATACTGAATTAGTAACAAAAAATGCTAAAATAATTCATTGAAATAACACGACAAAATTGTATGTATGAACATAAAAAAATCGACAAAACAATCAAAATTAAATTAAGTACAAACACTAAACGCCTCCCCGACAATGACATGAAAAACTTGTTATGCTGAAAATAAGTTTTAAAATTACCTAGGTTATCTTGCTCACAACTGTAGGAGGTAGTTGTATTTGATTACCCAGGGTTGTCTCCTGTAAAGATGAATTTGGTTCACTTAAATTAACTTTTAACAAAAATAAAAACAGATGCAATCCTAAACACTCTATCTGATTTGTTGAGTGATGGCTTTAAAGAAAATCACAAAATTAAACTAAAAAGTAACCTGAATTAACCGAAAGCAAAAACCAATAAATTAATCAAAGTGGGAAACTCTTGAGAATTAATTTTACTAATTTAATCTCCTATGCATAACTAAGGGAAAATGATTGGGTAGTCGTCTTACTAAAATTAACAGCTGGGTTCTAAGATCAACTCAAATAATAAACTAAGTTTAACTTTCGTATTCAACAAGTTATCATCCAAATTAATTAAGGAAACCTAACTACTAGTTACCACTTAAGTTAATATATTTCTAGTTCTTAACCTAAGCATTTATAGTTTCTCGTTCCATATTAAACTTCTTCTCTCGATCCTTCGTTTAATACCAAACTTATGCAAAGTTTGATCGTGCTATTACATCCATTCAGTTCAGAAACTATAGCAAACATAAGACAACAACACAATCCCTCAATCATGCATATTTAACTAAAATTTCTATATTATTCCTCAAGAAAAAGAGATCAGCCCATCACAAAAATAACAAGATTCATCATTTTCAAATACTTTAATCTCATCTTTTTTAGTATAAGAGAAGTATTTAAGCAATAAACCAAGTAAATAACCAAATGAACTATCAAAAGCTATAGAATAAGAGTTAGTTAAGCTACCAAATAGTGAATCAAGTAAAATAACAAGAAACAATGCAACAGATAAAGAACAGAATAAGAAAACAAGGATGAAATGGTAATCTCCTGCCCCTCTCAAACTTCCTGCATTGGCTCTTGCCTTCTGTTTCTGCTTGGCTCTCCCCTAGATGGTCAAATGTTCACTCTTTTTTCACCTTGTTGTTGTGTTTCTTTCTTCCTCACCTGATTTTGTCTGTTCTCTTCTCTCTTCTTCCCTTCTTTCTCTCTATCTCTTCTCCATCTCCAAATGAGTCCTAGTGTATCAATGAGCCACCAGCCTACTTACTCGTTCTATTTTTAGTTTATTTTAGGTTTAGGTTTTCGAGTCATTCCTCCTGCACATAACATGTAATAATTTAATGAATTAAAGGAAAAATGGGTCATGGGGGTACGTATGGCAGTCACGGTTGTGACTCATTGTGACCCATGGCTGCACACCCTTAAGTTACATAGTCACAGGTGTTACCATGTAATTAAGGGTGTGACATTACATGGTCATACCTGTGACCACGGAACTCATGGGTGTGCAGTCATTGTCACGGGTGCAATTAACATGTCACACCCATTTTCATGCAAAATTCTTCTAATTTCCTTACAACAGTCACAAGATAATCCAATGAACATTTATGCAATATTCACATTATTCTCACTCAATTCAACACAAATTTGGATTAAAAACACAAGAATTTGTAACCAAAATCAAGATATGAATCCAAGCAAAATTCAACAGAATTAGACACAATAGTTGTCAGAGCCTTAAAAATTAATTCTTATCTCTAACTTCTGTAGTGGTCATGGAATCGGGTTGAATCTTTAGAGACCCAAACACTAGTTTCAATTACTTAAGTAATTAACAAAAATTAACAAGGAATTAAAATAAATCAACTAAATATAAAAGCGAGAAATTCAAGAGTACTTTACTTCGATTCAAGGGAAAGATCTCTTCTAATTGTAACTTTGATTATTGGTCTAAAAAGAATAATTGTCATAATTAAAGCAGTTAGTCCAAATTTTTTAATCCTAGCATCCAAATCAAAATTTATCATCAATTGACTGGGTATGATAAAATTTCATATCAATTAAATGATAGCAATAAGCTTAGTTAAAAAGACTAAACCCTAAATTAAATAATTAAGATGGTTGTAACTATTTAACTTCGTTTTCTTATTTATCATAAGTTAAATATGCAATTTCATAAATAACCTATTTACTATTTGTACCAATCCTTCATGACAATTATGGTTCATTGAATTCATAGATAGCGATAGAATAATCAACATTAAATTAATTTTTCAGATCAATCAATATTAATTATTCATCAAACATAAGAAATACTTGAACTAAAACATGAATAGAAGTTTAGAACAAAAACTCACAAGATTACAACTAGAGCTTTAAATTCTCTTGAATCAGAATATTTGAGTTCAGCTACACATGCCTAAGTTTCAACACCAAAGATATATGAAAGATGAAAGATTGAGAGAAAAGTCAAAAGAAATGATTGATTTCAATAGAGAGAGGTGAAAAAGTCTCTTTATATTATTTTCCTATTCTAAACCTAATATAATCATATCTTGCAAACATGCCTACCTAAAACAAATCTAAATCCCTACATAAAAGGGATAGAAAGAAGTTTCCTAATTAAACTCCAACTATTTAAGTGAATTTAGCATTAGGTGTGATCTAGCCTTATCCACTACAATAATTTGTCCACTTTTCCTAAAATTTATGATTTTCTCTAATAATGCTACAATTTGATACAATCTCCACTTTTTATCTACTAAAACAAAAAAAGCGTTAATATTCCTATTTAAGCACCAAAATATATCCAAAACAAAAAAGATAATTCTAATTCATATATCAAAATAACATCTTATCATTCATTAATATGGTGATTCCTCTACCTTTCAAATACTTGTTACAAAATAAACAAATGTATGATTCTTTATTCCAAAAACCAATCCAGCATAAGCTAAAGTTGAATCATTGAATCTTTTTGAAGCGGTTGAATTATCAGGAATACTTGAACTTCATTACATCTATATGTAAAAATAAATGAAAACATATGTCAAAATTAACTTAATAAACTCACATACTATTTTCTACTATGTATATGTATTTGCTACTCGTAAGATAAGATTAAAATTTGTAATTTTAGACAAAAAAAAATAATATAAAAATGCAAACATTTAATTTTCTTAACTTAATTACATATATTAAATGATTTAACTATATATTAAATCTTATATTCAAATGATTAATCATATGGTAAATACTTTTTATATACAAACAATAATTAGTAAATTGTATGTTTCATATAAATTAATTAAAAAATTAACAACTTAATGGATTAATTTTGATCTCATTGTTATGATTATTAGAATAACAAATAATATGACATATTCTTAAATTATACACAACTTATAAGTCACAAATTTACAATACTTAAATATTCTTCCATAATTCATACACAATATTACTTTGATCTCATTTCTTCGTAAATTCACAATGCCTAAATATCATTGAAATTAAACCAACTCACATAAATAATTCTAACTTTCAAACTCAAATTGGCCAATGCATATTTTGTAAACCATTAACAAAACACACAAACACAACCAAAGCACAATGCAATTGCAATTCAGAGCAAAAACAAGCAACTTAAAACACTCAAAAAAATAAAAAATTGCAATTAAGGGTTGGACCGAGTCGAGTCAGTTCAGGTCGGGTTAGGTCTAGTAAAGTTAGGTTTAGATCTGGATCTGAAAATTGAAAATCCTGATTTGCATACTACAATATGTCCAAGCAAAAAGCGGACTAGAGAAGACAACTTGCAATAACCAAAGGACTAGAGGTGCGATGGCAGTGGCAGTTGGAGAGAGTTGTAGGCAATCCGACTAATGTTTAACGCTTGTAACGTGTGGTTGAGCTAGTGCTCCGACAATGGAGATTGGACCATGGTGCAATGGCAGGCAATGGTGCGACTTGCGAGGCAATGGTGGCCGATGACTACTATGTTGTCTGCATGAGGGAGATTGGAGCTGATGTTAGGCCTGGGACACTGGGTAAAGAGGAGAGAGAGAGAGAGAGTAAAACGAGAGATAGATCACAACGGGTTAATTTTGTTAATTTTTTTTTCTAATTAGTCCTTCGACTTTTTAAACTCTACGATACCGACAGGTATTTGTCCATTATTTCAAATATAGTTCGATATTGGCTAATACCATACGAAATCACCAGTACAATATCTTCCAGAATGTACTGACCGTATGGTACGAAACTCATTTCATTACTAATGGAATGATATCAATGGGTAAGTACCATTTTCTAGTCCGTGCCTATGATAACCACATTTCTACTATAATTGCTTTTAGAATTTTTTATAGGATTGTTTCTTTTCGGTAGATATTTTTGCTTGCTCTTATTGTTCTTAGAAAACTACAAGCTTCACCAATAATTTTTAAGGGTTAAGAATTTATAATTTTTAGGAGTTAGAAATCTGAATTAATATTGACCAAATAATAATGAACTTATTATTAATTAATACTAATTGTATTTAATTTAATTTAACTTAATTTTATTACAAATTTTAAATTAAAAAATTTAAGTGTATTAAATTAGACACAAAAGACTCACACTATCACATGGCGTACACATGTTAATGAGCTCACTTAAAAATTAAAAATGGATAGATATGTACTACGTTAATTTTTCATTTATTTAAAATTTTATTTGAAAGTTTTTAGAAAAATTGGAATTTAAATTAAATGTTTTAAATATCAAATTTTATCTATAGTTTGGTGAAGTGTTGAAATTTAGTGGCTGGAATCGCCAGGTCGATATGTCCGAGTGGTTAAGGAGACAGACTTGAAATCTGTTGGGCTTCGCCCGCGCAGGTTCGAACCCTGCTGTCGACGATTGATTTTATATTTTAAGCATATTTTCCAGTAACAGAAGAGGCCTAATAAGTGCAGACATTATCACGTGGTAATAAAGTTGAAGCAGCAGAAAGCCCTATGGTGTTGCCCTTATGTATGATCGTGCGTGACCTCTAAGATTCCAACTCAAACCCAAATTATAATATAATTTTATCTAAATTTTTATAATTAATTTTATTAAATTCAAAATCTAAACACTTAATGATAGGTATTTTCTTATAAAGATGGATAATAATTTGTTTTCAAAAAAACAAAAAAAGATGGACAATAATTAATTGTATTTTATCTTGTTTTAAAAAAGTTATATTCAAATAACGATAATAAAATGATTCAATAAATAATATAGATTAATGAGCCGAAGTTCACGAGAAAAATAAATCCTAATTAATATAAACTGAACTCATATCAAACTTATGATAAGAAAATTCGATATAAATACTAGAAATAAAAAATTAAGGTATCTTATAGTTATTATAGTAAATCGTAAACATATAAATACTCTGGCCTATTCAGAATTTCGTATACACAAAAAGCTAGAGAAGGCCTTTGACGAGTCCCAATGAGTAAATTCTATAGAGGTACCAGTAAATTCACGCTTCTTTCGGTTTTAAAAGGCACCTTTGAACATTATGAAACTAAAATCAGCATTTCTGTATTTCTTTTCTATTTGATGATCGATCCAAGACATACAACTAGGACTCTCGTTATGTGTTCCACTCAAATCCGCTAACTTTTGGGTTGAGTTCCGAGTTCCGACTAATTTTCTGTCTCGAGTAATGCATTAATAAGAGATTCTTTTGGTAGGGTCAACTCCTCTTATTGAAACTTGTAGCTTTAATGCGAGCAGCTACACATCTTTTTCACTAACATGATTACAAAACATCTTTGTCTAAAACGTCATTTTGTTGGACCACACGTATAAATTTTGGATACATACTATCACTCTTATCTAATGTTACATATTACTCGGAATAATATACATAAAAGAAAATAACTAAACCCCAATTACCACAGATTAGTGAGATTTAAACAAGTTGATCATATCTTGCAATGTATTGAAGATCTCAGTCAGCTTATTATATTCATAGAAACTTGATAATACTAATTAAATAATTATCCCCTCATTTTATATAATTGAGATTCCCCAAGAAGGTAAGTTGCTACAACTAAACATGATCTGTAAGTTGAGCTCTGCCAGGACTGACGACCCCTGTTTCCATTTTCTATCATCAGTCTTTTATTTTTAATGCTGCTCTTTCTCCCTCCATGTGTCTCTCTGAATTATTATGTATCATATGTCATTCAATGTACTATGAACGACCTAATCAGCCAAAATTGGTAGCTATCCTAAATAAACTTTTGTTTACTTTAATATATTTTATGATATTAGGATATTTGAAAACAGTCTTTTTAAAAAATAAAAAAAAGCCCGCGTATAATTGATATCCCTCTCTTATGATCTCGTAAAATAGGAAATCTTATGTATTGAGATTCATTGACTTTTTTTAGTAAATTAGAATATTTGTTTTTAAGATCAATATTTAAAACGAACAAACAATTAACATAATTTAGTATTCTTTTAGTCTTATTTTGCCTAAAGGTAAAGTGGTAGCATCTTCTCGTCTAAAGCAATTTTATGGACAGATAGATACCATCATCAAGTCATGAGCATGGAAATTTAGGTAGAGGGAAAGGAAGTTGCAAGAACCACAATTCACAAACATAGAAGATGAAGAAGAGACTATTCTATTCTTGCATTTATGCATACATCCAATCCAACTTAAAGCCCTTAACTGTAAACAAAAAGGACTTGTACTTTTTCTCACTCACTCCTTCAATCCCTATTTTTGTTTGGTTATCGAAACTACATATAAACTTAATTATCATTTCTGTCAACTTTCTTCATATCGAAGATGAAGAAGAGACGGTTCTATTCTTGCATTTATGGATACATCCAATCCAACTCAAAAAGGACTTGTACTTTTTCTCACTCACTCCTTGAATCCCTATTTTTGTTTGGTTATCGCAACAACATATAAACTTAATATCATTTCTGTCAACTTTCTTCATGTCCCTTGACTAGGCTTCTTTTTAGCCAATACTACGACTAGACAATAATTTGTATTATCGATGTCCAAATAAATGTAAATTACTCCATGTTAATTTCCTTTTGTTTTTCTTGAAAAAACACAACTCATGGTCCACTTTGGACTGAGAAGGCATGGGAGATGTGTAAGCGTATATCAGCTTACGTGCATGGATTGCTTGTTGCTCTTTTGATTTTCCTGATTGCTGCTCTTTTGATTTTCCTATCATATTATAATTTTATTTCTCGAAAACCCCTACTTTTATTATATTTATATCAATAATAATAATGCAAATAACCAGCTAAGCTCAAAGGCTATATGTACAACTACAACCCATACCCACTTGGAGCAGGTAGTGCTTGGCCTCTTTTTAATCTCTCTATAATAAACACAACGGCCTTGGTTCGCAGCCAAGTGTCATCAACCCATTTCCCGGAAGAAGGCAAAGAATTTTAGAAACTGATGAAGCGATGATCTTCATGCCTGTCGAGGGTGTTTGAAGGAGGAAAAATGATTACGCCTTTGAAAGTAACAGCTTTGTAAAAGCCTTCTCTTTCTCATGCTATCATCATCTGCAACGGCTCTTGCCTTTTAAGCCCAATGCTCAGAATTATCGGTAGAAGATTCAGGCGGCTCTGCTCTCGTCTCCGGTGGCCAGTTCGCCGGAGATTCAAGCCCAAAATTGTCATCAAGAACTTCGGAAACTTGGGTTCCATATCTTCAAATGGGACAACAAAACATGATTCCATCATTAACGGGTCTGCTGCAGTTCATCCGAAATCAGAGGAGAAAGGGATAAAAGTTGCAACTTTTAATGCTGCCCTGTTCTCAATGGCATCTGCAGTGCCTCAAGAAGTGAAGTTTTCGAGTTTCGGTGATGAAAATGAAGGTTCTGTGAGGAAAAAAAGGTCGATAGAAGGTAGTTTACGGACAAAGTCTGCAAATGATCGACCAAGGAGCATACTAAAGCAATCTCCTCTGCATCCGAATTCCACGACTGGGGATGATAATCTTACTAAACAGCAGAAGTTTGCTAAGTCCAAGTTGAGGGTATCCATCAATTTGCCAGATAATGAGATATCATTGCTTAAAAGTAGGCAATTGAGCTGTGCAGAAGATGAAAACGAGGGCAGCTCTTTAGGTAGCAATTCAGCTAGAATTCTCAAAGGAAAAGCTCCTGCAAGGTCACAAAGTGCGAGTTTTGTGAGAGATATGGGGGATGGTGTCGAGGAAGGGAGATGTGGGAGTACTAGGACTGTTCTTGAAGTGTTGAAAGAGTTGGACGCTGATGTATTGGCCCTGCAAGATGTGAAAGCGGAGGAGGAGAAAGCAATGAAGCCCCTCTCCGATCTAGCTGCTGCTCTGGGCATGGATTATGTGTTTGCCGAGAGCTGGGCTCCTGAATATGGAAATGCCATCTTGTCCAAGTGGCCAATTAAAAGATGGAAAGTGCAGAAGATCTTTGACGATACTGATTTCAGGTTTGTCTAAATTTGTCTCTCAGTTAATTTTGAACCCAGCAAGGCCTGCCTGTTTCTGATTCACTTTTGTTATAATTCATCCAAGTGTTTTTATCCAGACATGAGTATATGACGCATGGGCCAAAAGCTTTGGAAAATAAAGAAAAGTTTCTACTTTTCAACAGTCAGCAATAACCTCTCCAGCTAATGCACATAAAGAAGTGTCATGTACAGTAACTTTTAAGGATCTCAGTTGATGAAGGTGTGTCTGCATGAATGCATGTGGGCTAGTATAGTCGTATACAATCTCAAAACCTCCTGATCAGGCACTTCCTTATGTTTCTGTGTTCCTCTTTTCAGCCTGGCTGCATGTAGAGAAGAAATCCATTGCCTCTTTTTTTTTTCTGTTGCATTGTTTCATACTCTCATAAGTGAGCATTGCCAACAGTTTCTCAGAAAATACTCATGAAAGATTAACATTCAAGGCAATATATATAAAATTAAGAATAGGAAAGAAAACAGATGTGAATTCAAGAATTAAAAAGAGCATGATTTGCTGAAAAGTATTCCATCCCTTTAGATTCTGGCCATTTTAGGAGAGGAAGAATATTGATTTAAAAATCCCCAGAAAACTAGCACCCAGTATGGTTAAGTTTATCCTGTACTCAAATTTTCTCATGTTTTGGCCCTTCGAGATTTGATGGAAAAGAGACATTGGTTTAAGTTTCTTGCGTCAGGTGAGTGTGCATTGGTATAGCTGAAATGTAGGTATTCCATTTCATTAAATTGTTAGGACAATTTAGCTGAAATTTTGAAAAGTCTACTCTTCTCTATAATAATTATGTTAAAATTTAACTTATAAGTATTAAAATATTTTAAAAATTAAAAATTAATGAAAATTTTAAGGTGATATGTAACTTTAACTTAAAATTTTCTCTTTTTTTTTTTAAAGATATGCTATTTTGTTTCGTTACTGGCTGTTTACTCAGCATATATAGTAGGTGATCATGCAGATCTTTTACTTAAGTGGCAGTTTCACAAGAATGAAATGTAATAGCGAAAACCAGTGACTTTGACCTACCAGTCTACCATCAATGTCGCAATTAATCCCAGCCAGAGTACCAGAGCAACTAATTTGTTTTATAAAGTGCCAATCTACTTCCAGCAATAGCATCTTTTTGGGATTCTGAACGACTTATCTGTCTTCAAATTAGGATATAAGTAATCACATGAGTCACAGACATCAAATACTCTGGTAGTTACGAGAATGATTGAGCAACAGAGAGAAAAATGACACTCCATAACTGATTTCTCTCTGAATCCAGGAATATTCTCAAAGCCACCATTGATGTGCCCCTTGTAGGAGAGATCAACTTTCACTGTACCCACCTTGATCATCTGGACGAGAATTGGAGGATGAAGCAAATAAATGCCATAATACAATCAAGTGATGGTCCCCATATCTTGGCAGGAGGACTCAACTCTCTAGATGAAACCGATTATTCTGCTGAGAGATGGGCCGACATCGTTAAGGTAATCCTACAAGAAAGTCCAACCTTTTTCTTCTTTGTTGTCTTAACGTAATCTGAAACAACTATCATAATCATGTTGCAGTACTACGAAGAGATGGGAAAGCCAACACCCAAGGTTGAAGTGATGAAGTTTCTGAAGAGTAATCACTACGCAGATGCGAAGGACTTTGCAGGAGAATGCGAGTCAGTAGTCATGATAGCTAAAGGACAGGGTAAGAAAAATCATTCTGAACGCTGTAACTATGTTGCCTGTAGCTTTTAGTTTGTGTCATTAATGACATAAACACTTTTTTTGTTTTCTTTTTGCTTGAATGAAGATGTGCAAGGAACATGCAAGTATGGGACTAGGGTGGACTACATCTTGGCGTCCCCTAATTCACCTTACAAATTTATTCCAGGGTCCTACTCAGTGTTCTCTTCGAAAGGGACTTCTGATCACCATATTGTGAAAGTTGATGTAATCATATCGAATCATAATGATCAAGAACATGTCCGTAGAAAGAGACGGCAACCTAAACAGAAGGTTGTAAAGATAACCGACTCTTCCAAAGGTGTATGGAAATGGAAGGCAGATGATGAGAAGGATAAATTTCGATAATAATGTTCGTGTCCTTTTTCTCAACTACTTTGCTTTATCTCTGTGCTTCCTTCCATCTGTAAATCATTTACTTTCTGTAGAAAAAGCTACACTTAGTTACCGCTTGAGATAGTGGTAATTACTAGTTCGCTTGTGTGATGCAAATCAGCAAAGTTGAGAAACTTGAAATACGACAGCTTTATCATTATTTGTCATGTAAAGAGTACCTCGTATACTGTTGTACCAAGTGTGATATTGTTTTCATGAATCACAAGCATCATTTTCCAATTTGATTTCTTATACCATATTAAAGACATGCTTAAGCTTTCAGTATTCCGTAAGAAAAGGATTCCTTTTCACTTTGATATTGAACAACCCGAAATGAATCTCTACTTTGCACTATCTTCCTGTTCACTATCTGCCTCTCTTGGAGCTCGTTATTGCATTCTTGTTGATAAAGGACTAGAGGGTCGTTATAGCAAACACAGATTTCGTCATAAAGAAATCCCTTTCAAGTTGAGCATTTTAGCCTTATGCAACCTAAGTGAGATTAACACGTTAGAATATATTTTATGGCTACAGTCAATTTTCGTTTTGGTTTTATTACAAACAGGCTAATGATATAATCCTTGTTAAGATACCTATGATCTATTATTATTGTAGTTCCTATTAAACTTAAGCACCTTACACATATAGTGTGGTTAATAATATAGGCCTAACCTTAAGGTTCATAATGGGCAAGCTTAGAATTATTAGCTGTGGCTAAGTCCCCCACTACACTCCCTATATATCAGGGGTGGAACTACATAGGGACAAGCCCCGCGCTTGTCCCTGACGATTCAGCATTGCCTCTATTGCGCTACGTTGCCCTGCATGTACCAGACAGCGAGGAGCTTGCACAGGCTGAGGTGCTTACTGTCCTAGATTGGCCATCAAGCAAACTCACCTCTATTAAAATATTATCAAGCGTCCCATACCATTTCCTCGTTCAATGTACATTCGATTAGTTGCTCTGCTTTGTTAGCTTCTTTTCTGTAGTCTACTTAAATTCTTTAGAGTGCCCATTAATGAACATCTCATTTGTTTGCATGTCCATTCACAGTCCCCATACGGGGTTCCAGCAGATTGTAATCTTTGAGTTCTTAAAGGTGTAATTGTAGATGGGTGACAAACCTGAGGGTGTAATTATAGATGGGTTTTAAGTGAGGAAAAAACCTGAGGGTATTAAAGTACATACTAAAGGTACTAGGGAGTTTGAAAAAATTTTGTAGGTGTTAGTGTACACTCAATCTCTTGTATTTCTTCTTTCTTGATACTAGTAAAAATTCGGTGTGTGAGTTTCGATCCTTGGACGTAAATAACTGTGTGCTATCGAACCAAGTAAAATTTGGTCTCTTTAATTTTTTGCATTTACATTCCTACAACAACATCAATAATCTTTGGGAAAATTTTACGAAAGTCGCTATCGTAACAAGTCGCGATTGTGACTTTTCTCTTTTCTCTTTTCTCTTTTTTCCATCTGTTCTGATAAAAAAGGCATAACTTTTAACTACAAATATCGGATTAAGGTCACTCAAAGACCATTTTGAAGAGGATTTCAATACTTACAATTTTCATGGAGACCTCAAAAACAAATTTTACCTCTATAAGGGTTAAAATTTTCAATCAATTATTATTGTTGTTGTTGTTGTTGTTGTTATTATTATTATTATTATTATTATTATTAAATTTCTTATGTTGAATTTGTCGGAAGTCTTCGCCGCTAGTCCATCGCTGTCCAATCAACGCCAGCTCCAAAAAATTCCTGGTTTTGCCACTGCTATATATACACATGTATAGCATATGTATACTCTCTACACAGTTTACCTTATTAAGAATTGTACTTTTCAAAGAAATCAGAATTTTGGTAAAAAATTCCTAGCCGTCACCAAACATTTACGCGGTGCTCTCACAATTAGGATCATGTCTTCAACAAATAAATATCTATATTTTCTATTACGTAGTTGATTCATAATTTTGGCTTCTTACATAACAAACTTTAAAGTTACCAGAAGAACATCAAGAGAAGCGAAAAAAGCAAACAGCAACCGTTGTCTTTTTCTCTCTCTCTTTTCCAGTTATCAGAATTAGACACTTCTTGCCTAGAAGCATGACAATGTTAAAGAAACCTGCTAAAAAACGATCCTTATCGTTACCAAGCTTCTTTATGCACCAATTACCACTTGATCTGCCAAAAAAATCAGTCCTTTTGTTCCTGGCACCACGAAAACCACAACTTTTGGCCCAAATCTAACGTTAAAAGAATTAAGAGAGATAAAATTCAACTAACATGATAGGTCCTGAAATCGGAATATGGGAAAGTTGTAGGTGGAAGAGATTGTCCACGCACCATACCAGTTCACAAGTTCCAGGTGCTACTTTAATGTACACGGGGATAACACTGCAATCGAAAGTGGAAAAACTTTTTCCAGCGACAGAAATGATCAACTGACGGACGTTGTCTTGATCTTGAAAGTTACATTATAACCTAACGGCCTGTTTGGTTAGATGTTAATTAATGGAATAGAAGGAAACAGAATAGAACGAAAGGGAACAATTTATAATAGAATGAAATGTAATACAGTAATACGTTGTTTAGGAAGAATAGAAGGGTTTATAACGTAATGTAATAAAATGTTGTTTGGATGATGAATGGAATAGAATGTAATGTATAATAAATGACTATTATACTCCTTATATTAAAATGATTATTCTAGAAAATTTATTATTTTATTACTAGTTATATATAATTTATTATTAATTATATAAAAATATTATTATTAATTATTTAATAAATTATATTTTATTTTATT
>JANIIA010000010.1:32277471-32288058 GCA_027478495.1 Erythroxylum alaternifolium | reverse complement strand
TCTATTTAATATAATATTATGATTTGGTTATAGTTAGTATTATGAAAAATTATTGATGGTATATTAGGTAGTATATATTTATTAGTTTACGTTATATCTTAAACTCTACGAATCGGAGGTTTCTTATTTTCACCGTTTAGGATGGAATAAAACGTAACATGAAATCCTCCGCTTCTATCATATTCTATTACATTCCATTATAAAACCTTCAAGTAAATAATAGAAACGTGTTACGTTCCATGCCCTTTTATTCTCAACCTCTCAACTAAACATAACCTAAGAAACTGCAACCATTCAAGCTGGGAAGGATCCTTTATATAGCTGAGCTCACAAGAATGGTGATTGTTAGTTAGAACTAGAAGTTTTGTTCATCAGTCTTATCAGTAATCACATCCATGGAGTGAATTAAAAATTATACCAAAGGTCAAAAAGTATTGGATCCCAAAGAAAGCCATATGATCTATGATTTCAAGAATGAATTTTTGTTCTACATATCTTTACAACAAGAATGCGATTCCTACTTCAGGAACCATGCAGTATGATTTAGAGAAAAAACTCTGGTTGAGGGGAGAACCACAGGACATACGAAACTATCTAGTGTCTGAACTTGATCCTTCTTGGTTGTTGTGAGAAGCGTGATCATGATCGCTTTCGAACGTATACGGATGGTAGCCTGCAGGACTAGAAAGCTGATCTGAGCCAATACTGCTGATCGATTTCTCAATGTCACCCCTCTCGGCTACAAGAGGAATTGGCCTTTCAGGGATGTTGGGAACTGATATCTCTGTTTCCAGCATTTTCACAACCTGATCCATTGTTGGCCTGGCATATAACTGAGGGTGAGAACAAAGAACAGCAATCAACACATACTTCTCCAGAACATCTTGTTCACCCAACTCTGGCATACTACCATCAATAACATCTAAACTTCTTCCTTTTTTCACCAGTGACCATGCCCAATCAGTCAGAAGAGAGGGCTGGCTGTCATGATCCATCACAAGTGCTTTTTTTCCGCTCAAAAGCTCAAGAAGCACAACACCAAAGCTATACACATCACTTCTATCAGTTAATTGCCCGTACAGAACATACTCAGGAGCAACATATCCCATAGTACCAGCTACTCTAGTACTCAAATGTGTCATTCCCTCCGGGGTAAACTTTGCCAGCCCAAAATCAGCCACCTTTGGCTCAAACCTCTCATCCAGAAGTATATTACTGGCCTTAATATCTCGATGAATGATCCCTGGCTGAGCTCCATAATGCAAATAAGCCAACCCTCTGGCAGTCCCTAGCGCAATCTTCTGTCGACTGGGCCAGCTAAGTTTGTCCATCGTAGACCCGAACAAGTGATCATACAAACTTCCATTCTTCATCAAATCACACACAAGTATTCTTTGGTGACCTTCAAACGGAGTAGTGGCGATGCAATACCCTCTCAAAGCAACAAGATTGACATGCCTCACACTGGCTATCACTTCAACTTCATGTGCAAAACTAGCATCACCAGCAGCAGAACAATTCTTGAACCTTTTCAAAGCCACTTCCGACCCATCAGCCAACTCACCTCTATACACATTCCCATACCCTCCTCTCCCAATAATAAAATCCCTATTAAAATTCCTAGTTGCCTTCGTTATCTCCTCAAATGTGAACTTAACCAAAGTAGTACTTTCACTAATCGAATCCAACCCAGAACCCGTACCTGCCTCAACTCTGTCAATCTTACTATTCCTCCTCCTCTTCAAAACCTCATGTCTACGCCTCAAAAGCCAACACCCACCAATTCCCATCAACAGCCCAACACCACACGCTATAGACAACACCAAGGTCAAAACTTCTTTCTTCCTCTTCTTAGATCCACTTTTCAAAGTAAAATCAAGGAAAAACAAACACTTGGCAGTACCCTTATCAGTAGGCCCGTAAAGATTCACAAACGCTGCAGCATAGATCGACGGATACCCCTGACAATCAGACACGTTACCGACAGAATGTCCTGTCAAGTACGAGGCTTGAAGCTTCGATAAGCTCGTAGTACAAGCTGCACAAGAAGGGTTGTTCTCAAGCGATTGGTTACAGTTTGCAACCACGTCGGTCAAAGTGGTGTTGGGGATGAAAGACTCGAACTGGGTTCGTGTGGTGATGTTCATGCAACCCTGGGAGATCCAGCTGGTTTGGAACCCACAAGAGGAGCGAATGTCGAAGTTGGGATAAACTTCGTCGAGGAGCTTCTGGTACGAGAGCCAACACGACTGTGACGAATTAAGTGGAGGCAAGAAATTGCCGGTGTTCTGAAGGTACCGGGCTTCGACGAATCTTAGGCCTTGTTTGATGTACTGGCAAGCCAGAGAAGTGTCCGTGGTTGGTTTGTTGGAGCGGGCTGCGAGATTCCGTAGGGCGGTGAAGTCGAGCGGACATGGTGGTGTTGTGGTGTTCTGTGCGAGGATTGAGGTCGACGAGAGAGCTAAGAATGTGAAGATGAGAAGCTGCCGTAACGGTGTCATGGAGATGCAGTGCAGGTTAAGTTTGTTTCATCAAGTGGAAATAAGGTTTGACTTGCGAGAGTTTTTAATCAAGACACGAGCTTTTAGATTTAAGACAAATTTCAAAGGTGGTTTGCTAACTTGTTTTACTTTCTTTTTGTCAGCACCAGCAGGCAGATTCCAGGAAGTTTAAAGAACCAATGTGTGATTTTGTTGGTGAGTTTGGATTAAATGACTGTATTTGGGTAAAACACTTTTCTGATACCTCGTTTCAGTTCTCCGTTTAGCCTCTCTTTCTTCGTATAAAACTTGGTTATTTAAATGTTCCAAAGTTTAATATTATAATACTTAATCAAATGAACAATGATTACGACCTTTTTGTTATAAATAATAATAAAGGAATCGCATGAAAAAGAAAGCAGATTAGATGAAGAGGCATTTCTTTACAGTCAGCAATCGAGGAATGCTATCCAGACCAGAGGCAGAGGAATGATCCTGGAACTAAGTGGGCTTCTAGAGTGGGATACCCCGAGACTTAGTCGTCCATATGAAAAGTAATTATAGTAAGAACAGAGGAACGGAAATAACTGATATAAATTATTTATTCTATGTATGTCCTGCTTCTACTGCTAGCCTAAGAAATCAACTTGAGAGTTTGTTAGCAAAGTCAAATTTCGACTCCTTCCTAGGAAGCACACAGATTTTCCACGTTTCTAACGAGGAAAAAGACACTATTAGTAACTATCCTTCAATAAAAGACAAGCTTTTTCATTGCCTCCTTCTGTACTCATCATATTTCTCGTATTTAATAATGAAATAAGGAAATGGTTTTACGAGTATCATTAGTTAACTTAAAATATTTACCCAAAATATGTGTCAAAATCATATAAGGTATAGTAGTAGGACTTTTGTTTTCAGTGCGTGTAATACATAACGGTACCTTAATTATGTACTCCAGATTGAAACGAAAGGATAAAAAATGGAGAAATGCAGAATGTACCTTATTTCAGTTCTGAAACTTCAAACGAGCTTTTCGAAGCCGAAATGAGCCTGCATCTACCACCGTCTTCACAGGAATCTATCACCGGAACGCGGAGTAGGTTTTTCTACAGTTTTCTCAAAATGTAAGCTCTCTTAACAAATCAGAGATTCTTTATGCTTACGATTGATATGAACAACTGCAGAAGACTCCATATCGAGCTTTCCTATTAAATGACTGATATAGATCAGGTTCACACTAAAAGAGATTCATTTTCTATCCAAAATTTCACCCATTAATTTAGATCATTTATTGAGTCACTTTATTATCTTTATCTAGATCAAATTATATAATTTAATCAATAATTTATTTAAAAAATAAATTACACTGTATAAAAAATTGACAAAATTATCTTTAGGACACAGATATCTTACAATGTGTACATACATTCAAGATTTATTGAGATTATTGTGACCTGGAGTCTAACGGCGATAGTCCATTGGGCTCCATTTTGTGGACAAATCTTTTAACAAAAAATCCCAAAGTTTTCTACCCATTCATTCGTTTTTAATATTTTCTTATTTTAAGTTATTTGAAATTCTAAACAAAATTATACTAATGGTTTATCCAATGAAAACTATCATTTAGTTGAATATAAAAAGTCTATAAGACTATTCTAAGACAATTCTAAAAGCCATTTTGTTAAATAAATCAACTAAATTTTAGTAAAAAGTAGTTATTTTTAGTTATCAATACTATAAAATATTTTTATAATGAATAAAAATCACAAAAGAATTGTATCTTTTATCTTACAACTTTTATGTTCACATTAAAAATAAAATAATAATAACTAAAAGATACTTATTAGTCTCTGAATCAATATTGTGAATACCGTATCGGTACTAGTACCAAATTTGGTTCTGATACAATAATGTATCAATATTGTTTCGAGTAATTTTTCAAATTTATAAAATAATTTTTGAATTTTTTAAATTAAAAATAATCCATCAATATATTATACTGTATAATTTATAATTTTATATCAACCATGTCCCAAAAAAATTATAATAATAGAAATTTGAAATATCAACAATCTATTTATTTCTATTATATTACTTTTCGCATATTTGACATATAAATAATAATCACAATTAATATGAAAAATATTATTTAATCATTATGCAAATATAAAATTAAGGACAATACAAAGTACTTAAAATGTTACAATTTCATCATATAATAAATAATATTACATCAAAACATCAAATAAAAATAATAATAAATATCCATGACTCTTTAAGTATTACAATTTACAACAAGAATTCGTTTCAAGGAAACAACTAATTAGAAGTGAAACATGAAGTTAAAACATTTACAGTTATATTTATATTGCATATATAGGATTTAACATATACATTAAATATAAGTGAAATTAAAAGAAGAGGAGAAATGAAAATATGAAACTTCATTCAACCGAATATCTACTCAAATTGTATTAATTTCAATTCTCATTTGGTACAAAATCTTCAACATTGAGAGGAGCTTCATCATTATTATCATTCAAATTCATTACACCAAATCATATGTCAATACTTTTTCTTTCAAGATTACCTTCCAAGTCATTCTCATTTATCAAACTCGATTCCTTAGAAATCTAATCAGTCAAAAGATCGATATGGTTAAGTAAATTTGATATACAAAACTAATTTTATTAAGAGTCTTAGTAAATAAATTAAATTAAACTATTAAGAGATTACAAGAAATTATATTTAACTTAACAATGATAACAACATATCCTTCCTGAAACTTTAATTTGTATCGAACAAATACCAAGTTGTTCAATCTTTTGTGTTCCAATCTATTTATTTTCTTAGAATGAATTAATTTAAATATGCTTCAATTCCTTTCATATCTTGTGACACTCATATATTGATTCTGAATTTGAATTGCAGTCTTTGCAATTATGGAACACCAATCCCAAATTGATCCCCATGAAGCAACTGTCAGCTAGCAAAAGTAACATTACAAACAAAATAAAATGATAATTAATTTCCAACAAGTAACAAAGGTGAAAAATATACTTGGATTAAGCTTATCTCTTTGAGGACTAGTAATGAGCATCCTAAAATCACCACAAACATCCTTATAAACCTCCATTTGTGAGCTTAAGAGATCTTGTATCATCTCACGGGCAACAATTGTTGTAATAATTAATAAAATTTCCCTATTAACTTCAGCTTCCGTTGTTAATTTTGGTTTGGAACAAATAATAGGATTTTAAAATGCCTCAACTGCAAATAATAGAAAGTAAATTTATCTTTTTCATCTTTCATTGATGATTGCAAGATAAAATATGTACAAAGAAAATCTATTTTTCATATTGATCATGATTGCTTCCTTCGCCCTCTCTATGATATCTTAAAATAATCCATTATTACCTTCTCATCACTATTAGTTAGACTAAGCACTCTTACTAAAGACTCATAAACTCTGAATACAAATTGAAATTAGGAATAAAAATCTTTATCTTCAAGTATAATTTTAGAAACCTTAACTCCAGCATTAGACATGTCATACTATAATGCGACTCACTTATCACTTATAAACATTTATCTCAACTCCTTCTTCACCAGAACAAAACATTGAAGTGATAAAAAAATTAGTCACAAACTTTGTTATAGTATAACGACATAAATTCCTATCATTAGTAAATTTCTTTCACATCAAATTTAGTGTTCATATACGCTTATAGATAATACATTCTTCAGCTAAGCATCACATCCTTGAATCATTAACTTTGACTATTTCAAAGACATAACATTTCATATCTAATATGAAATCTTACTAATTGATTCAACTGGAACTATTGAAGATAAGTTATTATACTAGGCATACCCTTATGAAATTTTTATTATGAAAGTATTTACTAGAGAATCTCATTCCCTATAGATAATAGAAAATATAAAACTTGTCACAAGGATATCATCGATGTGCTTTAGCATTCTTAATGCTTAATTAATTTCTACTTAGATTTAAACAATTTGAACTTTTCAGAATTTAAATTATCATTTTATTTAATACGTATGACTATATCACATAAAGTCATTAGTAATATAATGAAATATAATATTATCCTTTTAAGAATTGTTATTCCATCCAATACATCACATATATCAGATTTAATAATTCAATACCGTCATCATCCTTTCACTAAAGGTTAATTTGATTATTCTTCAACTTTACAAGTTTCACAAGTTCTATACAATTCATAATCATAAGGATACATGTATCCTTGTATGTAACTTTATGATTCTCGTTTTTGTTGATTTAACTAACATAACATAAAAGGATTGTCTCAGTTATCCAACTTTTTATTCTTGCCTCTAATGGTAAGCATAAGTCTCCTTTGATCCAACATATACAAATTCTTTGTATAAAATTGGATCAACTACTTTTACTTAACAATCTATTTTTAGCCATGCATTGCACATTAAAATAATGTTGAATCTAACTTTAGTATCAAATACTTATAAGCGTGAATTAGAAATATATATGATCTTTATCATATCACATATAGGCAAGAAAAATCATGCAATCATTTTCTTCTAATGATAACTATTATCATTCTATAATAAAGTGTTTAATTATAGTCCACAATTATGCTTTTAGTAGGTTAAACTAAATGGAACAATTTCAACAAGGTGCTATACCTTTTAACTCTACTTAATGCAGTTGCATTTTGCTATCATGGTGTTGACATATATCTTACAGGTTGTCATCAAAGTTTATGAGTCATTAGTCAAATCAAAATGTTAATACATTTTTTCATCCAAAAGAGTTTGACATATCTTTAAAACTTTAACACTAAATCCTCAACAAAGATTATAACAAATTTGCATAATGGGCATACAATTTTCTTTTCTAACTTTTGAGAACAATTCTCAAACATATCCTATGTCAAAGAACTTGGGTTCATTAACTTAGCATCAACTATGCTAAACAAGGTGAGTTTCAATGTTAACAAAATAAATGTAAGAAAGCAATTAATCAATTATATTCTATGACTACCAAATTAGATTAGGATGATTCGGAAACATTACTCTAATCTCCCAAGTAGGCTAGGATCCCATTCAAATATAGTTAACCTTGAATTTACTCAATAAACCAACTAGACTTAAATTAGGTAAATAACAACTTTATAAATTACATCTCATGTGACTCCTAGATCCGTTAGGTGAAAACTCTTATCAAAATATCTAATATATTGTTCCTAACCCTGCTTCTAAACTCACGTGATCATAAGTTTACTCATCCAAATCACACAAATTTAGTTAAGTAGAACCCTTTATCATAAGACTAAACATATTCGGGTTAAAGCGGCTTTGAGTTTACTCAACAAGCCTACAATAAATAGAACTCTGGTTTATTCTTATAATAAAGGAAGGCAACAATCACGTTCTCAACATGTACTTAATATTTTAAAGAGGGATTTTAATTTCAATAGTCTCATCAATCACAAAATTGCATGTAAAATATTACATATATAAAACATACAATTTAACATGCACCTAATATATATATCAACCATATAAATAAAGCATGCAACTTATACACTCAAAATCAAATTATATGCAAAATTTATGAAGCTTTGTTTGATTCTAGTTATTAATCTTCATAATCTAAAATAACATTTCCAACTCCTTGGAAAAATTAAATTAGATTAAAATCATTGATTCTTAAAAATTTTAATTTATATTCTAACCAGAAATTTAATTTGATTTGTAAATATTTTTCAAATCTAATTGGAAACTATTTCCAATTATCTTGACTCCTTTAATCAAATTTAATTGAAAATAATTTTCAATAAATTATTCTTCTAACTTATTATAATTTAGAAAAAAATTCTTTTTCAAAATTATATAAGTAACACATTCTAATCCAATTAGAAACTATTTCTAATCTAATCAGAAATTACTATTATTTTAATTAGAAAACTATTTTCTAAAATTAAAAATAAACTACTTTCAAAATTAAATAAAAAAATTTTAAATTTAATTAAGAAAGTTATTATATATTATTTATTTAGAGATTGATTTCTTAATTAGAAAGCTATTTTTCAAAAATATTAAAGAATGCACATTTTTCTTAATTAATAAATGAAAACATTTTTCAAAATTTAATCAAGAAAATACTTTTTCTAAAAAAAAGAAACTTATTATTCATAAATAAAGAAACAATTTCTAAATAAATGAATAATAGTTATCTAAAAATAAAATCATAAAATTAATTTATTTTAATTAAATTGAATTTCAATCAAATTGAATTAAATAAATTTAATTAAGAAACATCTTTCTTAATTAGTTAAGAAAACATTTTTCGTAATTTTAAGGAATCTAATTAATTAATTTCAATCTAATTGAAAATAATTTTAATTTTAGAAGCTACTTTTCTAAAAATAATTAGGAATCAATATAATTGTTAATCTTAATCAAATTAAGAAAAATAATTATCTTAATTTTGGAATTGAATTTTAGGTTTTAAAAATATGTTTGTAAACTAATTAAATTAAAAATACATTATTACTAATTTAAATAATTCGTTTTAAAGTTTAAGTCATACTTAAACTTGTAACCAAACAAATACACTCTTAAACCTATTGTCAAACACCCCCTTTTCTTCAACTTAGTCTGAAACCCTAATGTTGCCAAGGATGAAACCAAATAAGCTGTCGTCGTTTGTCTTCACCACTCCAACAACAGACACCAATGGGCATCTCCATGCCTATAACGTGTCTTTATAGTTTATTTAACAAACAATCCAGAAAACATTATACATTCACCCAAAGAGCAAGACAAACCTATGAATTTTCGGAACCAACGTAAATTCCAGAAACTACAGCGTAACACTTGATTTTCCAAAATCAACATTCATAAATAACACAAAGAAAAACACCAAAATGCAACAACACAACCACCCTGTGTCCTCAGTACCTTTTCATTTACAATACACAAAATGCAAAACAACCACAACTCTATTGCCTTTAACACGGTGTTTTTGCATTGTTTTTATTCTGGTCATCAATACCCAGAAGACAATAACCCAAATGCAAACAGAACATGGAGCAGTTACGTATTTGATTTTCCATCATCATATGGGCAAAATTTTCCAAAAAAGCAACATGAATATGGAGCAGACACATAACCAATTTCAGATCCAGAAACCATATTCAAAACACATTCACAAAAATATAAAGAACGTGTAATGCATTTTCAAAAGAAAAAACCGTAAGCATCCAACTTCCATAATCAACCACCCAACAGATGTGTAAAACAACCAAATACGCATCAATTTTCAGAACACAACAAGAAATCCAGTAGTCTTGCAAACAAAAAATTACATAAATACAGCAAACAAAATTGCAAGCCTCTTATTGTAGAATTCTAGAACAATTCTGGTCTTTGTAGTTTTTCTAGAATTCTCAATCTGGATAAATCATACTGTAATAATCTAAAACACCTTTTAGATTTTGGTTGCAAACCTTTCACAATTCAATTCCAAAATTATAACTAATAACAATCAAACAAGTTATTCAAATTATAGAAGTAAAACTTGCTCTGATAGCACTGTTGAGAAACTGGGTAGGGATCTGATCCCACTGTAGCGGAATAATCATGAAACTTTTTCATAACTTTTGCTTTCCCAAAAACAACATCTATTTAATTTTATAAAACGATCAACACAAATCATAATAAATTAGAAACTTAATTCGAACCTTATTCCGAAGCTTGATCTTTATCTTGTTGTATCCCTTAAACCATTCCTGAAACCGATTCATTTTAACCATCGTAGCCGCACAAATGTCCAACCTCAAATGATATCTATAGAATGAGTTGACAGAACTCTGTAACTCTTACAGAGAGGATTAAGCAAGAAGTGCTTGATTCATAGAGCTTAAGCCTATTTATAATAAGCTTTGGACGTTTTAGTAATTTAATTGAAATTAAACTCTAATTTTAATTAAACTTAAATAGAATTACAAATAATTCTAATCAAATACCAATTATGCCCATATAAGATTCAATATCTCATATTGATCCTTATTTATTAAATATCTCATATTTAATCATA
>JANIIA010000010.1:32255533-32272919 GCA_027478495.1 Erythroxylum alaternifolium | reverse complement strand
AAACACCTCACTGTCTCCAATTTTTGTTCTGTTCCGTCTTCAGATTTCTGTCTCGTCCCGTCTCTGCATCTTGAAGATAGCAACCAAACAGACAGTTATATTATCTTATAATCACGTAAGAGTAACTTTACTAAATACTCCCCCTCAACATAGCATACTCCTTAAAGTTAAACCATCCTTGTCAGTGCTTCAATTATATGTCACCCTACCCTATTTGTTTAGTACATGATACTGAAAGAAGCATTTGCAATGATGTTGATTGCATTGTTATTATGGATAAATATATTTTAAGTCTTTTAATTTAAGATCATTTTTTATTTTAACCTCTTAATTACAATTATTATTCAGATAGCGAGAGGGGAACTAGGCTCTTTCGGCAGGCGCACCCTTCTTTGAGGTGCCGTGTGAGGTTTCTGGTTTCGTGACCATATTGGCAACTATACGATAATATTGATATTAACGTCAACTCTTTTATTTCACGTGTTTAATACCAATAAACGAGTCAGAAAATTTTAGCTGAATAACTTATTAAAGCAAAATCCACACGAGACGCCTGCCAAGCTCTCCTTTCCGAATCGGATGTTATTGACCACTAATCTGTATGTGATCAATTTTGGCGCACTAGAGAAGTTCGCTAAGATCAGATGTCTACATCTGCTAACAACAGATAACGAACGTTTTGATACATAACTGAACAGTGAACGCTACATGCTGCGTTGAACAGGAGCAGTAAACACGATTTGGACTTGTTTTTGTTTTTATACATTAAAAACATAACGATTTTTATTCATTTTATATTAAAATACGACGGATTCATAGGAAGTTGTCGGTTACAAATTAAGGTTTACTACATTGAAAATTATAATTTATTTTTTGTAATATTGTTTAATTATTATAAAACTTCTTCAATTCATAATTTTAAAACTGTCTATTAAATTTACATTATTTTGAACAAAATAAAAAATTTTAAAATATCATAAATAAACTGTGTACCAACTAATTAAATAATATTATAAAAGAGTAAATAATAAATTTTAAAATATAATAATTCAAATTACAGCAATAAATGGATACATACAAGTATTGAGAATTGTATCTTAACAAAATTTATTTCTAATGTACCTATAATAAATAAATCAATATAAATTATTCATAAGTGAATCAATCACATGTATTTTTTTATTGCACTGACTTTAAACAATAAGTTAGGTTAAACTTACCTTACAAAATCCTACAACAAATTCGAATACCATAGCAACAACATAAACATCAACGACACATTTGAATACCTTCCTAGATGCTTTATACTTGAAGGATCGCTGCCTAGCCTTGTCACCAACAAAAAGAAGTTATAATAAGAAGATTCATTCATCAAGGAGGAAATCATGCTGACGAGATACCTACCTGAGTAACTCTCTTCCCCTCTATTCTTCACCACAGAGAAGAAATCCCAAAGCAACGTCTGTTAAAAAGGAACAAAGTTATACCCTAATCGCTTAAAGACATTGCAGTAATAGACGAGAATCTATTACTTGTGCTTGAGACATCTTCGGCGCACCATAAAATCTAGAAGAACTTTGGGGAGACACACTGATCGCCTCCATTGCCACTGATTCCGCCAACAATTTCCCCTCCCTCCTAAATCGAGTAATTTCTTAAGAGATTGCTAAAGATATGGATTATTATACCCTAAGTGTTAAATGACTCTGATTCTATTATGTTATGTTACGTTGCTGTTTTGTTCGCTAAGTGTAGTATGTGTCCCAATTCGTTGTCGTTGTTTACCATTACTATGTGTTTTGGTGTCCAAATGGTCTATCCCACATGAGAGAGATCCCTGTTATAAACTTCTCATTTTTTAATAAAAATTTTAAATTCTCAAAAAAACCCATTATGAATCCTGTTAATATATAAGATTTAGAGAGGTCTAATAATACACAACTTAGTCTTATTCTTAAATAATATAAAGACTATTTCCAAACTATGATAAATGAATACTAATTTGTTATATTTTAGTTTGCGCACAATTAGTTGTAATAGTTCTTTCGATCGGAGAATAGATTATATGAGTTCACTTTTTACTTTATTTAAAAACTAATAAGCATGATTATGATTAATCAACATAAGACAAATACAAAACAATCACAATAATAATAAAAAAATAGAAAAAGAGAAATAAAATCAATTTATAATATTTTGTTAAACAATCCTTATGACATCTTGCTTATCATGGATGAAGAATTTTTATAATCGTTTTACTTTGTCACAGGTGAATGACCCGCTAGTTGACTGACCATCGATTGACCCATCAACCATCTGACGGTTTAACTGATTATTACACCATCCATTATATAACTTTTTAAATTTTGTTCGATTAGTCTATCTAAACCCCAACAAAAACATTTAAAATTTCAACTTCCAATGTTTTTCAGATATAAAATATACTTATTTAACCCAAAAAAAATACTCAATAAAATTTCACTTGAATATCTTTTAAAGTCTTTAAGTTAACTATATTTCAATTAAGCTATTAATATCAACGTACTTAATACACAAGATTCTTCATTTTACAGAGATATAAAGAGAGGGTTATAATGTACGTAATCTTCCTTTTGTATTTTTACAAAGAGGTTATTTCTGTAGCTTAAATCTATGACCTTATATTATAATTAAACTATTAATATCACAAAATAAAATTATTAATAAAATATATTTTGTCATCATCAATTTCATTTGATTCAATAAATATTTTATCTACATTTTATCATTTCCATAATTTTTTTGGTTATCATAGTTACTTGCTCGAGGGTTGATCGTATAAAGTCATGATGTTATAATTACCTTGAAAATCATTGTAAAGAGGGTATAATTGTAGAGTTGTTGTATGGTTGTTAGACAAAGTTAGGTGTTCGATTGAAAGTCTAATAGGTGTTGGAAAGTGGGTCGGATCTGCTTTGATTGGTGAAGTGCGAATGAAGTATGTGTAAGACTTGGGACCATATTATATTGGAACTAGTGATTATGATGTAAATTGCAAAAAAATGACAGTAGTTGTGGAAATGACCTTGTTGGACTCACATCGAGCAGTTCAATGTGCTTACGACCGCACCTCACGTCAGAAGACATGCACCTTTCATGTCTTCGATGAACCTTCGATGAACCTTATTAGGACACAACTTCTCATGGATTTATGCAAAACCACACCTTAACCATACAATTAGAAACAGAGTTTTGAACTTGGATATTGTCGATAAAAAACATTTTTTTTCATTATAATAAATGTTCCAAAAATCCTATTGGACCGTGAATAAGATTGTACTATTCTAGAATCAGAATTCCAAGTTTTGGTTGCCGCTCACTAACCAAGTATAAGCATCAAGTAAACACATAACAGTGGAGAGCTTTTCAACAAAGGTTTTGTGTCGATGATGACAAATATTTATGATGGTTTGTCAATAATATGAAAATCTAAATAATTTTAGAAGACCAACAAGAGCCACCACTGACCAACGTACGCATAACCCTTTCATGTTGTGTCGTGGATAAGAAAACGACGAACCTCTGACTCTTTCCCTTAAAATTCCCGGGATCTTTTAATTTTACCATGTACTCGTCTGTTTTCTTTCACTGGTTTCATGTCTGCTGTTGTAAATTATTCAAAGCATTAAATAGTGGGAAAGAACCAATCTTTGGACCAGTTTTGAAAAGCCTGTGACAGTCCAGATGCTTTAAAGAGAAGCTGCTAATTTACGTTCACTTCTAGCTTCCCCTTCTGCTCCTTCTCTGCCATATTGTCACTGAGATTTTTCAGCTTCTACGGAATTCTTTGTTCCCCGTTACAGGACCCTTGTATTTCTCTTTTTACCTGTCACGATTAACGTAAATGTTCATTCAATGTCCCTGACCTTTCACTACACGGGTTTTCGTGAATCGGCCGTACGAAACTTTTAGAGCGAGTCCTTTTGGTGTTTTCTTTCTTTCTTTGCCTTGGAAGACAGACCTTTGTTTTGGTTCTTAATCCTGTTCTTTCGTCTTAATGTCCTGACGTTGTCTCCTCCCCCGCTGCCTGTTGTTTCAGTTTTTGTCTTGTCTACTTGTTATCGTGGCCTTTTTTTTTTTTTTTCCTTTCTATATATATCCATTCTTCTCTGTAACTTTCTGTATCTGGATTCATTTCCTATAAAACGATCTCTTGTTTTACCTCGGATTTCAAATTCATCTGGTTGGTGGTCTTTGTAACCACGCGTTGTGTACTCGTGATTCGTCCTAGACTGCTAGTACGCGTATTGGTTTTGTGTTTTATCATCAATTCTCTTGTGTTGTCCTCTGCTGGAGAAACAAAGAATATACTGAACTTGTCAAATTCGGGATAAGATACTAATTTCTCTGTTATCCGCAAAAGTTTTCTTCTTACCTATCAAATTTCACTATTTCTTCCAAAATCTTCAAACAATACAGTGCCGAAGGCAAATCGGGCTTGGTTGGCTTGATGAGTTTTAAAGAAATGGAGAAGAAGACAGATGTAAGCTCTCCGGTTGGGGTGCTTGAAGATTACTTTAGAAGCGAAGATTCTGAAAATTGGTCGTCCAAGGAACCAACATCGGACATTGATACACAGAAAGATCCAAAACCCACTTCGCTTTGGCGTGGATTCGTCCAATTACTAAGAAGCAAATCAAAGAAATCAGTAGCTACGTCGCATCCGCTTAATGCTTTCAAGCTCTCTGTGAGAAGAAGTCGTAGTATGAGAGAAGCCTTTGGTATAATACCAAATCTTTTCCTGAACACCAATGGCGACAGTTTAAAGGCTCCCAGAAAGAGTTTTACTCTCCCAGAGCTGGAATCTGCAACTAACAATTTCAGCCAAGGTTTGTACTAATTCCTTGTTTCTTGCTTGATTGAAATTATCGATTAATTTCAATAATAGAACTCTAAATGTATCATGGGAAGAGCTGAAGTAGAATGTAAAATCATTTCTGTGTAGGAAATTTGATAGGAAAAGGTGGGTATGCTGAGGTTTATAGGGGATACCTGCAAAGTGGGAAGCTTGTAGCTGTAAAAAGGTTAACACGAGGAACAACGGACGAAAAAGTGGGGGATTTCCTATCTGAGGTGGGGATTATGGCCCATGTAACTCACCGTAATACAATTAAGTTGATTGGATATGGGATCGACGGAGGAATGCACATTGTTCTTGAATATCTGCCTCGTGGGAGCTTAGCTTCCCTGCTTTATGGTCGGTTTGTTGCTTTTTGGGTTGTCTTTTCTTGAGATGTGAAGGTGTCTATTTCAATCAAATCCCATTTGTTTTAATTGACAAGTGTCCAGTTATACAGGTTCCAAAGAGACCTTAAATTGGAATATCAGGCATAAGATTGCTCTGGGGACTGCTCAGGGTTTACTGTATCTTCATGAAGGTTGCCAGAGAAGAATAATACACAGGGACATCAAGGCTGCAAATATCTTGCTTACCGAGGACTTTGAGCCTAAGGTATCCTTAATCATGCCAACCAAAGCTCTTCCTTTTAATAGATTAAACGTAAATTGCTTCTTTTTGATTCCTTTCTTGATAGATGTTGTCCTCTTCTGTTCGATATGGCTCTGAGTCAGAGCAGATTCCTTACTTTTATCAGTAGATATTGACAGAGATTTGCCACAGATTTGTGATTTTGGGCTGGCGAAGTGGCTACCTGAGCATTGGACTCACCATACTATTTCCAAGTTTGAAGGCACATTCGGGTTTGTATAGCTACCTGGGACTAACCCGTTCTCTGTTTTTACGTATCTGAGGTTAATCATTTAGTTCTCTCTGTCAGCTATCTTGCTCCTGAATACTTGATGCATGGAATAGTTGATCAAAAAACTGATGTTTTTGCCTTTGGAGTACTGCTACTGGAACTAGTCACCGGACGCCGAGCTCTGGATTATTCACAGCAAAGTCTTGTCTTGTGGGTATGATTAGTACAATAATATGATTACTCCCAAAAAGAAAATGCTTACTAATGTCCTGTGGATTAGGCTCTAAACTCAGGTTTTGAACTTGTCAGGCAAAGCCCTTACTAAAGAAGAACGAGATTATGGAACTTGTTGATCCTACTCTCGCCAAGGACTACGATGCTCGGCAATTGAATCTTGTGCTGTTGACTGCTTCTTTATGCATACAACAGTCTCCCATCCGACGACCGCAAATGACTCAGGTACAGAAAAGAAACTTTGGTACCCAATTTCAGAGCTTAGTTATTAGAGATGATGTTATGTGCCAGGAGGAACTTGTTTTGAACAGTGTGGTTGATTCTATTTGCATTTGGAACCTAATGACAGGTTACTGAGATTCTGAATGGCAATCTAAGTTCTTTGAAGACGATGAAGAAAAGCAAAATATCATTCTTCCGAAAAGCTTTAGAAGAAGACATCCTTCTTGCAGGACAATACAAATCACTCAAAAAGAATTAAACTTGTATCAATTTGGCTAAACTGATCGATAGATTTGGATTCCAAGAGCAACCATCTAAGCTGCAGTTGCTCCGTGCATCTGGCTGTTAGTAAACCGGTCTGGTAATCAACTCTGCGTTGGTTAAGCTAAACTCACAGTATGATGCAAGTGTCTAATTAAAAGTTAGCATAGAGGACATGGATGATACTCTGCCAATACATGCTGCAAAAAGTGGAATGCAGATAAAAAGAGTGTGTGTATATATATACATGTATTCCTGTTAGGGAAGAGTTTGGCAAGAGGATGTATTCTTCTAGCACCCCACACCAGAATGAACAACTACATGAAGGAAGGAAGCTAAGGACAAGTGTTTTGGGCAATCCTACGGTGATTCCTCCACTGAAATGCCTAATCTGCCTCCCCCCTCAACTGAATTACCAGTGGAAGCAATAGCTAGCTAGGAATTTGTATGAAAGCTCAGAGGTGATTATGTAAAAGAATCAATGTACAGTATAAAAATGTTGCAGACATTCCCAAGGCCCTCACTGACTTATTAATTAATTAATACCATCGTTAATTTGATTATGAACATTAATCATCCTATGATTGAACGACCTCGGCCTATAACCAATGTTGTAATGAACCATCTTATACTTGTATTTGGGCCTATTATCTGTCAGGGTGGTTGACTAAATCATCTCATATTAAAACGTCCATAAAATATTTTTAATTGCATAACAAATTGATATAAGATTTCATTTTAAAAATAATTTAAAATATTAAATAGTGACTTAATTATCAAGCTCCAGCCAATGGCAAATTGAAAATGAAAAGACGAGAAAAGAAAGCGAGAGAAAAGGAAAGAACGGTAAGAACAGAAACAGAGAGAGAGAGAGGGATGGAAACCAGAGAAAAGATAATTAAAAGGGCCAAGTACAGAGAAAGAAACTGCTGCCACTACACAGCTACTCCATAGATAAGCTTCAGCTCTCTTCCCGATTCAAAACTAACTGAAACCGAACCTTCGGATTTCGACCTCTTTCGGACTGCGATCGAGTGTCATTGGATGTTATATCCGATCGTCGACGGTGATCGGCGATGCTCGGCGGCCGATGCAGGAGGCGGCTTTTGCGGGGGTGGACAAGAGGCCTCGTGTTGTAAGTCGCGGCCGTTTGTTTTTCTTCTTGTTGCTGTAGCTGTGGTTGATGGGAGTTAGGAGAAGAAAGTTGATAAATGAAAAAAGGAAAGAGCAGAAATAACGGCTTGTTGCCGAATTCACTGAGGATTATATCTTCTTGCCTTAAAACCGTCTCCACTAATGCTACCACCACGGTTCGCTCTGCGAGTGCCTCCGTTGCTTCTTCAATATCCACTTCTACTGAGGATCGGAAAGATCAGGTTCTTTTTCGTCATTTCTTTTTCATTTTCTGAAATTTTGGTTTGCCTCAAATTAGCTACCTAGAAGTTGGATTATAATGTGAGGTTAGTTTTCTTCCAGAGGCTTGAGTTGTGTGCTGAAAGAATGAATGGGAATATTTGCTTATGCTATCATTTATTTTATACATCAGTTACTCGTTGTTTCGAGTGCTATCCTGTGATCGTCCGGAAATCTTATAATTGCTCACCCTTTTGGGCTTTTTTGTCTAGTTTGAATGACGTTGGTCCGGAAATGAAATTGTCTCTGCTCGAGTGCTTGTTATGTTTTGCTTAGGTATAAGAAATTTGAACTAGCGCCTTAATATAGTAGAACCTTATTTCAAGTGAGAGCTTGTTAATCAGGCTTCTTAATTAGTCGACATTGGGGTAGTCCTCTGCTACTGTTTATGAATTGGAAGCATTTTGTTCTGTTTTTATAGTTCTCATTTTTAGGAAAACATTCACATGCTACTGCTACCTCTATGCAAACAAATTGTTGATTCTAATGTATTTTCTGAATCATGATCCTTTGTAATTGTGGAACATGGGGGATTGTTTTTAATCTGCTTCTGCATTTTCATTGTTCTGTAAGTTTATGTTTATCTGGATCTAGACTTGAGAGTTTATTGATGAACAGGTAACATGGGCTGGGTTTGACAAACTGGATTTAAGTCCATCTGTTTGGAAGCATGTTCTCCTACTTGGTTATCAGAATGGATTTCAAGTGCTTGATGTGGAGGATGCATCCAATTTCATGGAATTGGTTTCAAAGCGTGATGGTCCAGTTTCATTTTTACAGATGCAACCCCTCCCTTCTAAGTCTGATGGACGTGAAGGATTCATATCTTTGCATCCTTTACTATTGGTTGTTGCAGGGGATGATACAAATGGCTTAAACTTTGATCAAAATCTTAGTCATCAAAGTGGATTGGGAAGAGACAGTAACATTGACTCTCAGTTAGGAAGCATGGTTAATTCACCTACTTCTGTTCGATTTTACTCTCTTCGCTCACACTGTTATGTGCATGTCCTAAGGTTCCGCTCAGCTGTGCTTTTGGTTAGATGCAGTCCTCACATTGTAGCTGTGGGTCTGGCGACTCAAGTAATTGACTGCTTGTACAGATACTTTACTTTCATTGAATTATGCACTCTATTTTATGTGAGCTACACTATTTTGAAATTGAGTTCTACAAGAAATGATTATTTTCTGGCTGCTATTATTGAACTTTGAATTTCAGATTGACCCAAATATAATTATGGATTTCTCTCTCTTTATAAATACTTTCTACCCTTTGCCTTCGTATTGAATTTTTAATTTTCAAATGGATGAATTTTCTGTTTTGGATTATCAGTTTGACAGAAGTCTTATTTCTTAGCATTAAAAAACTTTTCTACATGCAGAACTGCTACATCTAGAAGATGAAAGTTTAATGTCTATACATTTGAAGATTATGGAATTACCATATTTTCCATACTCATATTCTTAACATTTGATGACAGATATATTGCATTGATGCTGTCACACTTGAGAATAAATTCAGTGTTCTTACATATCCTGTTCCCCATTTGGCTGGGCAAGGAACAACTGGAGTTAATGTAGGTTATGGTCCAATGACAGTGGGTCCTAGGTGGTTAGCTTATGCCTCGAATGGTCCATGTCTGTCAAACACTAGCCGCTTAAGTCCACAAAACTTTTCTTCTTCTCCAAGTGTGAGTCCATCAACATCACCTGGTGGCAGCAGTCTGGTAGCTCGTTACGCAGTGGAGTCTAGTAAGCAGTTGGCTGCTGGAATCATTAATCTGGGGGACATGGGATACAGAACTTTTTCAAAATATTGTCAAGAATTGCTTCCTGACGGATCTAATTCCCCGGTATCGTCAAGTTCTGGCTGGAAAGTTGGCAGACTTCCTGGAACGGACATGAATAATGCTGGGGTGGTAAGGTTTCTCTTTTTAACTTTTCAAATCGTTAAAAGACTGCGTCACATTAATCTGATTATAGCTGGTTGAGTTATTTACCGATCCTTTTTTCTTTGTCCCATGTTATTTACTTACTTAGATGGGCACATATTTGACATAATTAAAAGTTGATAGTTACAATTCTGTATAGCATAGATGGTAGTGGTTATAGTGTGATGACAGCACTTTATTTCATTCAAATGCTGGACCTGTGGCTTCATACAAAGGTTTTGATGGGATCTCATGATAAGAAGTTTTGTATGTTCTGGATGAATTCATTGAATGCTGTATTGGTTTGCCTTATACTCTTCATACTTTGAATTGAATTTCTGACCAACTTAAAATTTTAACCTTTTAAATAAAAACCAATTTCTTGGCCTATATTTGTTCCAGTGATATAATAATACCAATGGCCGTACAGTTCCATTTCATATTTTAGACAGAAGCCCCCTTTATTCAAACAAATTCAATGTTGAATGGATGTAAAAATGCAGGAAATCCTCTACAAATCCAAAATATGTTGTCTTGCATAGATTATGGATTAGAAGTTTAATGTGTCCTAATTAAAATCACTCCAAATAAGCTTTTGGCCAAATGGTAATATATGTTAGTCTCTGGTTGTTTTTAAAAATTTTTCTGTTGAAGCGTTGTTAGCAAGATGTCAATACTCAAATATTTGTTATTATGCATTTCTTGTCATTTTAGGCCTTCTTCTCCCTATCAAAATTTGATATCTTTTTCTCATTCTATCTTGATTTATTGCTTGGAACAAATGGTCGATTGTAGGTTGTTGTCAAGGATTTTGTGTCCCGAGCTGTCATTTCCCAATTCAAGGCTCACACCAGTCCCATATCTGCACTATGTTTTGACCCCAGTGGAACACTTTTGGTTACAGCTTCAGTTTATGGGAATAACATAAATTTATTCCGAATTATGCCATCTCGCGTACAGAATGGACGCAATGTTGAAAACTATGACTGGGATGCTTCCTATGTGCATCTTTATAGACTGCATCGTGGAATAACATCAGCTGTAAGCATGGAATTTACCTATTACCAGTTTTCTTCTTTAGCATTTTATATTTTTTATTCTGACTTTTGTACATCATGTTTTTTTTTTAATCTGATAGCTGATTCAGGACATATGCTTTAGTCACTACAGTCAGTGGATTGGTATTGTTTCATCTAAAGGAACCTGCCATGTTTTCGTATTATCTCCTTTTGGTGGTGATGCTGGATTCCAGTCATTTAATTCAATGGGTGAAGAGCCCTCTCTATTTCCAGTTCTATCTTTGCCGTGGTGGTCTACTTCATCCTACACAATCACTCACTGCCCTTTGCCACCTTCACCTTCACCTTCACCTCCACCTCCACCTCCAGTTTCACTTTCAGTTGTTAGCAGGATAAAGTACAGTAGTTTTGGATGGCTTAATATTGTTGGCAATGCCACTGGAAGTGCTACAGGAAAGGTTTTTGTCCCATCTGGAGCAGTTGCTGCCATGTTTCATAATTCTGTATCCCAAAACAATCTTCATGTTAATTCAAGGGTCAAAGCTTTAGAGTATTTGTTAGTTTACACCCCATCAGGTCATGTAGTTCAACATGAGCTTCTTCCTTCAGTTGGGCCAGAACCAGTTGAAGGTTCAAGAGTCCGATCATCTTCATATGTGCATATTCAAGAGGATGACCTGAAGGTCAAAGTTGAACCTGTTCAATGGTGGGATGTCTGTAGAAGATCAGACTGGCCAGAAAGAGAGGAATGCATGTTTGGCAGTACAAATGGACATGAAGCAGCTGAAATAAATCAAGATGATTTAGGTTGTGAAGATAATCTCAGCATAGAATTCCTGGATGTCAATTATGATGTCAGTGAAAAGAAGACAGGAAAAGCTTGCTCTGTAAAGTCCCATGATGGATTCCATTACTATCTGTCTAATGCAGAGGTACAGATTAGCTCTGGGAGGTTGCCAATATGGCAAAAATCTAAGGTACTGACTCAAGGTGCAATGTATATTAGTTATATAATTTATGTGCTTTAGTTTTTTGACTGTGATTTCTTTTCTTCATTGTTCTAGATAATTTTCTATGTGATGGATTTGCCGTGGATTGACAGTGATGGTGATGGAGAATCGGAAATTGAAAAGGTTCCAGCCCATGAAATTGAAATAAAGCAGAAGCAGTTATTGCCAGTTTTTGACCATTTTCATAACCTCAAAACAGGCTTGCTTGACAGGTGACAAAAATGCCATCTTTCAAACTGCTGTGATCTGAGATTATTTATTGTGAAATTTTGGAAACGAATAGGGTCTATTTTTACTGAAATTGAGGATAAATTTCTGGAATTGCTAATAAGTTACTGGAAACTTTTATTAAACTAAAATTTGGCTATTTGCTGCTTCATGATGTCCACAGATTATAATTGCCGTCACTTGAGTTTCTATTTTGTTTTATTTTTAGCAACATATAAAAGTGTTTTCCTACTGCTTACTCTACTTGTTCCCTACCTCTTCAGGTTGTACAAAACTCTAATTCAATAAATTGTTTAACGAATAACATTATTGGATTCTTTTATTTCATGGCCTTGGAATGGATGTTGTGTGTGATCATCTGCTAATTTGGTGAATCATTGGTTGCTAAATTTAGGTTTGGCATGGACAACCAATATTCTTACTTGTCTTTTTTGTGTTACGCATGCTGATTGCTTCTTGTGTATTATATCTAGAGGCATTTCGGGGATAAATTGTGCTCATTCATCATCGGAGCTATTCCAAGCAGAAGGCAAGCCAACACAGCAGACTATTATTTGTCACTCAAAGCCAGCATCACTTAGCTCAACAGAAAGTTCAGAGTGTGGTAAGACAAACGTTTGTCCATGAATTACTTTGTTCTGTTTGCCGATGACATAGTTCTGTCAGTTCCTTTATTTGATTTTACTTTAATTTTATTTGTATTCGTCACTTTTGCCCAAAAAGACCACCAAGAGAAACTTGTACCTGTTCTCCCATCTCTCCACAGTTCTTGGCACAGCTCGTCCTCAGTAGATATAGAATCCATCCTTACTATGCTCATCCTTTGGTTATTCCATATGAAAATTAGGGCCCAGTAAATAAAATTTTATCTTTTGTTTCCTTCCGTTAGTTCCTCAGTACATCTTAATGCTTATCTACCTTATTCTGGTACTGTTCTTTCCTAAAATCTATAATTTGTTTATTAATAGGTTCATCAAGAAGAATTGAACATCTGCTTGATTTGGATCAAATAAATTGTGAGAAACCTTGCATACCAGCTTGCCAGACTATGAATGGCCACTACCAGGAAACGAAAGGGGTTATGGTTGTCGAGTCAAATACCTTGAATCAGAATTCATTCAGTTTCTTTTCTTCCCGACTTCAGCACCCAAAGAACATCAATGCTGACAATGCAAACTGTATCGAGATTGGGTTGCCAGGATCAGACAGCTACTTGCCACCTGGTGGAAGAACTTTGCCTGGAGAATCTCCAATCTCGAACATACATAGCAATAATGGTGTCTCAATGTTAGTGGCTGATAACTATGGAAGAGATGCCAATGTCCCCACGGTGGAACCAGAGAACCCTGTAAACCTTGGGCTCTATTTTAGGGAGGGCCACTGTAAGGCAGTGGACCTTGGTGGATGCCGCAAGTCGACTGAGGTTATATCTGATGAAGTGGACGGAAGCATTAGCTATTGTGAGAAAGAAAAACCTGAAGAAGAGGGGGAAAGTAACGAGTTTCTTGGTGGTGTGTTTCCCTTCTCTGATGAAGGTAGAAATCTGATGAATACTTGTGCTAATAATTTCTCACATTTAACTTAGTTGTTGGAATTCTTCTGATACCAATACTTGTGCATGCGTGAGTTTCTGGCAGTTTGATCTTCAACATTACAAATGAAACTGTAAACTTTTGGAGCTCACCACTAGTCAACATCAGGGGGTGTGGGGCGCTGGATATATATTCGTGATGATCTAGAGCAAAGGACGACATAAGAAGGATGTCCGCTGAGTGGAAAATGTAGTGTTGCTGTTGTATGCCAACTTCTCTTCCGCTCTCTCTCTCTCTCTCTCTCTGTCTCACTGTCTCTCAATCATGTACATTTTGTAGATAGAAGAAGTTAACTGTGGGGCAGCATGTGAAGTTTAAAACTAGAATGGACTCAGATTTTCATCCCATCCTGAAACTCTGTTAATCTGTCTTGTCTGTACAGATGAAGTCAACTGAACAAAGTACTTTCCAAGTTGTATAACATTATTTGTCTGGTTTTCCGTGGTAAGGGAAAAGGAAAAAAGGAAAAGAAAAAAATTGGAAATATGAAACAGAGTTCATATTGTGCCATAGCTCGTGTCTAGTTGCTTGAATGTGTATTTGCCATTTCCTTTTGATATCTTGCCTTTCGTTTAAATACATGCGTAAGAAAGGCAGGTGGAATGGGAGCGGGACACCATATTCGATCGAAGGCTAAACTAATGCGTAGTTTTTTCTGTGCGTGCTGCTTAATGCTTACGTTAATGCAAAGAACTTGGAATAGTGAATGCTGAAATCAGTTGCCAGTTGGCATAAAGTTGATGAGTACTAACGTCAGAAACACATTCTTGAGTCTTGCCTAACCTTTCCTCGTCGCAGGCAACCTTATCCAATCTGAAATACTTTTGACGTTGTCATTTCGTTACATAATCGGGTTGCAGATTGTTATATATATATATATACATTACGTATCTTAGCTTTATCGGACTAATCTTAAGTTTTTAAGACCTCATTTCAGAGTTCTAGAAGAGGGACATTTGGAATCTCAAGGTCTCTCAGGTTTTTACGTAGTCTGTATACTTCTGCGTACAAGGAGTTTTCACATACTGATTAGTCAGTTGCTGATTGATCATTGCCCCCTGGTTAGCATCAGGTTCCTATCAGTCTCAAGTTTCCAGTAGTTCCAAACTCCAATACTGCCGCTGGAAGCGAGACGTTCGCAATTGATCAGACCAAGGAGCATTTCTAGTGGCTAGAGGATTATCAACAGTGAAAATTCTTCTTCTCTTCCCTTTTAGTGACTCGAATTCAAGACCTTCTACAAAATTCATTTAGCCACTCCTACTTGTCACAGATTGTCTTTGGTGAGTGGAGATGTTGATACAACCAGCCTTCGCAATGGAGTTCCATGCTTTACACATCAACCTGACAAGCTACACATGCTAAGTGGCCCAATTACAACGTAACAAGCTTCAAGGCTTAAACAAGCAATGCAAGCTTTTGTTCAAGCCCAAATCACAAGTTAAGTACATGAGGAGACAGAAACATCCATAGAGGAACACTTAGGCACGCCCAAGCTTGTCACTTTATTAGAGGAGGCGTTGGAAGAGGCTAGCACTTAGCCATTTATGCCTATTTTTGATAATTTGGGCTTATTATTTATTATCTATTATTTTAGGCCCAAGTACTTATTTATGGACTGTTCTTTTAGTTAGTAGCATGTGCTTTATTTTTCTGGGTTATTTTGAGACTTATTTGTTTTAATGTGTTTAGCCCATTCTTAAAAGGACTTGGATCAGATTATGTTCAATGGGTTAGATGCTCCTAGATTTGTTAGGATTAGCCTAGTTTTCATTAAATGAGCTTGCAAACTCATTCCTATTAAGGCTAGGACTTGGTCAAGGTATTTATACCTTATTATATCCTTGTAACCCTAGATTGGATGATTAATAAAATTTCAGAATTGAGTTCTTCAAGTGAGGCGTGAATGTCTTCGTAGTTATTTCAAGAAATTGATTTGTGTCAATAAGTAAGTACTTGCAACGTAAATTGATTTCTGATTTCTTTGGGATTGTGTATCAAACTTATGATTTGGGGTTTGATCTAGCATGTTCTTATGATAGAAAGATTAGAGTTTTGATTCAATAGGATTAGGGGGTTTCAAGAACCTTGTTTTTCTTGGGGTTTCCGTATTATCTTGGTATTAGAGTTTTGACTTAATTATATTGAACTCATACGTATCTTTATTGTGTTTTTCCTATTTGCTTCTACAAAAAAAAAGTGAACAATACCGATATGTGAACAGTACCCGACCTATGAACAGTACCCGACCCCGTGAACATTGCCCAAAAAACTGAACAATACCGAAAAAAGGAGTGAACAGTAGTGAAAAAAGGTGAACAGTACCAAAAAAGGTGATGAAAAACACGTTGAGTTGCCTATTTTAAACCTTGAGTAGATTTGAAATTTGTTCTTTCAGCTCTCGGGTTTTGTTGAGTTTTACAATATAATGAGTGCCTTTCTTTGATTCTTAGTTTACTTTCTTGTTTGTGCCTTTCTTTGGTTCCGTTACATTGAATTGGACAATCTTGCATTCATATTGGTCAATTATAAACAAAAATCATTGCATACGCATTTTTTCCATCCGTGTATTAGCATACTATTTTATTTCTGTCCATGCATTACTTTGCTTCTAGAATTGTTCTTATTTCGTTTCTTGTTAGGATTAACTTGTTCTTTCCAATTAATTTGTGTTGCTTGCTGTTTGCTTAGTTTTCCTGAATTTATTTTCTAAAAGTAACTTTAAAGACATCACTTGAGTGATAAAAGGCATGAGTGTGTGAGCTTATTTGAGGGAGTCATTGCCGTGACATAAATACGAGGGGAGTGACATCATTTTGAGGGAAACACGTGAGGGAGTGTGTGAGGTTGTTTATTACTAACCTTGTGTTGCAGGTATATCATTTTATCTACAATGTCACAGGGAGGCAGTAATGACGACAATCAAGGGGGAGATGCAAATATTGTTTTCACTTTGAGAGCTATGCAGCAACAATTTGAGAGGTTCAATATAGCCTTAACTGAGATTAGAGGACAGATGGATGAGCTTAAACAAGGAAGATATGAGGAACCTCATGGGAGGAGTGCAGGTGTATGCTAGCAGCAACCACCACCTCGGTATGAACCAAAGGAGGAAGAGTTTGAGGTACGCGGACCTAGGAGAGCTCAGAGTGTTGAACTATTTAACAGGAGAGATAGAGACCTTAAATCGATCAAGATGCAGATCCCAGCCTTCAAGGGAAGAAATGATGCAGAGGCTTACCTGGAGTGGGAAAGGAAGGTGTACTTAGTTTTTGAGTGCCACAATTTTTCTGAAGATAAAACGGTAAAGCTAGCTGCTGTTGAATTTACAGATTATACACTAATATGATAGGATTAGTTGGTGACATCTATGGGGAGAAATAGAGAGATGCCAATTACTACTTGGGACGATATGAAAGCGTGCATGAGGAAGCGATTTGTGTCTTCTTACTATTATAGGGAGATGCATCAGAAACTTCAGAGACTCACTCAGGGATCTAAATCAGTGGAGGACTACCATAAGGAGATGGAAATAGCTATGATCCGAGCTAATATAGAGGAGGATCCGGAGGCAACCATGGCACGGTTCTTGAGTGGTTTGAATAGGGAGATAGCTAATGTGGTAGAATTGCAACACTATGTAGAGATTGAGGACATGGTTAATATGGCCATGAAGGTGGAAAAGCAAATCAAAGCTAGAGTGACAACAAGGAGTGGGGCAAATTCTAGCCAATCATG
>JANIIA010000010.1:32225730-32251870 GCA_027478495.1 Erythroxylum alaternifolium | reverse complement strand
TACACCAATTATATCAATTATATAGCAATTACTTGTTAGCAAATCTTGAAGATATTCAAAGATCTCATCAACTCTATCATCAATGACTACTAAAAAAGATTCAACTATATTAGATATAGATAATTTAGAATTACATGAAGTTGATGGAATATTTCATGTAGACTTTTTACTCTCTAATGAAAAACTTAAACAAATTGAAAAAACTCAATTAAATCTAAAAGAAGGACAATATATTCATAAAACTACTATTTTTAATCGAATAATCAATAGAAATAATATTATTTATTTTGGAAAAATTATTCATGAAACTCCTATTAATATAGAAAAATGTAATGGTCATATTCGTATCAATTTAATTAATCAAGAACAAATTTATAAACATTTACAAAAAATTTCTCCCGAAAAATGAAATAAAATCGGTTATATCCATCTTTCGACTATCCAGATACTTTTAAAATCAACATTTCAAGAAGGAATAGATTCACCTATAAGAATGGCTATCTTAGATGAAAGAATGACCAATTTAAATAATCAAATTATTGGTATTATGAATGGTAATTTAGCCTATGGAAAAATAAAATTTAATACACGATTAAAGTTAGGATTACCCTTAAAATCAAAGGATTTAGAAGATAAAATAACAATTGCTTATAAATTTTATAACCAAAATTTAATGACACCAGGACAATATCCGTTTTCAATCACCTATCAAATTAGTTATGCCCTTACAAATTCACATCATAGTATAGAATTTAAAAACACAGATAAAAATTATATAGATCAACTTTTTAGTGATGTAGCAAAAGTAGGAACAAATTTTCGTACAAAAATCAGATCTTTACTCCCTATACAATATCCAATCTCTTCCAGACATTCCTTTTCTGAACCATCTCCTGCATTCAATATAACACCACCATTAATAAGAACTCAGTCAGTCAGCATAGAGAGACCTTTTCAACTAAATAATGAGAAAAATTCTGATATACCTATTACAAACCCAAATATTTTTCATTCTTCTTTAGAAACATCGAAAAAATTAGATATAGTTCAAGCTCAACTTTCTGATTTAACAAATTATCTAAAACAAACATTATGAGTATTAGTCAAGAAATATATGAATTAAAAGAACATTCTAAGCAATTAGAATATCAACTCCAAAGTATAAATCAAAAACAAACCAAGTTAATTAATCTAATGAATGATTTAATAACCGAAATAAAAGAACAGAATAAAAAAATGCAAAAATTAGAAGAAAGACTAGAAGTGGTATCAATTATCTTATTTTTATCGGAATAAATAAAATAGGTAGAAGACCTTATGAAGAACATTTATCAGTCTTACACCAATTATATCAATTATATAGCAATTACTTGTTAGCAAATCTTGAAGATATTCAAAGATCTCATCAACTCTATATTGGATATATTATGTATGCATATAAAATTGCATGTTTATATATATATATGAATGACATCTTACATGCATTTTTGTGTTTGATGGAGACATCGAAATTAAATCCTTCATTAAACATATATTGAAGATGATTATTGTCTTCATTTGTTATAAGAGTAAACCAAAGCTTTGTTTTATTGTTAAGCTTATTGGGTAAAGGAAAGGCTGCTCTAAGCCCAATTATATTTATTTTTATAATAATAAGTTTTGCTTAACTAAATTTCTATAATTTATATAAGAGACTTGTGGTCACATAAATCTAGTTACATAGCTAGAAATAATAGATATGATTTATTCTGATAAAAGTTATCACCTAGTGAATTTAGGAGTCAGGTAAGATATGGTTGGTAAAGTTATTATTCACCTTATTTAAGTTTAGTTATTTTCTTGAACAAACTCAAGATCAACTAAATTTAAATGAGATCATATTCCACTAAATAGATTAAAGGAATCTTTTCAAAATAGTAGTGAGAGTATTTATTTCGAATAAAATAGTTAGAGTAACCAAATACATAATTAAAGTTCTAATCTTATTTAGTTGTCATGACATATAACCTATTACTTGCTTTTTTGCATTTATATTTTTTATGTAAAAACATTACCTTTGATTAGTACAGTTGGTAGGCAAAAGAGCCATTTTTAATCATAATGTTTACATCCTCCAACAAATTTAAACCTAATGTTTCATAGAGTACAAATTAAATTATAACATTTGAAAAACGTTACAATTTAACCCTAAATTAACTAAAAAACTGATGATAATGTGACGTCGTTAGTTTTCTACCTAGTCAATGATAACCTGACAAATATTTATAATATTTTAATGTTTAAGTGGGTCCTATAGTGCCAAGTAGATTTAATGTGGCATTGTAAGACCCATGTACTCAAATTAATATTAAAAAATGTAGACCCATGTATATAATTCAATCCTAAATATTATTAATATAATAAATTAACTTAATTAATTATTCTATTAATTTAAATAATTAATTTTAGTAAGTAAACTAATTGAAAGAACATATTTGGCATTGGGACAGGCATGATGCATGCTTAAAGCAGAAGCCCTCGGAAGCATCGCTGTAGCTTGCACAAATGAACCTGTTTTTATTTTGATAGTGATGTAAAAATAGGGAGTGTGATAGGTGATATGGGTGCCTCATTTGTCTTGGTAGCTTAACACAAGATTTATGAAGGTAAAGAATACATTCAAAGTAGCTATAAATGAGACCTTGAAGCTCTATTTCGCACCCATAACATTTGCGGCGAGAAGGTGAACCTATGTAGTTAAAAAGAACAAGTACATGCCTATGGTTTGGATGATAGATGTTGAAAACCTGCCTTAGATACTTAGCTAAATAATTGGTCAATGGACCAAATCTTTGGGGATTTTCTGTTTTATTCCTTGTTTCAAATAGTTAGTTGAGATATGGCTAGATATTAGTAAATTATTTAATTTGAGTCTTATGTTTTCAGTTCTATATAAAATATGCAGTGCAGTGAATAAAGTATGAGTTTTTTAGAAAACATAAAAACATGTGGTTCTTTTTAGCTTCTTCATTTTTGTTTTTACCTCCTTCTCTTGTCAAAAACCAACATAATGGTATCAGTGCTTTTTGTCTTAAGGGACTTGTGAGATGAGTGAAACCAAAACACACACCTAATTTAAACCCAGAATTACAACACGAATTACAGTCATCTTCAAGCAATGGAGATTGAAACACAACTATCTCAAGGTGCACCACCAAATTATGATGGTGAAAACTATCAAATTTGGGCTGTTTAAATGAAAGCTCATCTTGATGCTATAGATGTTTGGGAAGCTATGAAGGAAGACTAAGCAGTACCTTCATTTCCAATAAATCCTACAATGACTTAAATCAAGATGCATAAAGAAAGGAAAAATAGGAAGTCTAAAGTTAAAGTCTGCTTGTTTTCTGCTGTTTCAAACATCATATTTACAAGAATTATGAATCTAGAGTCGGCAAAGAATATATGGGATTACCTAAAAAAGGAATACTAAGGCAATGAAAGAGCAAAGAATATGCAATTGCTCAACGTGATCAGAGAATTTGAAATGTTGAAGATGAAAGGGTCAGAAACCATTAAAGAATACTTCGATAAGTTGCTCGACATAGTAAATAAGGTGAAGTTAGTAGGTAAGGATTTTTCTGAGGAACGAATAGTGCAAAAAGTTCTTGTAACCTTATCTGAAAAATATGAATCTCAAATTTCTGCATTGGAAGAAACTAAGGAGGCACAAAAACAAAGGAGGATGATGAGAGAGAAGGAACCACTAAAGGTGAGCTAGCAAAGGAAAAAAATTTAGGAGGAGACAAAAACAATAATTTTAACAAGATTGACAACAACAAAAACAAAAACAATTATGATTCATATCCACCATGCCCACATTGCAATAAAACAAATCACCCACAAAGAAAATGTTAGTAGAAGCTTGATATCAAATGAAGAAAATGTGGACAAATTGGGCATATGGAGAAGATTTACAAGTCACGAAATGAAGAGGCAAAAGCAACAACTGAGTAACATCAAGATGATGAATTATTTTGACATTAAAACTTTGCAATTACTAAGGCGAGAAGGAGTGTTGAAAACGTGCTTGCTGCTAAATAATTGGTCAATGGATCAAATTTTTATGGATTGTTTTGTTTTATTCCTTGTTTCAAATAGTTAGTTGAGATGTGACTGGATATCAGTAAATTAATTTATTTGATTCTTATATTTTCAGCTTTATATAAAATATGTAGTGCAGTGAATAAAGTATGAGTCTTTTAAAAAAATATAAAAACTTGTGTTCTTTTCAACTTCTTCATTTTTGTTGTTACCTCCTCCTCTCAAAAACCAACAATAAATCTCTGCTTTTACTTCAGGTGTTTTTTGTTGAGAAAATTACTTCAGGTTTTCTTAGTTGATGACTCTCAACATTATCTAAAAGACCACATTTGACATCTAGATTGAAACTATAGTTTGTACAATTGTAGGCAAATCTAAAGGAAATATCTTTGCATTCATCGCGGTTGAAATACATGCTGTCTCTAGATTCTAAAATGGTGGCATATCTTATTTGGAGGTTTAGATATGAGGTTAAGAGAATGAGCCAAATGAAGAGGGTTTTGTACTCGGAGTGGCAGTGAACCGCAAGATTTCTAAAGTCAGAAATTTTCACAAGTTTCACATATGTAGCCTGGACCATATATGACATTACCGCAGTGCCATATACATTGATGGCTCAAAAACCCTAGAAAAGCCCTTGTTTTTCATAACATAACTAAAAATTAATTTGTTCGCTAGAATTCCTAGAAGAACGATGGCTGCTTTGACCCACCACCACCTTAAAAGGAAGAGTGTTTGAATATGGCTTTAAGGGCAGCGGCGACAGTGGAGGAGGTGGGAATGGGCCACATTTTCTAGGAGGAGGAGGATGGTCTCACGAAGTGGAGGAGCAGTAGGGCTGCGGCGTTAGGAGTTGTGGTGGCAGGTGGTTGGTAGTGGGATTCATCACCACTGGTGGAATATGATGAGCTCAATGCTCTCTATTTAATAGGTTAGTTACTTTAGTTACTAAAATTAATTAGTTAAATTAATATATTAATTAATTCAGGTAATTTATTATATTAATAATATTTAATGTTAAATTATATGAATGAGTCTCACATTTAATATTAAATTAAGTTAAATATTGTAATTTAAGTATATGAGTCCCATGATGCCACATCAGATTCATGTGGCACCATGGGATCCACTTAAATATTAAAATATTATAAATATGTACCTAGTTATCGTTGGCTTGTTCAAATTTTGGGGTTTAATTTATACTTTCTAAAATGTTAAGGTTAAAGGATGTAAATGTTGAAGTTCAAAATGACCCTTTTGTCGTAGTTGATACTAAAAGTTAATAAATCAAATTTATGAGATAAATGATAAGTTTGAGAAGAGTTCTCAAAGTTAGAAAAAAAAGAATTTGTGTATCTATTACGTAATTTTGCTATTAACCTTTGTTAAAGATTTAGTAATAAAGTTTTAGAGATATGACAAAATCATATGGATGACAAAATATAATGACATTTTGAATTGACTAATAACAATATATAAGATATATATTAACATCATCATAGCATAATGCAGGAGATTGTGTGAAGTAGAAATGAATTAAATCACTAAAAAGGTTCAAACTTTATTATAAATAAACTTAGCTAGTACCTTTTGTTTACTCTCTTTACACAACTTGTAAAGTTTTTTTCTAGCACATTCATGTAGGTATTGTTAAAGATTGGACATATATACTGCTTTAGCAATTGCAATGAGTCAATTTTAAAAACGTTCAAAAGAAAAAAAATGAGAAAGTGATCAAGTCTCACAATAAAGTACAAATTATGATTTATTATTTTTTATGTTAATTATGTTATAAACTATAAGTAATTTTAAATTTAAAAAATTTAAACAAAAAATTTAATATTTATTTCGTTGCATGTGAGATTATTCCTTAATGACTAAGTTCCTTTTGTTGATATATATATATAGGGGTGGTACTCAGACTATGTACGAGAGGGTGGAGCCTTTTTCTCCTTGAAGGAATAACCCCTTGGAGGCTTTGCAGCCATTAAAGTGAATCTTCTTGAGGTAATTAACATTGTTAAATACCAATTTTGGCTCAGAGTTCATTAAAAGGCTACGTTTCAAGATATGAAAGCAGGGGCAAGCATTGGAGAAACAAGTACTAGATTTGGATGGTTTTTGCTATTTTTTATACTCATGTAATCGTTTTCTTTTATACAGGGATTGCAGGCGGAGATAACAAATTTATCATTGTGTTGTGATTTAGGAGGGAATGATCACCACAGTAATACTGGTATGTATTAGATAATACATTTTAGAATGCTTTTAGAATATGCCTGCTTGGTGGATTCTGTGATATACTAGTGGATATGGTTGCTTCATTATCTTCTTTCCGTCGTTCTTAATAGACAAATTACAGACGATTTCTGCCAATTGAAACAACTGTTGCACTATATTATAATAATCTTAATTTGGCAATGATACCATCTTGAGAAGAACTAAGGAGAAGAAGATAGAAAAAGATTAAAAAAAAACTTGAAAAGAAAAAGAATGGTAAAGATTATGAAAAATATCTTTGCTTTTGCTATATTTTTATTATCAACAATGGATTTAATTCAACTCCCAAATGAATTCCGCACAACAATAATAGATTTAAAATATTTTTCGACCAAATTACTTTAAGTAATTTTCAAAATTTCTTTCTTAACATTTATTATTTTTAATTTTCTAAATAATTTAATTTTTAACTAAAAATATTTATTAATAATATTCTTCTACCCTATTTTTTTAGGATTAATTATAAAAAAAGGTCCAAACTTTCGTCAAATTTTCAATTATAGCCCGAATTTTAAAATATAATAATAAAATAACCTTTTTTTTCAAATTTAGCCTAAACTTCAAAAAGTGACAATAAAATACTCAAACTTTCAATTTTTTTGAATTCTAGTCCGACGTTATCTATTGTTCTTTTGATAGCCTTAGTCTTTTGTTCTTTTGACGTCTCAAACTACTTTTGCATTACAGCGTACTGCACCAATGAGCTCTTCATTTTTAGTTTGTTCTCTTGATACTTTTAGTGTGAGGGTGTCGAGGCTGCATAATATGAAAATCGAAGGATAAAGGCGTCGAGAGAATAAACTAAAAACGAAGAAAATAACTGAAATCAAAGTGTAAGGTCATCAAGGCTACATAATTTGATTTAATTTTTTTAAACAACGGCGTCATTTTAATTATATAATTAAATGATATCGTTTCATTAATTTTCATTTTTTGTGTTAATTTTAGCTGATATGTATTAATAGTTAAGGTTTCTTAAACACGTAGTAAGTTACGTCAGTAAACTTAACGAAAATACTAACATCAAGCTAGAATTAAAAAAAATTGAAAGTTTAAGCATTTTATTACTACCTTTTGAAGCTCGGGCTAGAATTAACAAAAATTGAAAGTTTGAGTATTTTATTACTATTTTTTAAAGTTTGGATTATAATTGAAAAATTGACAAAAATTTGAGTTTTTTTTTTTGGTAATTAACCCTAATTTTATTACATTTATAAATTAGTAACATAGTCGTCAAATTATTAAAATTGGTTCTTATTGTTTCTTTTTATCACATCTACTATACCTAAATCTTAATTCAATTTAATGAATTTAAAGTGAGCTATTTTTAGGAAAACTTAAGAAGTCGACTAAAATTGAACTAATTATTTTATTTACATGACACAAATACAATTATTATAAGAAATTATTTGACAATATAATAAAAATAAAAATATAATATAAAAACTCATAAAATAAATCCTACCCTATCATCACCTTTTTACGTGTAATTAATTTTAATACCTTAAACTAAAATTATTATAATTTAATAATTTAGAACAGATTATAAGATATAATTTAAGCTATATAATAATAAAACTATTATTATTTATTAATATAAATATTCCAACGATTAGACAAGTTTACTTTAACCATAAAAAACTTACTCAAATTTAAAACTAATTCAACTAGTTAAAAAACACAACATTGAATATAATAAAGATTTGAAGAATATATCAAAAGCTTTTAAATATAAACAAATATAGTAAATAATATTTATAAAAAATTTGATTTTCTTTAAAAAATGTATATCCTTATATATTTGTACGACCTTTTAAAATTATTTAAAAATTTATATCTTACTTTATTTAAATCCAAATTATTTTCATATTAAAATTATGTCTCTCTTTTTATAAAAGGTTTATTTTACATGATTATAATGTTGCTTATAATCATAGATTTTTTTTTGGTACAAGGGAGCAATAATAGGTTGCTAGGTTTAAATAGGGACGATCCTAGGCCAAGCAACACCCAAGAGATCCTCCTGAAGAAAATGGTGGAGTTGTCCAAGGGGATTATCAAGGTGAGTAATATCAAAAATGCGTCCATAAATCCAAGTAGCCAAGTAGTCAGCGCACATATTTACTTCGCGATAAGTATGCACAACATGACACTGCCAAGGGCGACTAAGCAGGTCCTTGCAAGCACGAATAATTTGATAGAATTGATTTGTAGGCCAAAGGTCATCATTCACTTTGTTAACGGGTAAAAGAGAGTTTGATTCAATAAACACATTTCAGAAGCCTCAATCCCAAGCCAAAAGCAATCCATAATAAATTCTGAACAATTCAGCTCCTGTAATGTTCCCCTAATCAATTCTCCAGACAAAACTGAATAGCCAGCTTCTTTCAGCGTCCCTTGTGAGGCCTCCAATTGCTATTTCTCCCGAATTTGTGAGTGTTGATGCATCCACATTAATTTTGACGCAACCAGTGGGTGGTAGACGCCAAGCAATTAGCATATCCTGCTTCATTCTCAAGGCCTTTTGCATCTTGCTATATCTGTGAAAATTCTGCACACTTGCACAAATTTCCAACCAAGTTTAGCCAACAAAACCAAATTCATATCGGTAGTCTTCCGAAAACCTAGGCCACCTTCCTTACGTGGACGACACACCATATACCACTTAAGAAGTGACACTTTCGGTTTGTTATCTGTTGAACACCAAAGAAATTTCCAATTTAGAGAGTCAATTTCTTTGGATACAGAGAAGGGAAGTCGCATGGTTTGCATAGTGTACGTAGCTATGGTACTAGTGACAGATTGCATAAGAGTGGCTCGACCAGTAAGTGAGAGTTGATCAGCCTTCCAAGCAGTCAATTTCTTCTTGATCTTTGTTAGAATATGGTCATAGTTTTGTTGAGAAACACGCTGCATATGAAGGGGAACACAAGATAAAATCCAAGATCAACACATGGAGTAAAGCCTGTACATCTTTGAATATCGTCTACTATTTTCGTTGCAGTGTTTGGTGAAACATAAAATCTAGATTTAGCAACATTAATTTTTTTACCAAAAAAAGCACAAAATTTATCTAAACAAGTGATCATAATTTTGCTTTGTTTAATTGAAGCTTCGCCCATCAAGATTAAATCGTCTGCAAGCATCACATAAGAAATAGTAGGCCCACCCTTTGGCAATTGGATAGGCTTCTAGTTACCCGCCGCTACTTCTTATTCAATCAAGCAAGAAAGTTTATTCAGACATAAAACAAAAAAATAACGAGACAAGGTATCACCTTGACGGAGACCCCTCGGCGATTTAAAGTAATTAGTGACTTCTCCATTCCAAAGAAAATTCATCGTTGTAGAAGTGATGCAGAACATGATAAGAGACACAATGGCAAAAGGAAACCCTGCATCTTGAAGAAACCATCTCAAAAACTTCCAATTAATACGATCCTAAGCCTTTTCCAAATCAATCTTCATCATCAAGCCACCACTTTTCCCTTTCTTTTGAGAGAAAGAGTGAATAGCCTCTTGAACAAGAATAATATTATCTAAAGTACCTCTGTCCGGAATAAAACTACTCTGAGTAGGCGCTATAAATTGTTAGAGCCAAGACTGGAGGTGATTCACAATGATCTTGGATATGAGCTTCACAGAGATATTACAGAGAGAAATTGGACGAAACTAAGCAGTTATTTCCGAATGATCAAATTTAGGGATAAGGCAAACCAACACACGACTTAGAGTAACATCAAAATTTCCCTTTGTAAAGGCATCTTGGACAAAAGAAACCAAAGAATTCCCCACAATGGGCCAATTAGCTTGATAGAAGCCCGCCTGAAAACCATCCGAGCCATGAGATTTGAAGCAGGCCATCTATTTCAAAGCTGCAAGGACCTCATCAGCTTGTGGAATACGAATAATATCCAAAATAAAACATATACTAATTAATATATGTTTGCTAGAATATGAAAAACAACAGTTTATAGTTTTAGACATTAAAAATCCCATAACTAATTACATGTATGTTTTTTATTACTTGGTAATTATTTTTTTACACTATAATCATGACTTGTCTTTTTCACTCGTGCAATATAAACTAAAAAATCCCAAAACCATTTTATAATGGGCAAGTAGGGTCCAGACAAGAAAACATAGAGTAAAGAACAAGGCGACTTGTACGATCATTTTCAACACTATGCTTATGTAATGTAGCGCAACTCTTCAGAAGTTATTGAGAGGCAGAAAACTGTGAAAGGTGAACTTTCTTGCACGTGTTTGTTCTTTTTTCTTTTGTTTAGCCAATGTAGAATGAGCTAAATGTAATTCAACCGGTGCTTTACATGTTGGTTAATTTGGATAGATGAATGATAAGCCTAGAAACATATTCACCAGAAAAAATATGATTGACCACTAACACAAATAACCTTCTGCTGCTCCTTTGAACTATTACTGTTGGTAGGCTTAGAGAAGGTAAAATTTTCAATATTTAGACATTGTGCTGCTCAAGAATTAGTTTATAGGTATTCATAGGACATAATGTGTGATTTTCATCGGTCTTTTCCATCTGCTTAATTATCACATCATCATAAGATGAAGTCCCTGCAAATTCGCCTAAGTCCCTCAAAATTTCTCTCATAGGTGAAGGCATAGGAATCAGTTCCTTTCTTTTATGTACATCTAATCAATTGTATGCTTCCTTTGTAATGCAGAGAGATGGTCATATATGAAAAGTATAAATTGTTCTTTGTCACAAGTATACTTATTAGTGTACTGGAAATGAGTGACGTAAAAATGTTGGTGCAGATGTATGTTATGCCTGCAACAAGTGAATCATGAGGGTGTTGTGTTGAAGAAATGGGATAGTTCTTCCCTAGATTTTATAATATGAAAGATCTGGCATATTGGTACCTGATACAAAGGTCACCTTAGGTCTCGAACTTTAACTGAAGTTGATTGCCAACTTCCTTTGCACGACAGTCTCATTTAGGTCCGCTTAAGCAAAACTTCAGCCTTCAATGACCTTCGAAGTGTTTACCTCGCACACTCGAAGAAACAATGCTACGAAAGCAATAAGAAAGTAAAGGCAACAAAGGAACACAAGAGAGATACGGTCAAACCAACCTTTATATTACTTTCCCTCAAAAGAATACAAGGAATGTTCTCTCTCTAAGTGAATTGAGAGTAAAGCTCGAATGAGCTATATATAGGCATTATAACTTAGATATCAAGTTACATTTAGAATCTCACTCAAGCTGAACTGCCTAAGATCGTGCTAAGATCACGTCTATCTCTATCAGGTTACATCACGTGGACCAATTGGATGACACTCTCATCCAAATAGGACTCTAAGTGATAAGATAGAATCTACAAGATAACAGAAAGATATACTTTACATTCAACTAGAAAACTAGCATCCTTATTCTCGAAGATCTTCACTATCTTCAAATGTTGAGTCCCGTTGTAACTCTAACTCTTCGTTATCGCCACATCATCCAAGATCTTCCACGATCTCTATTCGCTGATGATGTAGTGTGATCTTGTCGAAGCCCACATAGCACACTGACCTGATCCAATGCTTCCCACAATAAGTCCATTAGTCATGGTCCATCCATCCAAGCATGGATAAGTCCTTAGTCTGGGTCGAGTCCATCTTCACAAGGTTCGAGACTCTTCCAAATTTGTACCAAGTCCGATCCCACTCACCTATGTTTTTCTTAGTGTTTTCGTATACCTCCCTCATGCGTGTAATCTAGCTAACCTCCCTCTTAAAGCTCCTCATGAAGGTCGCTGAGAAGTGCTCTCAAGTTTAAGGGTCTAACAAACCACCACCACCAGATGGATTTGACGCCTTTGTCGAATTAGTCTAAAGGTAGGCCTTCACCTGATTTTTGAATTGCCACAAGGTCATATCTTTCTCCCACGTAGTTTCCGCAACAGGTTTACTTTTCCACTGAATTAAGAACTCGATTCGTTGGTCCTTCTTATGTTGACCTATTGTCCGATGATCTAGGATCTTCTCTACTTGATCTTCGAACTATTTTCTCACAACCGGTGGCGCACACTTCACCTAACTCCTATTCGGATCTGAAGCATCCTCATAGTAAGGCTTGAGAAAACTAACAAGAAAAAGTAGGGTGTACCTTTAACCATTCGAGCAATCTCAATCTATATGTCACGTTCCTTACTTTGTGCAGCACTTCAAATGGTCCATCGTACTTCAGCACCAAACCACCCTTATTAACTTGGTTACTCGAGATCTTCTTCCAAACCTGTGGGGTTAGTTTCAACAAAAATTTATCTCCCACATCAAACTCTAACAGTCTCCTCCAAAGATCTGCTTGCTTCTTCATCCATTGAGAAGCTTTTTAAAGATTGTTCCTCGCCTCATCCAATAACTCTTGCTTCTCCATCGCAAACTTATACGCCGTAGGATATTTACCACCTATCCTTTATTGAGCAATCTCCAGTGGTGTGAGAGGTTGTTGTCCCATCACAATCTCAAAGGGACTTTTCTCTGTAGCCGAAGATCTATGCAAGTTATAGCAAAACTGTGAAGTATCAAGTAAACTTAACTAATTACGTTGACTTGCACTTACATAATGTCGTAAATACTCCTCCAACAAATCGTTGATTCTTTTTGTTTGGCTATCAGTTTGTGGGTGATTTTTTGTTGAAAATTTTAAATTGCAACCCATAATATTGAAAAGGGACATCCAGAATCGGCATGTAAATTTAGCGTCTCAGTTGCTCAAAATATCCGCTGGAACTCCGAAATACTTGACCACGTTTTTGTAGAACAGTTCGGCCACAACATTTGAGGTACAAGTCACAAGAGTTGGCACGAAGATCGCATACTTGGAGAATCTGTCAACCACCATCATGATTGATGCCATGTTGTCCACCTTTGAAAACCCACTAATGAAATCTATTGAAACCGACATCTATGGTCTCTTGGGGATGGATAAGGGCTATAGCAAACCGACTTCCTTCTTTCCTTCTGACTTATCCAACTAACACACAAGGCATATCTTGACGTAACATTCCACGTCATTCTCCATCTTCGGCTAAAAATAGGAACGAGATAGGGGCGTTAGTATCCGTTGGACTCCTGGGTGACTAGCCCACTACGAGTCATGTCTCATTTAACAACTATTTCTGCAATCTACTAAAGCTCGGTACATACACTTGACTACTTTTAGTCATCAAAAGCCCATCATCGTCGAGCTAAAACCTGAGTACAACACCTTCCTTGACTTGTGAAATCAAATTACAGGACATGGTGTCTAGTGGAGCTGTCGCTTTAATTTGCTCCAACAGGTTCGACTCCACCCTCGTGATCGAATAAAAGGTCGCAAATTCCTCCTTTCTACTCAAGGCATCTACTACGTTGTTGTGCCTCCCTGGTTTATGCTCCCACACGAAGTCATACTCAGCAAGAAACTCCTACCACCGAGCTTGTTTTGCGGACAACTTCTTTTGGGTCCTAAAAAATGTGTTAACACCATTATCAGTTTAGATAATGAACTTGGTTCCCAACAAATATACTCGCCACTTCTCAAGGAAATGCACTACCGCAAGCATTTCTTTCTCGTGCGTTGAGTAACGTTGCTCCGTACTATTGAGCTTTCGACTCTCAAATGCTACCAGATGACCCTCCTATACAAGGACTCCACCAATAGCTTTGTTGAAGCATCAATATGTACCTCAAATGGAAGATCGAACATGGGCAGCTTCAACACCGGTTCTGTTGAGATAGCGACTTTAAGTTTCTCGAATGCCTCTGTACATGCACTCAACCAATACCACTGTTACTTCTTCTTTAACAAGTCCATCAATAGCACCGCTTTCTTGGAGTATCTCACACTGAACAGCTTATAGTAGTTCACCAGGCTGAAAAAACTCCGTAATTCTTGTACTATCATAGGGCCTGCCACTCAACTATCGCTTTCACTTTCTTCAGATCCATTTTGACCTGACCCTTTCTCACCACGTGACCCAAGAATCTGATCTCCAACTGGGCAAACTTATACTTCTCTATCTTCACGTAGAGCTTGTGCTGCCTCAGTCTTTCTAACGCTCGCCTCAAGTGTTTCACATGTTCTGCTATGTTAGTGCTATACACCATGATGTTGTCTAAATAGACCATCACAAACTTATCCAAGAAATCGTACAATACATCATTCATAAGGTTGCAAAATGTAGTATGGGCATTAGTTAATCCAAACAGGATAACAAAAAATTTGTAGGATCCATACCGAGTTAAGCACGTTGTCTTTTGCTCGCCACTCTCGGCTATCCGCACTTGCCAATACCTACTCTAAAGATCCAACTTAGTGAACAACTCAGCCCTTGACAACCTGTCCATCAAATCCTGAGCTAAAGGTACCGGATAATTGTTTTTTATCGTTACCTTGTTCAGCGCTCGATAGTCCACACACGTCCGAAGTGTACCTTCTTGCTTCTTATGAAACAATACTGGGCCGCCGTATGGAGCTTTAGATGGTTGATGAACCCTGCCTCCAACAACTCACCAAGTTATTTCTGAAGTTTCGCCAATTCCATCGGGGACATCCTATATAGGGCACATATAGGTGAGAACGCTCCAGGAACCAACTTGATCCTATGATCTACCTCATGACGAGGGGGAAGAGTTTTTGGCAACTCTTTCGACATCACGTCCCAAAACTCCCTCAACAAACTTGTAACTGCATCAGGAACTTCCATCATGTGGTTTTCACTGATTTCCCACATGGCAACGAGATAGGTCTTCATGCTTTTCTTTGCTCATGGCTAAAACATGTCCTACCGAAGTTGTAGCATTTGTCGTTCCACCATCAAACCTACAACAATTCACATAGAAGGAATTTTGATCTTACATTAACATCATACCTCCCAAACTCGAATACAGCACCGCCTTTGCTACTTTGAGGAAATCGACCCCTAATATCATTTTGAAAATTCTCCAATGGTATGATATTGAAATTCATCTTGGCACGCCAACTTCTAATTCTGACTGGAACGTTGTAAGCAATTCTCGCAATTGCTTGTGCCTTCCCCATAGGGGTTTTAATCTTCATTGGGGCATTGGACACCCTTATGCCCAACTCTCGAACCATCCTTTCCATTAGGAAACTGTGGATCGCACCCGTATCCACCATTGTGGTCACATCTTTTTTCCCAACCTGTACACCCACGTACATTAGACTATCAAAGGAAACCGACTTGGTACCAATCACATTAAGCAAGGCGATCAGATTTATTGCCGCATTTTTCGAAGATTCACCGTCTTTTTCGACAATTAGGGTATTCAGCTTCTCCTTTGTCGAGCATTCTCTGACAAAGTGTGGGCCGCCGCACAAGTAACAAGAAACCTTACACTTCTTTGAGGACGTCTCCTTGTTCTTCGAGTCTCCATTCTGCTTGCCCTTGCCTTTGAAATCCCCTTCTTGGAGTCTTTCTTTTTCTTCCCCTCGGTTTTCTTCTGTTGGGCGTGGCCTTTGCTTTTGGAAGAATTTGAGGAGCTCGCCTTAGATTCTTTCACCATTCGAAAATCTACCAAAGCATCAGTGACTACGATTGCATCAACTACGTCCTTCACGTTTTGCCTCTGTAACTCCATGTGAGCCCATGGTTGTAACCCAAACAGAAAATTGAAGAGCTTGTCCAAGTCTAAAATATTCTCAATAGCTAACATTAGAGAACTAAATAATTTGATATAGTCTTTTACCGATCCATCCTGCTTGAATCTCTTTAAGGCATCCCTCGCGAGCCAAGAAGTATTCATGGAAAGGAACTGATCCTTAAACTTTTTCTTCATCTGCACCCATGATTCATCGGGAGTTCTACCTGCATTGATCTCCTCATAGGTCTTCGTCCTCCACCAGAGGTTGGCATCCCCATCCAAGTATATGGCCGTCACATTGACCTTCTCAGCATCGGGTATCCTAGTAGCCGCAAAGTATTACTCCATATCCTACAAGAAATTCTCCAACACCTTAGCGTTCTGCACGCCTTCGAACACCTTGGGTTCACAAACCTTAACAGAGGAAAGTTGTGGTGTGGAGTTTTCGACCCGGTTGACACCTATAGTTGCAACGACATGCCTTAGTACGGTGATCTCTAGCTGAGTCTCCTCCTGTGCCTTCAACATATCCGCCATCTGTTATTGCAAATGTTGGATCCGCACCTCCAACATTTCGAATCAAGTATTGTGAGATGTAATATCTTCCTCCCCTTGAGGAATTGGCCTAATGAGTGCTTCCACCATAGTCACTCGTTCTGTCAAGTTGCCTATTGGCATCTCAAAATTTGGCTCTAATACCGGTTGATACAAAGGTCACCTTAGGTCTCGAACTTTTACCGAAGTTGATCGCCAACACCCTTTGCACGACAATCTCACTTAGGTCTGCTTAAGCAAGAATTCAGCCTTCCACGACTCTCAAGGGGTTTACCTCGCACACTCGAAGAAACAATGCTACGAAAGCAATAAGAAAGTAAAGGCAACAAAGGAACACAAGAGAGATACGGTCAAACCAACCTTTATATTACTTTCCCTCAAAAGAATACAAGGAATGTTCTCTCTCTAAGTGAATTGAGAGTAAAGCTCGAATGAGCTATATATAGGCATTATAACTTAGATATCAAGTTACATTTAGAATCTCACTCAAGCTGAACTGCCTAAGATCGTGCTAAGATCACGTCTATCTCTATCAGATTACATCACGTGGACTAATTGGATGACACCCTCATCTAAATAGGACTCTAACTGATAAGATAGAATCTACAAAATAACAGAAAGATAGAATTTACATTCAACTAGAAAACTAGCATCCTTATCCTCGAAGATCTTCACTATCTTCAAATATTGAGTCTCACTGTAGCTCTAACTCTTCGTCATCGCCACATCATCCAAGATCTCCCACGATCTCTATCCGCTGATGATATAGTGTGATCTTGCCGAAGCCCACATAGCACACTGGCCTGATCCAATGCTTCCTACAACAAGTCCATTAGCCGTGGTCCATCCATCCGAGCATGGCTAAGTCCTTAGTATATCAAATCCTTAGTCTGGGTCGAGTCCATCTTCACAAGGTCTGAGAATCTTCCAAAATTCGTACCAAGTCCGATCCCACTAGCCCATGTTTGCCTTAGTGTTTTCGCATGCCTCTCTCATGCATGTAATTTAACTAACCTCCCTCCTAAGGCTCCTCATAAAGGTAACTGAGAAGTACTCTGAAGTTTAAGAGTCTAACAGTATCCATGTGCGCCACACTAGTGAAGAAGCTTACTGTACTATAACCACCACCTCTGGGAAACTTCATTTTGTCTGTCACAGCATCTTTCTTACGCATTTTTGCATTTGTTCCAACTTCTCAACCCATAAACTACAGACAAAAATCATTAAAAATTGTCTTAATCTGAACCATGAAAAAAAAAGAGTACAAAAGAGTACTTTTATGCGGAATGCAACCTTTCTTCTTTCGTTCCTTTCCTGTTTTGCTACTGCAGCTGGAGCAGAGATTGCGGCAGCTGGTGGGTCAATTCCTCTATGAGAACTCTGGGTGTAATTTACATTGACGAACAAAATGAGTGACAAGTTTGGCAATGAAGACAATACTCGTTTTTGTTAGTTTCTGTAGAGGTAGGTCTTATCCAAGCTGCTTTAACTTTATAAAAGATGGTATATGACCACGGATGATAATGCGAATAAACAGTGTCACATGTGGTACATGAACTGAAGGCGCGAAAATTACTAGCTTTTTTCAATGTTTACATCGTTCTCAAAACGTCATCCTTGGAGGACACCTCCATGACAGCAGAGCGTATGGCAGATCAGAAATTGACCTTTTTGCATTTGATGTGATGAGAAGTCATGCATGCATGGGTTTGGAAGTTGTATAGGCTAACAATAAATGTGTATTAAGGTTAGGTGTGCTCGAGCCTCAAGACAGTGATTTCTGTTAAATGTGGACCTCTGGTCCCTATTGACGTCTCAAAGGAATTGTAGCTAGGAGCGAGCCATAGAAAAACTTCCTGCTTAACATTTAGCCCATGGTCCTAGCAGGTTCCTGGTCGCAGGTACAAATGGAAGAACAATTTCGTTAAATTGGAAGCTAAAAAATAATAGTACAATTGAAAAGCCAGCTCATCTTTCTTCTCCTGAAATCATTTCTTGGCAATGAAGAAGTGGATTATGAGATAATGTGATTGGGAACAAGATGACCATCAACTGCTATAAATGGATTATCTTCTGCCACAACTCTTAAGTGGGAATGTTCGTCCGCTTTAATCCAGTATAGGTCCTAATATTTGCCCACCCAAATATCACGAAGGAATTATCAACATTACACGATTCTGTCTCTTTTCTTTCTACACTCCACTTTCAATACTTAAGAAGAATCAAACCCTTTCCAATAGTATAAGATGGTAATTCAATATCTATGCCCATGCCTGCATAGGGTGGCACAATACTACTACTCTGTAGAACTTGGGAGTGCAAATTACCAAGCCCAATACGTCATAGTTTATGCCGTCAAGCCAATTAATAAACATCTGATGCACATGAAGGAATCGTCATATATCCCGCCAAGGGGAAACTTGGAATTGCCAACTTATTAAAAACGTAACTCGGAGACCAAGTTGCCCGAGAATTTGGGCACTTTTAGCTTGATCAGTAGGACTAGGCTAATATGTGATGAGCAGACTTTGTGCATAGATGGCGTGTAGTATTGTGCTCATCATGTATAAATATAGGGAGATTTGGCCTGTTTAAGCACTGAAAACTTGGTTAAACAACGTATCATGAAGTATAACTTTGTCGAAATTCCCTTGTAAGTATGATCCAATATGAATTGTACGTACGAGTGGAATGGATGCTGGTTTATATGCATGGTCGTGCCAATTATAAGACAGATGGGGCAGCTGCGGAGTGAAAAAGACGGCACAAAGGGATGCATTGCTGGTTACGGAAGCAGAAGGGTTTAGTGGTGATGATGGGGAAATGCCCGAATACGCACGCAGACATGATGATATGATATGTTGATGCTGTCACTACACGCTTTCCCATGCACCGGTTAACTCGACCTCTGTTTTAAGGATCATATTCCTATCATATTCTATTAGTAACTCAATCAGTAGAATCAGTAGTGGTGAATAAGCAATTAAGAATACGTAGTTTTAATCTGCAGATACCCTTTCCACGCTACGACTCAAGAATGTCTTCTCTTGGCATCGTAGTTATGTACCCTTTCAAGCTTAGGTTACTTTTTTAAAGGTAAGTAACATTGTTCATTTGTTTAAAGAAATAATTCTTTAAAACAGGTTAACTGGAATTTCTTGAACTGGAAATTAGTACAGAAGTACTGCATGCTTCCTATAATTCCTACAGAATAATATTAAAATTTTAAATTATGAATTTACTTTTTTCTAAAATTTATATCCATATTTATTTTGGTGCTTCTAGTATTCCTTTAGGCCCAAGAGGCAGAGAGCGTACCCGTCAAGACTTGGTAAGACTTTCTTACTTGGATATGTATAGTTCCTTCCTTTAGTAAGCTCCCTGTCACGTGATCTCTTCCGAACCTGATGATGTAACCCCTGCCACCTAGGCTCGGACAACCGTTTACCTCCAAACCTAAGTGCGATAAAGAAACCATAATAAAACAACTAAAATAGCAAACAATTAATAAAAAACACCCAACGTTCGTGAGTTGCAGAGAACAGAGAGAAAACACGCAGGATTATGTTTGGTTACTCCCTTCAGTGAATTAGGTGAAGCGTTAGTCCGCAACAAACAAAACCATGAAAAGGCCTTCTCCTTGAAATAAAAGTAAAAACACTCCCAGGAAGATTCAACAACAAGATTCAAAGCCACTACGGTCCTCCAATCCTCTTGCTTTCTTCTCTTCAAAGCCACTCTCTTTCGATCACATTTTTGTATATCTTTTGATCTCACATCGAAGCCTCTCTTTTTGTTCTATTTAACCACGCTGAAGTCGCACTCTGCTTCACAACATCCAATGGCTAAGAAGCTGAGAGCTTTAGTACTCTGCTTTATTCTCGTTACTCTCCTTCTTATTCTTCAATGTAAAGTGGGTGTTCATGCAATTTTACATCCTGTTGATTTCTTGGCTCTACAGTCTATCCGCAATCGCTTAGACGACATGCCGGGCTCCAACTTCTTCGCTTCATGGGACTTCACTTCTGATCCTTGTAACTTCGCCGGAGTTTACTGTGACTCCGACAAGGTCATCGCCCTCAACTTGGGTGACCCAAGAGCCGGTTCTCCCGGAGTGATCGGCCGCCTCGACCCAGCCATAGGAAAGCTATCTGCTTTAGCTGAGTTCACTATTGTACCCGGTCGGATCATCGGTTCTCTCCCACATTCTCTCTCACAATTAACCAACCTTCGGTTTCTCGCCATTAGTCGGAACTTCCTCTCCGGAGAGATTCCGACAAGTCTGGGTCAGTTACATAATCTCCGTACTCTTGATCTCAGCTACAATCAGCTCACCGGAGTTATACCTGCGTCCATAGGTACATTACCTGAACTCTCCAACCTTATTCTCTCCCATAATCGGCTCAACGGTTCAGTTCCATCATTTGGGTCCCAAACCTTAACCCGGCTCGATTTGAAGCACAACGATCTCTCCGGTTCACTTGAACCGGAATCCCTCCCTCCGTCGCTCCAGTTCCTATCTCTCTCCTGGAACCGGCTCAGTGGTCCAGTAGACAGGGTTCTTAACCCGCTTGATCAGTTAAACTATTTAGACCTGAGCCTCAACCAGTTCACGGGTTGCATTCCGGGCCGGGTCTTTACATTTCCGTTAACCAATCTTCAACTCCAGAGAAACGCATTTTTGGGACCGGTTCAACCGGCTGGTCAAGTGACGATCCCGACCGTTGATCTTAGCTACAACAGATTGTCGGGTCAAATATCGCCCATGTTCTCAACAGTTCAGAACTTGTACCTGAATAACAACCGGTTCACAGGTCGGGTTCCGGGTAACTTAGTGGACCGCTTACTGGCGGCGAGTATACAGACACTGTATCTGCAGCATAATTATCTAACAGGAATTGAGATTGATCCGACGGCTGAGATCCCTTTGAGCAGCTCGCTGTGTCTACAGTACAACTGTATGGTCCCGCCCGTACAGACCCCTTGCCCGTTGAAAGCCGGAACCCAGAAGACAAGACCCACCGCCCAGTGTGACGAGTGGAAGGGGTAGCTATCATTTTTGTCATCTTAGTTAAGTGCTGGGTTATTCTGTTTGATTCATTGATTAATTTATAATCAGAATGAGATTATGTATAAATATAATTCACCTTAAATCTTTTTCTAAGTGTTTATATTCTTATCAGTATTTGTCTTCCATGAATGATAATTATAGTAGCCAAGGAGTAGTAGTGCTCTTCTTTATGTTTCCAAACACATCTCAGTGAATTAAACTCCACTATTTTATATGTTTGATGGGAAAAAGAAGGATTTGAAAACACCACTACTTGAAGGAGAAGCAAATGTTACTTGAAGCACCCTTGTTATTTAATACATTAAGCATATCCAAACCAAGCTTAATTGGATATTTGGATGGATGAATCTTCGGTAGAATCTATACTTTTACAGTTTACTTCTTGTGAGTGTAGTGCTATCAACATCAAAAAAGACTTCTAAGTTCAGGATAGTCGTGTTTACCTTATGAACGGGACCATTGAATCCACTCTGAAGGAAGATTTGACGGTGGAGTCAAAGCTGTTGAAGAATTCGAGACGAAGTGCTAACATCTGTAGATGACCTCTCAACAATCGCACTTCAGGAAGTGTGAAGACTTGATCGGGGGATGGGCTCGCATGGAAGTTTCCGGAGGCTCAGACGATAGAGAACCTGTTATAGGGATGAACCTTTTTTTTTTTTTTTGGGTCTGTTGGCTTAGGGTAATTCCTCCACGTGTTCATCTGATGAGGAAATCCTGACTGTATTAGAATTATTTCTTATTCTTTAATCAAATTCCTTTTAATTTTAAAAATATTTTTTATTTTATACTTTTTAATTTTTTAGAAAAACATTTTTGCTTAAATTTTTTTGTTAAAAATAACAATTAGCATGCAAATCACACATAAGCCAATCAAATATTTTTTTTTGATAAGTCACAAAAATTAATAAATGAAACAAAGATATGTACAAAAAGTTTACGCCTAAGTGCCACTGAAGACACAAATAGCTAATACATAGCAACTAGCTACAGTTTAATCCAAGATAAAACACTTAGGAATATCTGTAACTAAGAAGGAGCAATCCTACAACCAATCAACAATAGAAACACTTATACTCAACGTGATAATACTAAAGAAGCTGTAATCCGAATGAGAAACTTTAACTAACTAATTCTCAATCCTAATTGAGCAAACCAAAGAGATACTGAAGAGAAATCCACTCGTGAACTACATAAGCCAATCAAATATTATTGGCATCATGAATCAAATTGGCTCTTAAATTTAGATCAAATTAATTAAACTTGAATTAAATTAACAGTTTATGATAACTATAATAATTTATTATTTTAAGTTAGATTTAATTAGATTATGTCAAATTTAAAAACTAGATTGAATTGTTGTATCAAATATTAATATTTGATTGACTCATATGTTTTGCTATTATTTTAATTTATATGTAATTAGTTTATATCAAATTTAAAAATTAGATTGAACCGTTGAATCAATAATATTTAATTGGCTAATATATATTATTCATACCACACGATTTTCAATATTATTTTTAACTATAGTTCACGAGAAATGATTTGTTCTAAAATTTTGAGAATTTTTTTGACATTTAAAAAAATCTTTTTCACATCTCAATTCATTTTGACAAGATATTTCTTTAAATCATTACTAATAAAAAATAATGGAACATTCTCCCTAGTTATCGTAGAATGATAAATCATTTATTGACTTATTCAATTATCTCAGTATAGTTTATATTATATCTAATTACTACTGATTGAGCTACACTAAATAGAATAAGTCATAAGTAGTCTCAAAATATAATAATTCATATATGAGATACCTTACTAATATAAGTTATAAGGATTAATTATATAATCATTATAATAAGAAACTTTGAAGACATATAAGTAATGATTGGGATTAGTGAACTTATTATTTAATAAGCTTTTACATGTTTGTTTAAATATCTCCATATTTTAACATATGATATCGATTACTTTCTTTATAAGAAGGAACATAGTGTGTATTAGTTTTATATATCAACAAGAATAATATATAAATGCAAATTAAATTTTATAATTATGATCTCATTATAATTTTAATTGTACAATAATTATTTCAAGTATTTAATCTTTAATAATAAACATTAAAACAATTAACTAAAATACATAAAAATAAACAATGTCTTTATTGATTAAAATAATAATTTCATATATTAAACTGTAACCAATTGATTGGCTACAAGTACATATGCTAATACAATGATAAGCTCAAGCATCCATATGAAATTTATAGTAATGTACAAGCATGTGGGAATGAAGGAAAAGTATAAATAGAGGTGCAAATGAAGCTAAAGAATAAGCATATTTCAATTACTTACCACGTTGTATATGTAAATTTGAGAATCATGATATCCTTCATAGATGTACCTCTGACTAGTTCTAATTCAAGAAGTAAAAGCATATTAAATAATGCTTATTTTCATAAAATAAGAAAAAATGCACCAAGTAAAAGGGAACCAACTAGTTTTTAAAAAGTTATTGACTTCTACAAACTCTAAAATAGAAATAGGCTTATGGAAAAATTATTTAGTAAGAAGCATTAAGGATGCAACTTCTGAATGTTCAACTGTAACGTAAACGAATTTAGGCAAAGGAATATGTTACTACCCACCATAAATTAAGATTTGCTAATCAATAAACCTAGATTTGAAGGGCATTATAAGCAATAGAGGATACCAATTAGTATTAGACATACGGTTGAAAACGTGTTATCGTACAAAGAGAAAGCTCCTTGTATGTGTGTGAGTGTGAAAGAGAGAGAGAGAGATTGGAAATCATAACAAAGCCACAAAATTGATCAATAACTTCCAACATTGCAATGAGATACTAATGATTCCAATGACTAAATTCCTTCCACCTCTTTTAATTGTCAGTTTTTCTCTCGAAGAATTATCTATGGTGTACATAACAAGTACCGTTAATGGTTAATACTTTAAAATGTGTATTGCATTTACCTTTCAAGAGGATGAAAACTCTATGTAACATATCTCCATTTGTCTTAGTAGTTATATGGTTTGACCTTAACAAATGTCAAACACAAAATTTTTTAGCATTTATTATATATTATGCTTGTAATATTTGTGAACAAGTATGCTTAAATATAATGGTTAATTATTGAACCCAATTACATGGATGATGATTAAAAACTTAGTAACTTTAAATTCCACAGGTAACCAAGAAAATAATTAAAGTTTTTATTTAAAAAGTAGTATCAACAATGACATTATATTAGAGTTCAGAATGTATGACAATGCTAAAAGCATATGGTTCACATTGGAAGCATGCTTTAGTAGCACTTTAGTGACCAAATTGAGGTCACTCACTGTTATGTTTGATATCTACAAGAAAATTCCAAATTATTTAACGCAAACGTTAAACATGGTTAGTGAAATAATGGATATTGGTCATTTTACTATATGAGTAGCAAGTGCAAACTATCATATGATCCTTGCCTTAGAGTTAGGAGCACATTAAAATGAACCTTAACTATAATGTAAATATCAAGAGGATGGAAGATGTCATGTGAAACCTATTATTGGAAGAAAAACATCTTGAGGTTTCCAAGCCATCTACTGACATGTATATAGCTAAGTTAAGCTCACAGGGAACTAAAAGTAAAAGGAGAAATCAATATAGTGGTTCTAAATGGAAAAGAGGAAAAAAAATCTTTCACAATTCTCAATACCCTAAAATAGTTAAGGCTAGTGAAGATAGGAAAGGAAAAGGTCCTCTTAAGAAGAAACTATAAAGAGAGTGAAATGATATAATTGTGTCATAAAAAGTCACTTCACTCATGATTATTATAAGCCTAAAAAGGTATGACCATTTAATACAAATGAGTACATTGTAGGTTCCAAATTGTGAGCCATAGACCATATAACATAGGAAAGATAAGCCTTCATAAAATTTCAATCTAAGAAGGTATGAACATATAATACAAATGAGTATAATGTAGATTCCAAAATTGGTAGCTATAAACCATATAACAAAGGAAAGATAAGCCTTCATAAAATTTCAATAAATTATATATAAGATAAGGTCCACATGATACAACTTTATAGGTAAGGTCCACATGATAGGCATAAACAAATTAGTCATATATGGTGATCTTCTCCTAATCCTAAAAGATGTACTTTGTTACTTCCAAGTAGGCATATGCATACCGTATTGTACTAATCGATCTCGACTAAAAATTGGTACTGAACAAAATATCAATCAAATTAGTCATATGTGGTAATCAGACCCTCTACATGATGTACTTTGTTTCTCCTAATAAGACATGTGAATACTGTATTGGACTGACCGATGCCAACAAAAAATCAACACCTATCAAATATAAAAGAACTTCATGTATCTTGTAAGATTCCTACTTGAGATGTTGATACAACTCACCAAGGCAATGGAGACTTGAGGATGCCAATAGGTCTAATTATAAGGTCACGCTCCAACAAGCTCAAAGCACAATTTCAAATTTATGTACAAGCTTTTATTTAACAAGAACTT
>JANIIA010000010.1:32195097-32207166 GCA_027478495.1 Erythroxylum alaternifolium | reverse complement strand
TACCGGGATAATTGTCATGAACGCATGTACACTAAACCCTTATATGCACATATCTCACTATTCACTACTGCATGAGCTTGAGATGTGGTAATTTACCACACTTGGACCCGTTTCTTTGGTCCGACCCGTTCTCTGGAAACGGGATGTTACAGTTGGTCCACTTTAAATTATACATATTCTCATAAGGAATATTCTAAGACCATTTCTACAAGCTTGGTTGCTCCCACATATAGTTCCGTTCCTGACATTCATGATTGTAATAATAACTTCAATAAATGTCCCAACATAACATAGATACTAGATGATCTTTTGAAAATATGTCAATAAACATCTCTTTCCAATATGATGATGTTATATATTGTGATGACATATCATAACTCATACAAGAATAATGATTGTTCCATCCTTCCATTATGAGTTATGGTTATAGCCATAAAATGTAAATCCAAACATTGAATCACAAAATCAAAGCTAAAGTAGAGAAGTTCAAAAGATAATTAAATGAATATGTCAAGAATAAAATAAAATACAAGAAAATAAAATAAATACAAAAAATAATGGTTAGACTAATACAATCTAGGCTTTCATAATGTTCACAATTATACGGGTCATAAACTTATAGTATTAAAGGTGTCAATCCTACGAGGAGTTAGTGAACTAATCTAATTCTAAGTTATCTAAAGCCTAAAAGGATTATTAAAAAGAAAATAAAACCTACATAGAAAAGTAAATTCATGAATATAGATTGATTGAAATTAAAATGTAAAATTAACACACAAGGAATCAAATTGAGCACTACCAAATTAACAATGGAAATCTGACAAGAAAACTTAGTCGATTATGAGAAGGGGGATTTATCCTACCATCAAATGCTAATATGATTGCTTTTGAGTTATTACGGCATTAGTCCTAGACTTTCAAAAGATGGATTACTTTCTCTCGAGTTATAAGCATTAAACCCTAGATCATAACCCCTAATTGAATTATAGAATTTGCAATCTCCCAGTTAATAAAAAACCCACAATTCCAATCAGATATTAAGCTCTTTAATAGATTATTAGTTCCTCACATAAGATCTATCTTCGTATAAATTCCTGATTTGATTATCTGTGTTATCTATTAGATTGTTTAACTCCTTTTACCTAATATAATCATTTTGTTGTTAGTTCACTCTTTTGATTTGTTACTGAAGCATGCTGATCGAGGTATCGAGTCTTATAATTTATATCCCTCAATTACCACAAGTGCACAGGTCATGAGTTGTAGTATTTGAAGGGTTGATCCCATCAGGAGGGTAGACTAATCTAATCCTAAATTATCCAAGGCTTAGAAATTAATAAAATGAAATTAAAAATGAAATAAGAATGAAAACACAGAAATTTTATTTCAGGAATTCAACTCAAGAAATTAACAGAAAATAAGAATTGAAATTGAGAAACACAAAAGGTCACTGTGGAAATTAATCAGAAGAAAATACCAAGTTATGAGAGGGGGGATTCTACCTACCATTAATGCTAACCTAGCCAATTAAGTGTTATTAGGGTGTCAGTTGTAGACTATTATAGGGGGAAGTACTCTCTCTTAAGTTATAATCCCACACCCTAAATCATTAAACCAATTAAATTATAGAATTTGCAATCTCTCAATTAACAAATGACCCATAATTAAAATTAGATCGAAAGCTCTCTACTAAACTACCAAGTCTCACACAGGATCTCTCTCTGCACAAAAACTGATATGGTTAACTATATAATCTATTGGATTGCCTAACTCTCGTTATCTCAATCCATTCATTTTTATTAGGCTCACCCTCTAAATTTGTTACCAAATTATGCAAAAATCAAAGTTAATCACAACACCAAATCAATAAAACACAAAATCTACTTTGTTGACATTAATTCAAAGTAAAATCCCAAAGGAAGAGTTAGAACATCGTACAATCCATTTCAATCTTATACAGTAAAAAATGAAATTAAAAGGAAATAGAACTTGGATAAGACAATCCAAGAAGGCAGTAGCGTTAGGAGACCACCTAATCTGATAAGCAATCTAATACCTTACTCTTATCATAATCGTGGCTGTAGGTTATTTCCCAAGCCTTTTCTGAATCTCCTCTAATTGCCCTAAAACACTAACAAACACATCAAGGCACTTCATAAATATAAAATTGAAGCTCTACATCGTATTCCAACCTACAAACATTTAAAAACACAAAAATTTAGATAGTTCTAACCTAAACAATTAAATTAACATCTAAACACAAACTAAACTATCCATAAAAACATGATGCAATCTAAACTTATCAACATTCCCACACTTAAACGTTTACTTGTCCTCAAACAAACAAAAAGAAACAAACACCAATGACCAAAACACAAAACACTCAAATGCTATTATGAGGCAATGGTATTAGACTTAACGAAATGAATTTACCTTCTAACATAATCCCTTAAGTTATTCTAACTTATTAGTTTTTGAAATATATGTCTAAGTACCTTGGACTAAATATACGAACTAATCAAAATTTTAATGTTAAGTTTATTCACCCCTATCACTTACGCACATACATTGATAACTATTTGTTCAAATTAAAAGTGTAGCTATTCCCAAGTAAGTTTTCATGAAAAATCAAGCTACTAACAAGTTTGGTAGGTTTATTTTGTTGATTTTTAAGGATATGAATCTAGTCTTTTTACACAAAGGCAAACATTTATGATGAATGTCGATCTGGTTACTTAACTAGGTCATGTTGTTATTAAATGGCTTGGTTGGACTGTCATTATAGCCTTTTGATGCAAAGCACTCATTTGTAATGTGTGTCGATCCGGTTACTTAGCCACATCACATTCTCAACTGGCTACTAGCTTTATTCATAACTTGAAGGCCAATGGAATAGTTATTTCATTGAAATTTATACACTTTTTTTACTCCATTATTGCTTTTGTTAATGGTTCTTATGAAAAAGTACTAGTAATGCCACTTATTTGATTGTCTTAAAATTATAAATGAATATGGCAACTTCCTAGGGTGAATAGACTAACATCATATCCTAATTAACCTGCATATTTAGACCTAAGCAACTTAGGTCACTAATTTCACGAACTAATAGGTCTTAGAAACCTAAAAGACTATGTTCACGGCTAAATTAATCCCGTTAAATCCTAGCCATTGCTACATTCACACATTTCACATATGCAGATCTAAACAAACTAACATACACAATGCAAAATTCACACTCAAAGTATAAAAAAAAAATCCTCCCCATACTTGAATAACACATTATCCTCAATATGAGAAGAATACATAAACAAATTAAGGGGAATAAAATAAAATGCAATATATAAAGATAGAATTTAAAAGAGACAAGGATAGAAAACAAAACTGTTAAGGTGATGGAGGCGGGGATGGTGTTGGAAGTAGCAGTTGAACACCTTGAGCCTCAAAGTTTCGATGAATACCGCGTATATCTCGCCTCTAGTGTCGTTGTGTGCGAGTCATCTACTTCATCATCTTGAAGTTTTCTACAAGTGTGTATGTGAGTGTTTTAGTGTTGTCGGAGATTGCAATGAGCACTTTCCTCCATCCAGGTTTTTCTTTTTCCTCCTCCTCTCCAAACTCCTTGCTAGGTGAGTCCTCTTTGTGTCACTAAGGCGCTAAACTTGAACTTGTCTGCCCTGCCCTAATCTTTACATGGAATTTGGCATTAATATTTCAAAGTTCCACATTGTGGGACTTTAAGATTTTAACTCGCCACAAATGACAAAGGTTCATGAACTCAGGACGATGGACAGTGTGTTTGTTGTAATTTACACCATAATACTCAGCAATGGCTAACACCAAGTTACCTATACCTAAATTGTTGCTTGTCTTGCATAGAGTAACAGTAATTGCATTAAAAATATGGGCAGAGGTGCATACTGGGATACTATGATCCATGCACCATAGCAAAAAAATTTCTTTCATTGAACATTTTTTAGTTTCGATTTTTTCAAATACCATTTTAACAAATGAATTTATTTAAACAAATGTTTATGACTTCTAATTATATTGTTATGGGCATTTTTGGCATCGAATTGCTCCATCCCAGTTAATTCATTCCAATAGTGGGTAGCACAGAAATAATCATGTTGATCCACTATATATGACTCGGGAAAATTGCAAATTTCACATAAAATGTCATAATCAAGTTCATAAGGTTAACCACGCAACCTAAACCTTAGATCCTTTGGGTTACTCAGTTTTTATTGATGAGAGGTAAAGAATTCTTGGGTTAGTTCCTGGTAAATAGGATATTGAAAATGTATGAACTTACCCACTGAATTCTTTCTCCTAGGTTCTCAACCTTGTCACTCAATCCTACGCTATCCAGCGTATCAAAATCAAAGTATTTAGGAACCATTATTTGTTTAAGGCTAATGGAGTGAAATCAAATACCTTCCTCTTCATAATAGATTAGGAAGGGTGCTTTGAAATTTTCCACCCTGTTCCTTCGATCGTAGCCTAATACTTAGATTTTGCTAGAAGATTAGGTGTACGTAACTGTCTACTTTATATATGGCATCGAGATTGAGTATGAGTGAAATTTTGAGAGAATGCAAGAGATGACGGTAGTAGAGAGAAGGGAGAGATAAAGTGGACAAGAAAGTGAATGAAAAATTGAGATTAGATGTAAATAAGTAGGTAAGGAAGGTTTAGGCAGGGCAAAATTGGAAAAATTTTAAAGAAAAAAGTGTGTGACATTTTTTTCCTACTACAAGCCATGATCGTGGCTTTCTTAGCCATGATCGTAGCCCTTAGGTATACAACTGCCACGATCGTGGCGGGAAACTTTTCCTACACTTTGTTGAGTTTTTGTCTTTTCCTCATTTCACCTCTAAGATCCCTCCCTAACTTCCTTTTTGCACTTATCACCTCGTTGTGCTTTCCTTCCCTAGCAATCCTAAGTCAAATTGATCATCTACTCTTCCACGACATTTATTTCGAAACAAAACACACAAACTAGGGAATTCTAAACTATCTAAAACTAAAGGGAAATAACAAACAATTAAAAACTGGTTGCCTCCCATGCAATGCTTCTTTTAACATCAGTAACTCGATGTGTTGTTGGTCACATGTTGTAACACTAACAAAATAACTTGATAAAACTATAGCTAGCAGTAATCGCATGTTGTAACACTACCAAAATAACTTGACTAAACTATAGCTAGCAGTAAGTCCAGGTCAATTCCATAGGGATTAATTCTAATTAGTTTCCTAAATTATCTGGAGCAAAATTGGGGATTTTTTTGGTTTCAAGTAAATTAGAAGACAAAGTAAAATTAAATCTCTAAAACAAATGAAATTAAACAGTAGTAAAGTGATAAAATTGATGAATGAGTTGAAATCCAGTTCTTTGTTTTAATCTCAGCCGAAGCATAATTTTTTAGATGTCGTTCAATTATCATCTTTACACCTCTCTTAATACTGTTGATCTTAAACTAACAATAAGCTCTGCTAATTCTAGTTTTTCCTTAGATCATAGCTAATCAAGAAGAGCTCATTAATTAACCCTAACTATCAAGAAACCTAGAATAAGCAGTCTAATTTTATCTATACAGCTGCATTATAAATGAGAAAAATTGATCATTCAAAGTAAAAATCACACAAGCTTGGATTATTTAACTTATGCTACATTATCTCTAACGATTTAATACCTTTAGTTACCACATATGATCTTTAACATGACTATTACGTATTGCATTCAAGTTCTAGCTATGAGTTTTCATGAAAAATGATTCAATATAGCATTAAAATCATTCTCATACAATACCCAATCAGTCAATACAAGCTAACATAAACAATCTAAAAAGAGGTAAAGAAAATGATACTTAACAACATTATATTTAATGTTCTTCTCGGCCTCGATTGCACCTCCAAACTAGTGTTTGGAAAGTTACCTATCCATCTCCATCTTTAAGCTCTCACTGTTGGCGATCCTCTCCATCACCACCGTCAGTATTAGACAATGAAGAAAAAATCAAGGAGAAAATAGGAGAAGAGTGTTATTGGCTAGGTCTATCCCCCGAATGCCTTTTTGTCATCATTCTTCTTTCCTTATGTAGTAAATTTAGGTTTAAAATTGAGTGACACTTGGCTTTCTCTAGTTAATTCTTAGGTGTGGGAATTTATGACTATACAAAGTTTGCAAACCTCTCATGGTCGTGCATGGCTATGCACGGTCGTGTATGGCACTCTCACAGCTATGAGAGATCTCTCACAGCCATGAGAGATGTTGTATACGTGTGAGAGATTTCTCACACTTATGCAATCAATGTTAGGCTATGATACTTCTTCTTTTGTTCTTCATTTGACATTCTCTCTTGCCTCTTCTTCTTCATGCTCCATGAATCAGTAGAATATGGAAATTGAGAAGATGGCTTAAGTGACATGCTTTCGGGTCACTTTAGCTTCTTTACTTCTGAAAAGTACTTAAAATCAAATATAAGCTAAAGTGAGAATCCTAAGCATTTCTAAGGCATTAATCACTAAGTTTAGTATATCAAATGAATTAACATTTAAACACATATCAAGTTCCCCCACACTTGGATTTTGACTGTCCTCGAGTAAATCGTCAAAATCAAAATCGCAAATCAAAACTTTACTCATTTTTCATATTTCCTAAGAGTAAATAACCATATGTAAAGATGAATGACTTTCAAAATATGCAAAACTTTGCTCATTTTTCATATTTCCTAAGAGTAAATAACCATAAGTAAAGATGAATGACTTTCAAAATCTGTAGCAATAACTCAACATTCAAAGCTTCTACTCATTATCAATCAACATTCATCACCCTTAGAAACTGAGTAATCTAGAGGTAGACTTGGACAAAAGGTGTTTAAACAAGATATTTCCATAGGTATACTCAAGCAACATTATTAATCATAATAATCCACAACTTTGCATATCATTTCCTTTCTCCACCACTAAAACTCACATACATAATCAAAGGACTTTTCTAGAGTTGCAATGAGGGTAAGGCTAAGGTAAGATGTATTTTGGGTAATGTAGTATAAAAGCCGTCAAGCTAGTGAAGTAAAAGTAGCATTGAATAAGATATCAAGCACACAAATTGACATTCATTGAAAACTTGGTACTGTAAGCTATAAATAATGCAACAACTATGTTTCCTAACTCGATTCAGTTCTCATACCATAAACTAAATGAACATAAAAAATGCTCTCTTCAAAACAACATCCTCCTCATATGCAATATATTCAAACACTCAATCAATACAACTTAACGAGGATAAACTATTAATTAGCAACTTTTCACAAGGGTTGTATTTCCTCCTTGCAACTTTTATTTAAACTCTTTTTTTTGCATATAAAAGTGATAGAAGCTACATTAACATAAGATTTATAACATGGAATTTTAGCAACTATAGCCAACCTACATGTATGCATACCCCCAAACTTAGGCTTTTGTACAATCACATTCATTAAGAATTAATAATTGCTCTACTAGCTTTAAGGCTTAGGTAGGGCATTTGGTTAGCTACATGTAATATGGTTTGTACAAAAGAAAAGGCTAAAGCTCAAAGGGGGTTTCCAAATGAAAATTCACATAAATAAGTAGGCTATTTGGCTAATATAGCTCCTAATCAACAAAGAATGCCTAATCATTTTCATAAAAATGCATGTGATAAAAATATGGTCTTAAATAGAAAATCAATGCAAAGCAAGGATGTATATGTCATGAAGGTCACACAAAAGAAAGATGGTGAGACTGATATGAATGTGTTAGTCCAATATGACTCAAAACTTCACTGGTTTTTGTCCACCACTAGTCACCGCTCTTCTAAAGAATAATGCACATTAACTTATCACAAGAGAAAATGTACATTTTAAGGTTGTCATGGATTTTTCTAGTCAATTCACACTCTAATTATGACTAAATAATCTTAAAAGAAATAGAAAACAAAAAATTTTTAGATTTTGTTCATTTGATTTTAAAAATCGCCCAGGAAGTCACATAAACAACATTTAAGCTCAAAAAATGTATAAAAGCTAATATCAAACTACGATCCCCACCCCTACACTTAAAACTTACATTGTCCCTAATGTAATGCAAGAAATGGGGCATTTAAGGAAAATAGCAATTATGAAATGTAAAGAGACAGAAATCAACTTCCCTTGGGTTACCTCCTAAGCAGCGCCTTTGTTTACCATCGTTAGTTGGACTCCATATTGATCAGTCTTTATAATGATAGTTTTCTATCCCTATCACTTCCATATCATCCACTTAAAATCCTTGATAGAAGGGTTTCAGTCGATTATCATTGACTTTGAATTTCTTTTTAGTCTGTAAGCTTTCAATTTCAACTAATCTATGTGGAAACACAATAGTAACAACAAAAGGTCTAATCCAACAAGAATGCAGTTTACCTAGAAAAAGCTTAAATCGTGAATGGTAAAGAAGAACTTTTTATCCAACCATAAAATTATTCCTAATAATAATCTTGTCATGAAATTGTCTCATTTTTTACTTGTAAGTTTCTGCATTCTTATAAGATTTAAGTCTAAGCTCTTCTAATTCTTGCAATTGTAGTTTTTCTGTTCAGCACGTCATCCATCTCCATATTACATTGCTTAATGGCCCAAAAGGTTTTGTGCTCAATTTCTAATAGAAGATGACACAACTTTCTATAGATCAGTTGGTATGGAAACATGCCAATCAGTGTCTTATATGCAGTCATATATGCCTAAAGAGCATCATCAAGTCTCTGACTCCAATTTTTACGATTTGGGCTAACCATTTTCTCAAAAATGGACTTGATTGCCCTATTTGACACCTTTGCTTGCCTGTTTGTCTGTGGATGATAGGTCGTAGACAACTTATAAGTGACATGGTGCTTCTTTAAAAGGTTTTTTACCAATTGACTGCAAAAATGAGTACCCCTGTCACTAATCAATGCTCTCGGTGTTCCAAACCTAGCACAAATTTTAGACTTGAAAAATTCTGCAATAACATTAGAATTGTCAGTCCTGATGGCTTTAGCTTCCACCCATTTAGAAACATAGTTCACAGCCAACAAAGTGCAAACAAAACCAAAAGAAGAAGGAAATGTTTCTATAAAATTGATGCCCCATACATCAAAATTTTCACATGTATGTATTAGAGATAAAGACATTTGTTCTCGATGGGATAAATTACCTTATTTTTTGCATTGTTCACACGCTTCATAGAACCAATAAGAGTCTTAAAAAGTATTCTCCAATAAAAATCACATTCAAGAATTTTCCTAGCAGTTTTATTAGGCCCAAAATGACCACCACAAGCATATGAATGGAAAATTTTCAAAATTGATTCATATTCATATTTAGGCACACATCTCCTAATCACTTGGTCAGAACAATACTTCCACAATTAAGGATCATCCTAAATATAATATTTCGACACACTCTTTATCCTGTTCCATTTAGCCTTGCTCAAATTATTAGGTATCTCATAGTTCACTAAATAGTTCACAATATCAACATACCATGGAACCTTACCTTGAACTGTTAGTCATTTAAAAAAAATTCTTGCAAAGGTACTGAATCCTCCTCCTTCAATACTTGACTTAAGTGATCCGCGACTGGATTCTCTACACCTTTCTTATCTTTGATCTTCAAATTGAACTCTTGGAGTAGGAGAATCCATCTAATCAGTCATGGTTTTGTTTTTCTTTGATAAAAGGTACCTTAATGTTGCATGATCAGTATACTCAATCACTTTAGAACTAAGAAAATAAGGTCTGAATTTATCCAAAGCAAACATAATAGGTAAAAGCTCCTTTTCAGTGGTGGAATAGTTGCATTGAGCTAGATTGAGTGTTAGGGAAGCATAGTAAATAACATGATTCAACTTTCCACATTTTTTAAGAAGGATGGCATCCATAGCAGAATTGCTTGCGTTACACATAATTTCAAATGATTGACTCTAGTTAGGTGGTGAAATGATCAGTACTGAAGTAAAATGTTCCTTCAACTTGTCAAATGCTTGCTTGCACCCTCTTCAAACTCAAAGGGTACATCCTTTTGTAACAAATGACAGACTTTTGTTGAAATCTTACTAAATTCCTTGATAAACTTGCCATAAAAACATGCATGGATAAGAAAAGAATGAACTTATCACACGTTTGTGGGGTAGGGTAAGTTTCTCACAATTTCTATCTTAGCTTTACCAACTTTAATTCCTGTGGCTGAGATTACATATCCCAAAACTATTCCTTGTTTAACCATAAAATGAAATTTTTTAGAATTGAGAACAAGATTAGTTTCAATGCAACGTTAAATTACACAATTCAGATTATCCAAACATGCACCAAATTAATCCCTATAGATAGTAAAATCATCAATAAAGACCTCAATAATGTGTTCAAAATACTCAGCATACATCAAGTGAATCCCCATAGATAGTAAAATAATCAATAAAGACCTCAATAATGTGTTCAAAATACTCAGATAAAATACTTACCATGCTTCTTTGAAAGGTGGCTAGGGCCTTGCAAAGTCCAAATGGCATCCTTCTATAGGCAAATGTACTAAATGGCATGTGAAAATTGTTTTCTCCTGATCCTTTAAAGCTATCACAATTTGATTATATCTCAAATAACCATATACAAAATAGCAATGAGATCATCTTGCAAGTCGTTCAAGTATCTGATTGATGAATGGTAATGGAAAGAAATCCTTGTAACATTAAACTTCCTATAATCGATGCACGCTTGCCATCCATTTTGAATTCTTGTAGGCTAAAACTCATTATTCTCATTCCTCACCACAATAATCCCTGTTTTCTTCAGTACTACTTGGACTAGACTCACCCATTTACTATCTGAAATTAGATAGATTATACAAACATCAAGCAACTGTAAGATCTTCATCTTTACCACTTCTATCATTGGGGGATTCTACCTTTTTTGTGAATCTCTTAATGGTTTGGATCTTTCTTCCAATAGAATTTGAAATATACACATTAAAGGGCTAATACACTTGATGTCGGCTATGATCCACTCCATTATTGTGATGTGGTCCTTAATCACTTGAATGAGCTTTTCCTCTTGAAGCTTAGTTAAGTTTTTGAATATGATCACTAAAAGTGTTTATCTTTCTTCCAAAAACATATATTTTAAGTACTTCAGTAATTGCTTTAATTCAATTATAGGTGCCTACATAATTCAAGGTAAAGATTTTATATTAGATATTGGCAATTTGATATTTTGAAATACATACTTTTTAGTACTTTTTGTAGTGAATGCAGTGCTAGCACCATTTCTTCCATTTCATCTATAATGAACAAGTTAAAATTTTGCAATATGTTTCCTATTAAACTTGTGAAAAGAATGACATCTAACTCATCTTTAGCATCCATATCAAAAATTTCTTAAGAAAAAGAATGATGAATGACATTAATTGCAAAACATAATGAACATCACTAGGATACCTCATAGCTTCAAAATTATTAAAGAAAACAATTTCATCGTTAAACTCCATAGTCAATGTTCATGCATCCACGTCGATCTTCATCTATGATGTCTTCAAAAATGGTCAACCTAGAAGGATAGGTGCAGAATTAGACATAGGTTCTCCCTCTATGTTCAACATATAGATATCAGTTGGGAAAACCAATTCGTTAACCTATAATCAAAAATCCTCTATAACCCCTTCCAGATTAGCATTAGATCTATCACCGAATTGAATTATAACACATGTTTCTTTTAACAATCCCAAATTCAATGAAGTATAAATGGAATATGACATAACATTAATTGAAGCTCCTAGATCTAACGTTGCTTTTTCAAATTGGGTATCACCAATTTTTGCAGGGAATTGTAAACATACCTAGATCTTTACACTTTAGGGGAAGCTTTCTTTCAATGACTACCGACACATTCTCTGTAACATCCCGTTTCCAAAGAACGGGTCGGACCAGAGAAACGGGTCCAGGTGTGGTAAATTACCACATTTCATGCTCATGCAGTTGTGAATAGTGAGTTTTGTGCATATAAGGATTTAGTGTACATGCGTTCATGACAATTATCCC
>JANIIA010000010.1:32112921-32136102 GCA_027478495.1 Erythroxylum alaternifolium | reverse complement strand
CTTTAATCATACATCTTGGGGAGATTCGTTTTCGGGTGTATCCCCTCACCAATTCTTGTGCCAAAAAGATATTATCTTGCATAGATCTACTCGAAATAAAGGCCGCTTGTGCGGCATCTACCAAATTCCCCACAGCTGCAGTCATACGACAGGACAAAATCTTAGAAATCACTTTATAAATCACATTCATGCAGGCAATTGGACGGAAATTAGAAACTGTTCTATCTAATCGCTTCTTCGGAATTAGGCACAGGATGGTATGATTCAATTGTGTCAACAATCTGCCTGAAGTAAAGAACTCATTCACTGCATCACAGAGGTCTGGCCCAACGATTGTCCACTGAGATTTAAAGAAGGCTGAGGACTATCCATCCGGTCCAGGTGCTTTATCATTGCCAATATCCCATAGCGCCATTTTTATCTCCTCCTCCCGAATGGGAGCCACCAAACCTGCCTGAGCCTCTTCAGTTAAACGGGGTCCATAAGTCAACACCACGTGGTCAGGGCGTTGAACAGAGGTAGAAGAACCAAGTAACCCTTGATAGTACCAGATAAGCTCAATTGCAACTTCCTCCATAGAACATGTCCAAGATCCATCTGCTTTTATAAGACACAGAATTGCATTGACTAGCCCTCTTTTTCTCACCATTGTATGAAAATACTTGGTACTTTTATCAGCTTCAAGGAGATGTGCACACTTCGTTTTTTGCTGAAAAAACTTGCGCTCTGCATCCAATAGAAATTTAGCTTTCTTCCTCTTTCCCACTACTACTTGATGTAAGACATTGTCCTCAGGTCTACGCAAGGACAGTTTATAAGCCCGTTGGAGATCCTCTGTTGCCCTTTTTGCTTTAGCCGAAATATGTTCAAATGCTTCAGAATTAAGCAATTTCAAAGGAAGTTTAAGAGCCTTCAGTTTCTGAAATAAAATAAACTGTTTTGTACCCTCCACTGTCATGCCCCAACTATTGCAAAGAATATCCGAAAACAAGGGGTGTTGGAGCCACATATTAAAGAATTTAAAAGGTCTTCTGCCCTGAACTTCCAGCTGACTACACCCAACAACTATAGGACAATGGTCTGAATTCGGTAACATGTTAAGGAACTTGGCTGAGCATGTCAATCCTACATCACTCCAAGCTAAGTTCACAAGTACTCTGTCCAATTTAGCCTAAAGATGCTTCTTATGCCAAGCATAAAACTCCCCTGAAGAAGGGGCATCATCTAGGCCAAGAGACACCCGAAAATCTAAAAGATCTTTCATCAAGTAAGCAGACGGTGGATCACAGCCCATTCTTTCCCTAGTGGCACAAACACAATTAAAATCTCCTGCAATACACCAGGGCAAAGTAATGTCCACTCCTAATCTCATCAGAATTTGCCATAATTCCCTGCGTTTAGGGACATTGTAGAGGCCATAGACAAAGGATATAACAAAAATATTATGAGTGGTAAGGCACTGAACACTGCAATGGATATACTGCTCACCTGTGTCCTCTACCTGACAACAGATAAAATTGGGATTCCAAACCACCACCATTCTCCCGCCTTCGATATCATCAAAGTTATGGCACATTTTCCAGCCAGCAAACCGATTTCTCATAAGCAACTGTAACCCCTCACTACTCAGCTTAGTTTCTAAAAGGCAAGCCATTTTGCAGCTGTGTTAGTTAATCAACTTACCAACACTAATCTGTCTCGAGGCCTTATTTAGGCCCCGGACGTTCCAGCAACGGAGATTCATATCAAGTGGGAGGAGGTTTTACCTCCTCCTACTTTTTTAGGCAGTGCAACAACCCCTTTTCCTTTCTCCTTCTTAGTAACACCTCGAGTTGCCTGAATGGGCACCCCTCCTTTCTCGGCCCTGATAGATTGCTGTCCCTTAACCCCTTTTTGAGTAGCCTGAACCTGGCTAGTATCGATAGAATCTCTCCCATTCTGCTCTTGCACTACAAGAACTTCTTTACCTCTATTACTTCCTGTTTGTTTGTCCCCCTCCAGAGCTGTTGTATTACTTATATCAGACAGAGCCACCATATCCTTTGAAGTTTGCCCCGTCCGCTGAGAAGAGTTGAGACTTCTCCCTGCAGTACTAACCTGACCATTGAAACCTTCAAAATGGCACCCCGTTTCTTCCCCTTTTCTTGGACCTGTGCAACTTTACCGCCCTTCAATAGGGATTGAGGTAGAGTTCTCCGGGTTACCTCTGTTCCCTTCCTACAGCCAATTAGGACCTTAACCTGTACCTCATTGTTAATCTGCCTAGCCATATTCACCTGATTGCTCGTTTCTGCACGATCAATCCCCATGGGAGATGGTTCTACATAATTTGGCAACACCTGTTTAAAGGAAACCTGTCTCGGTGTGAGACAATTCTGATGCTGAATATCCTCAATATCTATTCCTCTGGTCATCGTCTCTTCTGTCTGCGTTTCGGTCCTGTCCCCGTCATCTATAGAACCCTTCACTTGAGTTTTCGTATCCTTAACCAGATTTTTACACACAAAGGGATTGTGCCCAAATTGTTTATAGTGATAGTAGAAATTCGGATATGTTTCAAAGATGACATCCTCAGTGTATAAGAAATTATCAAGCAAGTTCACATCAAATCTAGTTACAGGCTTTTTGGATACATCCACTTCAACCAATAAACGAGCAAATCCAATACGAGTTTTAGTACTCATGATCTGATCAGTACAAATAGGTTTCCCCACTCTTGAACCCAACTTCGACAACCCTCTTTCAGTCCACACTTCTAGAGGCACATTCGGAAGTTTGATCCAGATGGGCACTTGCATGAAATCTTGATAATCAAAGTTAAACCCCTTTCATAATCATTTGAGGATCAGCATTTTGCCAAACAACTGATACGAGCCTTCTACTAAAATGTTGGTTCTATCATCTTCCAAGTCAAATTGGAAAATAATCCACCCTTTATCATGAGGTAGGATTTTGCATTTTACATGCCAGCTAGCAATAAGTTTTTCAATAGCTTTCAGCCTAGGGAATCGACCAGTGAAGCATCCCACCAAGCAGTAACCCCACTCCTGCTCTATGGGAGCTACATCATCCTCATCTAAGCACACCACATCCTCAACATCCCAACATTCTAATTGCATGCCTTTCTTCGGTTCACGATTACTTTTAAAAAGGCTCACAAACAACGGCTTGGGTTTAGTTTGCAGAGGGACTGGTATAGCTGAAGCTGGCTTGTTAGCAACCACCTTCTGTGCACTTTCATCCTTCTCTGAAGACAAAACCCGCCTCCCTCTCTCTTCCTCCCCACTCTCAACATCAGTAGACTCCTTTAAAACCCCTTCATCCTGCCCATCTTCCTCCTGAGATTCCTGTGCCTCATCCGAAGAAGATGATGAGGCATTTTCATCATCCAAAGCTTCCCTAGCTACTCGTACATGGCCTGTCTCTTTGGACCTGGATCCATCGCCAACTTCCATACTACTTTTCAGAGTTCCCACCTTCCTACTACTTGCCACAGTAGAACGGTCACTCTTCATTGATTTTGAACCCTGCACCTTCGGCAGTTCAACTACAGTATCGCCATACTCCAGTGAACCAGTACCTTTCACCTGCATATCTTCCAAACATTCAGAAGTAATATCCCTGCCCTTGTGCGGCGTTTTACGTCGCTTCCCCATACCACTCACCCTTACACGAATTTACCTCAACCCCAAATAATCACAGAGCAGATGTATGCAACAACCAGACCCAATAATCTCAGATTGAACCACAATCTATTCAGAATCTAATCAATGTAATTGGACACTCAATCTATGCAGAAACTAAGCAATCAAGCTAATACACAAAAATAAAAAGCGCCCGCCTGTTTTGGCTACAGTAACAATGTCGCCTCCCTGGGCTTAACCAGAAAGGACTTACCACAGGCCACCGATACTGTCGGACGAAGAACAACTATATCGTAGTCACGTGAACGACGGTAATTCCGATGAAAAATCAGAAACCCTAGACGAATCCGTTTAGAGCCAGATCCACAATACACCAACAGAAAGACACCGGTAAAACCAACAAATAAGTCTCTGATGTTCAAATCCAAATGCTCAAATCACCTTCTCGGAGGCGAAATCAATATCTTCTCCCCCAACTCTAGTCGAGTATGAGACAAGACCACCAGTACCCTATCATTGTTTACTCCACACCGCTAGGCAAACCCTAGTCGGTACCACACACAAACAGAAACGCAGAGACGTTCGATAATCAAGTACCCCTATAACTGGATCCACACCCCTAACGTTAAGCTTAGTAGTAATCGTCGAAGAAAAGTGAACAGTAATAACCCAGAAGAAACACGAAACAATCGTGAAAAATCAGCGTTGCCGGGTCTCCCGACTCGCCAACTTTAGTCACCAAGACTTAACCCAAAGATAAAGCACTCAGATCTTTCACAGAACCACAAAAGAGAGAGCTGAAATCCTTACGTGAGCGCAACTTGGGTGATAATCAAAGAAAATCGCCTAAGCCTTGAGAGAAACTCAATAACGCCCACTTCCTTTGTGTACTTTAAATCCTTATTGTTTTGACTGGGACCTATCACAGAGTAGAGACTAGAGAGTGTGTTTTGAGGCAAACTTCCATTTCCGTTTCAGAAATGGTTACGTAACCCAAAACGAGCCCTCAAGGAGCTCTCTTTAGATGTCCAAAAACATTTGTCATTCTTCTGGAGGTATATATGTTTGCATAGTCTTCCTGAAATAAAGCTTGTATCTTCTCTGACGTGACCCAATAATCTCAAGACGGGGTGAAAGCGGTTGAAGCCTTGAAAGTTAAAGCTTTTGTCTGCCTGTTCCTTCGCTCTTTCCATATCTGTCACCTTGTTTTTTGGATTTCTGGCATTTCCTTTCTTGGTTTTTGCTCTTTTAAATTTTGTGTTGCACTGTCTAGTTGGAGTTTCTATTCCTTTGTCATCTCCTTATTGACGATAATAATGGCAAAGCACAGAATAGTTTTGTTTGACTAAAGTTTTTGATGTTTCTTTTCCTTCTCTGAAGAATGATGGGACACTAACCAACGATCTCACCTGAAGGAGAATTACTGGAAACTTGTTTGTTGATCTTGTACCAGCTCAACTCCAACAATGAGGACCGATAATTTAAAGATTATATTGAAGAAATATGAATTTCTGTCTCTTGAAAGAGCTCCAAGTCGTTCGTTCCCGAAGGATCACCGGCAAAACCTTATAGCCAACAGGTCCACGTTAGCGGTGGTGAGCCTTGCCCTAATAGGGACCCAAAAAAGAAAGAAACCGAGACGATGTCTGCATCTGTAGGATTATGAGGTGGCATTGAACTTTTTTCTGCTTCATAGGTATTTTCATTTTCTGAAGCAGAGTCTAGAAAAAATTGTTGCCTGCTGAAGCCTTAATGGGCCTTTCCTCATTTCTTGGAGCTTCATAGCAAAAGTACCAAAAGTTCCAGAATGGAATTATGTGAAATGCAACACTTGGAGACTACATTCATTCATACATCCTTTTCCTTTTCGTTTCGTTTCTTTGCCCACAGGAGTTTTCTCACTTTAGACACGTTCACTATAACCATAAAACAAGTGTTAAAAATGTCGACTTGCTTGTTGATCAAGTGATCAGAGAATCGAGTGCTTATGTTTTAGGATTTTATTTTGTTTTCGAAGTAGATAAAGCCAACAAGAAGTCAACAGAAGCGGGAAGAAAGCAAATAACGTCACCCTCGTACAAGTAACTGAATGGTAATCATCCTAACAAGATAAATAGAACGAATTGGAACACATTTTCTCCGCAGGAATCCAAAAGTATACACCCTACACAAATCAATGTTACAAACGATTAGAGACTTATCTTGCTAGAGTGGTAGGGGCAACAGCAAAACAACCTACCAATGCTACAGAAGATTAGAGGCTTATCTTGCTAGAGTGGTAGATGCAACAGAAAGACAACTGTACAGGTAACTGTACAAGAGACGGGCAAGTTGAATGCCAGAAGCCCTCTGAGGCCCCTAGAATAAACTACGTGATGCTGTCTTAAAATCTTACAATTTCAGCTGGATTGGCAGAGACTTTTAAGTTCTTCCATAACATCCATGCCATCAACCATAGGTTATGGAAAACTATTCATCTTCCAACTCAACAAGTTGAGCCCGTCTCTCAGCTGCTTTCTTTCTGATAAAGAACCCCCACCTCATTGCTGCTTTGATCTTCAGCCAGCCAACAACAGCTTTACCAGGACGCCCGCGATCCTCATCATAGCTTGGCATTGGTGATGCCATGTAAGGTGGGAAACCATACCCATCGTCAGGTACATTAAAAGAGGTATGCCCTCCCATGCTGAAAAGCCGGAGCAAATGTTGCATATCCACCTCATTCTCAAGCATCTCATGACTTCGAAGACGAATCTCATCCTCCGACAAAAACTGATCAACTCCTTTGTCCCTAGTGTTGCTCCAGTCATCAAACGGACTAACATTAGATGGCTGAATGGAAGACCCTAGGGAGTGGAAGACTGAAGTAGATGACTGAGGTATACCAAGGGCTAGGCCCACAGCACTGCCTTCACTCCTTATGGCTTGTGAGTCATGAGGATTACCAAAAATGTGTCCCTGATATGTAAATGAGGTACTGTCAAACTGAGTTCGTGAATTTGGATTTCCAACCTGGGACTGAGAAGAGAACTTACTCCCCATATCATTGTTATACCCTAACAGCAGAAAAGTAAACCCAAGAAGAATAAGATGGTAAGCAATGTCATGCCGCCTTTAAAAACTTTCTTACATGATATTTGTCAATAATACCTACCTGCAACTTGCAAACCTGAATGCCCAGAAGACTGCTCAGTAGGTACTGAAGCTGGCAGAGGAGGAAGCTGGGTTTGATTGCCCAAAGCATTAGAATATCCTATATGGCCTATGCTAAGTTCATTTCTAGAAGTACTTGACTTCTTATTTTGCTTGAAGCTCAACAATGACTTCCCATCATATTCTGTGACTTGATTCCAGTTGTCATATGCCTTTTCAACTAATGAATCTACAAAGACCTGCATAGACAGTCGACAACCATAAAACAGCTCCAGGCCACTCTATTCAAACAGTATTAAAAGTGAAAGCAGAAAACATCATGGTCTAAATCATGAATATTGTAAAGTCACTTCCTTGCAGAAACCGAGTTCATTTGTTCACTAATTTCATAAGTATCGTACAATATTAAATTAAATTTACATTAAAAAGACCATATCATGGTCTAAATCAAACTGCCGAATGAAACTAAAAAATGATCTGCATAGTTAAAATCTAATTACATATAAGATTTTATACTCCATATATCAATTTTAAGTAGGTGACTCATTTAAACCTAAACATCATCTTAGAAATTCTGCTTTAGCTTTGAGTAATAATTTGGAAAAACTAAACATGTACCAACCTTCTGCTCGTCAGAAAGGAAATCAACCGAGTAATATTGTTCCCCTGAAATAAGGCCAGTCAGCTCATATATATTGTTGAATATAACACCAACATTTTTTGAATCTTCAGGATAGTACACATAAAGCTTTCCACCAAGCCCACAAGTCTTAGCATGTTCTAGAAGAGCATCCCACATCTTATTTGACATGCCGCTTCCCAGAATCTAAAACCACCAGCGTGCCACATCAGAAGATAAGTACAAAGCATAAGCCTGCTAACTAGAGAACCAAATCTAACACCTACATTCCGTAACTTCTGCAGATCTCTGACAACAAGTCGCAGAAAATCTTCAACTGTAAATATTCCATGAATATTTAGCCTCTTGTGAAACGAACCATCCTTGCCAATTTTCTCCAATCTCCAAACCTCATCATGTAATGCAGGTGGATAGTGTTTCTTGTACACTATCAAAGAAGGCGGTGGACTGTTGTTGATTCTTGAAAGAAAAAAGAATTATAGGACAAACAAATACATTAAAGAATATGAACTCACATTCCCCTCTATGATCTTTAACAGTAAATGCCTCTGTTTTTGCCTCATTAATGCGTATGCCATTGCAATATCCAGAGGCAACCTTCAAGCCAAGCCTGAACTTTCTACTCCTTATCCAACTTGAGTTATCAGTAAAGGTGAGCTCCCCCAATGTCCCGACACCTTCCTTGAGGGTCACTTGCAGATCACCAGTCAACAAAGGTCGCTTTCCTTCACGCTCCTTCACTATGTGGCTTTCAAATTCTTCTTGTGCCCAGCCTTCATCATCTTCATTGTTGAAATCACCTTCAAGCACTACAACATCTAGTTTCACAGAGGACTCAGGTCCAGAGGTAACAACATGGCCACTATTAGCATCAAAAAGAACAATATGGACAGCAGCACCCTGTTCACCCTCCACTTTTCCTCCTGTGAAAATAGGAAGAGACAACCTTGATCTAAATTGCAACTGTAAGTTTCTCCCATCTGGGCCTTCTATACGTTTTGGAGAAGAACTGAGACATTAAAAAGTTGGTTAACTGTCAAAAATTTTACATCAAAACCTCTGTGACATGATGCACCTATTTTATTAAAGAAAGCAAATTTTCAGATTAGTTTCATTAGTATGTCTAATTGAGGGCCCTAGTTTTGGATGTCTCTTCATCCAAATGTTACAACGCACATGGATGAAGAACAAAATAACCATCAAATTCCTGTTCCTTTCATTTAGAACCGACTAAAGAAAATAAAATAAAGCAAACTGTAATCATACACTAATAAGGAATCTAACATACCTCGCATTGAGTCTAGCGGGACCTAGTTTTGCTAGGGCACGTTCCACTTCCTCACTTACCTGTCACAATTAGCTACTGAATCAGTAACATTTAAATGAGATATAAATGCTTTTCTACTTAAACTACTAAGATTCAAAACAGTGATTAAGTTTCATTAAACATTTTCTGGATTATTTGCTGAGGTTACAAGGCCTTCTTTCTTTCTTTTTTCCTGGATCTTTTAGTGAGGTTACGTGGCCTTAGTTCATTCTTTTTCATCACGTAATCATTAGTTTCACCTCCTACAAACTCCAGCGTGATGCGAGAAACCACTTCACTTTAACAAAATCCAGAATCAGCTTCTAGCCATGGAATCAATTTTTTTTCAAGTTTATCTAGTTTCTCGGAAATTCGATCAGACACTAATCATACCAGATGCTTATTCCTTTTTATCTCAACTTTCATATTCATATGGTTCTCTTGTTCATTTCCATTCTTGTTTGACATTGATTTCATACTTGTGTCTCAACGTCTCTGTAAAATCTTCATTGCTAGATCTATGCTCCATGTGAAATCTTCTATTAACCAAAAAACAAATGACTCTGAATTGGGAATGTTGAGAAACAAATAGGCAAATAAATCTTACAACTCTGCGGAGGATAGGTTCCATAGATGAAAAGAGCTTCTGCAAACTGTCAACCTTGAGGGCTTCAACTATAACACTGCACAAAGCAATGAATATACATCAAAATGTGTTTTATGCAAACACTATCCAATGGATAAACGTAACAATTACAGTAAATAATCGGTATTTAGTGCACAGGAAACAACACCACCACCACACATAAGCGCCACATTGCCCTTTAAATTAAAAGTCTGAACAAAGCATAACGCATCAATCTGTTACTTGGAGCCAGACCAAGGCACAACACCCATATTTTTTAACCTTTCCCGCTATTTCCTTTTTTCTTTATCAGTCAATCAGTTCCTACCACTTGTACTTAACATCCAAACAAAAATCAACCAAATATAACTCACGTAGCAATACAGTACTGTGACCAAAAAAAACTAATCAAAATAAAAATATACAGAGGGGCGAAGTTAAAGTCAACGAAAAACAGACCTAGCTAGAGCAGGACGCTTACGCACGGCTTGCTGTTCCTCATCCGCTTCTTCTAAGGTCCGCTTCCCTCTAGCCATACTATTAGTCCTCGTCATATACCTTGTCTGCATCTTTCACCTAATTTAAGAAACCCTAAATTTCCAGATCTGCAACATAAACTCCAACTATCAAAAACTTCACCTTTCTCAACAAAGTGAATAATCTTAATCAATCGAACAAATTGAGGCGGAGGAAAAGTGGGATTAAGTAAAAAATAATAATAATAAATTAGAACCTGATTGAGAAATGAAAGAAGGGCTTCGTATGAAGAATCAGAGTGTGATTGGTGACAAAGAAAATACAGAGAAACAGTGATAAAGTCGTAAAACTGTCGGATTTTTATTATCAAACCTCTTTGCCTTTGGGGCGGGTCTACGATGGCTGTCTGAAGCAGTGTTTTGAAAATCGGATCGAACCGGCCGGTTAGACCGGTAAATCGGTGAATCGGAGCATGAAACGGTCCGATTTAGCCCTTATTTTTTGTGAGTGATTGAACCGTTTATTTTACGGTCAAACCGGTAAAAACTGCTGAACCGTTCATTTAAAATAAAAAGTTTTCTTTTAAAAATCAAAACTTTTATAACTATGATGAATGAATATTATGATTACTGATCTTTTTTTTATCTTTTTGATGAAATATGACTAGTGAACTTTGTTATCTTATTTTGTGTTGTGTTGTGTTGGTGAACTTAAAAAAAAATTTGTATGTTTTGAAGTTTGAAGGTTTAAGTTAGATGAATAATTACAAAGTATGTTTAAAAATTATCTTATATATAATATATAAAATAAAATTTTATATATTTATTAGTCACCGGTTCGATTGCTGTTAAATTTCGGTTAAACTATTAAATCTTGAATCAGTTATTTCTTCAATTTAATCACCGGTCTAGTTTTTAAAAGATCGGGTAATACCAAATAGTAACGACGTTAAGAATTTTGTCTATAATCACGTGGTTAAACAAAGCCTCATTTCAGTGACACTGACAATGACTTTTTAGTAGTGTGTCTCATCAAGGATAATAATGGGACGTATTTACATTAGCATAAGCGCCTTGTTCGTGCTGGACAAGTTGACAAAAAGACACGGAAAACGGTACAAGTAACACTCTCTGAACATTAATGGTTAGACCAAAGTTTCAAAAGACAATTGTTTTCCGGCCGTGCTTAGCTGTTTCTAAGCAAGCATGTATTACGCAAAAAGTAAAACTAAAAGACGGGCTTCCATGTCCTTGCTCGGTTGTCCTAAACCTTTTAGCTGTTTCTGCTACCACTATCCTCCTCCATCTTCATCTCTTTGAAAGCAAGAAGTTCACGGCTATTGTTCTTATTACTGAAGAATAGTTTTTAGATAAAACGCATAAACCTCTTTCATGGTTTTACTCTCTTTTATTAATATAAAATCATTTTTATACGTATAAAATGTTATTGGAGGGTGTTTTTCCAGGTGGTCCCCTATAATACATACAAAATTATCCAACCACTAGTTCATGAGCTTTGCCGTTCTACATCAAACCAAGGCCAGAGCCTTTCCTGTCCTTGAATATCCATCCCAGACTCTCCAAACCAATCCAATTACATATGGACAGTGGCGAATTTGTCAAACTTTTATGCGAAAAGGTGGTGATGTCCATGTAAAATGATAAGACTGTGATGTCCATGATTTGGATCTTTACCTTATGTCCAACAGAGTTTTGGCAGCCGCCACGAGGTAGTCTTGTAAGACTCACTTAATTTGAGGCTGAATGAGTATTTTCAAGGAGTAATCTTAATCTTAATCCCCTAACATGTTAGTTGGAATTACAAATTTATGATTAATAATCTTGGACATCCGGTTGAGCCGACCAGCAGGTTTTTCTCTGCCAGATAAGAAACAGAGCTCTAAATTTAGAATCTTTATATAATTCTAAAACACAGGTATAACATACAAGTGACCCACATCAGGATGGATGGATTATGTTCCAGTGACGTTCCGATAAATTTCCAACTTACAAAAAGGCAATTTGATTAACCCACCACGGATCACATCTCCCCTCCATTGTTACTGAACAGAAGTTAACAGGGGTTGGCTACACCTCTCCACGCCTTCTTGGAAAACCTTTACGCACCCATAAGACCTAGGCAGTCTTCATTAAGACCAAGAACAGTATGGTGATATCGTGGTAAAAAGTAAATGCCACACAAATCTTGTAACTACACACCAACGCTTCCAAAGGGGCAAAAAAAGGAGAACCCAAATAAAATATCAAGCTTTTGTTAAGTATATGGCTGCCTGCGGTTAAGGGGGGTTAAGTAATGTATTAACAGTTAGGATTCACGAAGCTTTTGATCTCGTCCATAAGGCAATAGAAATGATCGTTATTTGGCAAGAAGTAGAATCCTATTGTAGCCTGTTTTAGGAAAAGAAGTTTCACTTCATGGCCGGCTTTCTCGAGCCCTTGAGCATAAGCCAATTGCCAGTCTTGCATGAGATCCAAACCAGCCACAACAACTAGACTCTTGGGAAATCTGAGTCTCTCCAAGCTTTTCGACCTAGGGCCAAATATATTACATGCTGGATGGTCTCTGTCTTCACCTTCAGGTAGAAAAGCTCTCCAATACCAGTCACGATCTCGAATTGAAACAAAGTACTTGCCATCCAGTGTTCTCTCTGATTCTGTTCTTTTCTCCCCACCAAACATAGGGTGAAGAAGAATGTTACCCAACACCTCCACTTCTGCTTCGGCTGCTCTCACAGCAACATGATGTGCTATATTGCCTCCAGAACTATCACCTGCCAAATAGACTTGAACCTTAGAATCTTTACCACTTTGAAGCCAAGTTCTTGATTTAACCCACTTGAGAGCTGCCCAACCATCATCATACGCATATGGATAACGATACTCCGGTGATCGGCGGTAATTCACAGACACAACAACCGCATTACAGATGCTAACAAGACGGCGACAGAAGGTGTCATATATAGCACTATTAGCAGAGGAATGAGCAAAGCTTCCACCATGAAAGAAGATAATCACAGGGACAATCTCAGTAGTGCTCAATGGATTTTCAAGATCCATGATCCCCCATTGAGCCTCATTTTCAGGGGCTGGAAGGAAAACACGATTGAGGAGACCAGTGGAACGATCGATATGATCAAAAGAGAAAACCCCATCTACCGGAATCGTGTTTGCAGGGACTTTACGCTCAAGGAACTCAGCCAAATCACGGTTAAAGGTACCATCTGGTCTGCGCAGCAAATTATATGCCAACTTAAAGTTGGAGATGAGGACCCATGTGTTCAGTGGAACCACCGTCTGAAAGAAAATTGAAGGTTCACTAAGTTATTCTTATGTACGCAGAGATCTAAATCTTACAACATGCGTCCTGAAATCCTGAAGATCAGACAATCTAGAAGTCTATTGTATTATCCTGAAACCTCAAAAGGAAATAATTTGCGCGAAGTTGAAGGATATCAAAGCATTTTGACAAATAACAAGATCATATGGACATTAGTTCAAAATAGCAACAACAGAAAAAAGTGGACTCCACTCCTATAAACCAAATCCACACAAAACCAAGTCAAAATCTTCAAGTTCGAAACTGGTCATAACCAAACGATTTGAACTTTAAACCATGAAATAAAGACACGTCAGACCGCTCCTAATTACCAGAAATTCAAACACGCTCACGAAAACAGAAACTAAAGATAGGAGACATATGAGGTGATGAAGAAGAAACTATACCTTAGATTCATTAAGGTTAACCTCATTAGCACCAGCCATGAAGATGGCTTCGAAAACGTACAACCAAGAAACGCCCCTATACACAAAGCTCAGAAACCAGACAAAAAACAATACACCACGTACCCTCGTACTCAAACCATTTCACAACCCCAGAAAGATCAGCCCAAGAACACGGGAACAAAAAGAACAGACGCAGCCCTTGACTTTCTTCCCCTTCACTTAACGAAGGTCCATGACAAGAAATGATCTTGATAACCTCATCTTCTTCAAGAACGTAAATTTGGTTGCCAAAAATAACTAGTAAGATAACTGAGAGAGGAAAGAGGAATCAAAGGACAGCTATAAGTTAGAATGAGACTTTGAGAGAACGGTAAGTGAACGGCGGTGGACGGACGGAGAAGACCTAGGCGAGAAAGTGTGACGGCCAAATAAAACTGTTCATATGGGTCCTACTCCTTCCTTCCCTCTCTCTCTCCCTCTGTTCAACTGCCCCTTTGTATGTAAGTAACTAGCCTCCCGCTTCATTTTTGTATTTTTTATTTACATAAATTATTATTTACCGCCAATAATAATTTTATCTTTTGTTAATTATTTGATTGTAAATAAATCCTTTTTGCTTTCTTGGCTCATTTCATAATAATTGCTTCGATGGGAAAGTCGAGGCTTACTGGCACTTTGGCGGTTCACATATTATTCCGTTATTATAATAATATCAATCCATTTAATAATTGAAATCTATAAAAATTAAATAGACGAATACTCATAAAATAGGGTAAAATTTAAGAAGAGAGTAATAAAAATAAATAATCTAAATAACAGACCCATTGTTTTATTAAAGTTATGTTTAATTAGAAGTAAAATTTTTATAGACTAAAATGTTAATAAGTATAATATTAAAAAATTGTTGTTTGGAAGGAATGAAAGAGTTCATAATATATTATATTATAAAATATTATTTAGAAGAATAATTTATAATGTAATACAGTAAAAAAATTGGTCATTATTTTACATTTATCTTAAACCTCTCAAATTAAAAGTTTTTATTTTTATTGTTTAAAATAAAACAAAATATAATATAAAACTCTCCTCTTTCATCCTATTATATTCTATTCCATTATAAACTCTCCTCTTATAAAAAATATTATATTATATTTTATTTTATTTTATTAATAAATCCTTAACCAAGTATTCTTATATGTATTTCTTTTTTTTGGGGTACTAAAGACCAAATTTATACGCCGTCTTTGGGACCTAGTTTTTAGAACGAATGTCATTTTTTCTTTTTATTATTGGCAATAATTCATTTTGAAATTTTCATGTCAAACTAGAAAATTTCGCAAAAGTAAAAATCAGAAGAGATTAAGAGAAAACATTTATGAAAAGAGAGAGAAAAATGTAATAACAACAAAATAAAAGAAGAAGAAGTAAAGAAAGCACAAAGCAGACAAAGACTTTCCTGCGTGCTGCCGACGCCAAGGCACGTGGCGACAAAAGGTTCCGTCTCAGCTCTTTTGGCTAACCCCACAACACTATTCCCTAAAGTACCCCTCTCTTTGTCCCGAAACCACGGCACCGCCAATCAAAAAGACACGTGTTTTGTCCGTTAGTGTCAAGTGCGTGACGGCATGTCTTTTGTCAGCGCTTGAGGGTTTCGGTCGGGGTTTGCTTTTTCTTTTCTCCTTGTGAGTTGTGGGTTTTGGATTTTGTCGTATTATGGGGAGGTTGTATTACTATTATACACATCTCAACATTCGTGGGTCTGGACACATGGCTTCCGGAGAGAGTTCATCCATGTCGGTGGGTCCCACATCCTTAAGACATTTCCCCCCAAAGTCTTGTTCTTAATAGGATGATCGAAGGCCCCCCTCGTGGGACCCCGTCTTGAACACCCTCCATGATGAGAACTGCGGACTCTGAATCTGCCACGTGGTTCTTCGAACTTGCTTTTGGGGAGGTCATTGATAGATTTTTTCTTCGACGCACGTAGCTGGTGGGACCAGGTGGTGGATCATCTCCGGCCGTTGGTTTTTGATTGGTAAAAAGGCTCTGATTTGATTCATTATTTAAGAAAAACAAACAAGATGCTAAGGTGCTTCTATTTGGGACATACACACCAATGTGTATTTGAAGTTAACAACCTAACAGGGACCATTGGATTGGTTAAGAAGTCGCACTGATATATCAATCCTAAGATTCTTTGGATACCAATGACTTTATCAAAGTGGTCACTCCTTCGCTTCATATCACTGCTCCAAATTCAAAGTTCCTGCTACCCGTACCTACATGCTTTCTTTTCTTAATTTTTCTTAATTTTCCGACGAATTAATAATAAGAACCAAGTTCATTGTTAATTACTTGAATTGAATTCATCGTTTCATGAATTTATAAAATTGGGACGTATATAATAGAAAAATAAAATTTTTTATTTTAAAAACTAATATTACTTTAATTTTATAATATTATTAAATGTAATAAACTATTAATTATAAATAGTACTTTCTTATAAAATTTGATTTTATTTTTAATAATTCTCTTGCGAAATTGAATTTTTAATAATTCTCTTGTGAAATTGATTTTATTTTTAATAAATAACTATTATTTATATGTAGCTCATTAAATGCACAAATATATTGATAATGAATATAAAATATGTTTCTATACTATATTTAAGATTAGATAAATAAAGTTTTTTTTAAATATATGTTTAACTCCCCAATTATATAATTTAAGTCCCTCGACTAAGATTATCTTCTATCAATACATAATAACTGCTCAAATATTAGAAATATCAAAATAATTTCGACCAATCATTTTTTACATAATGTAATTCTTTTATCGTTCAACATTTGATTAGATGTGTGGTATAAAATTAATATTTATCAATATTTTTTATTCTAATCATATTAGGTCTTCAATATTAATAATTGATTATTTTAATGATATTTGAAATTTTATTTTTAAGTGTCATTCCATTTTTACCAATATTTTCTCAAATAAATATTAATAAAAAATAATAAAATATTTTTCTTAATTACTTTAAGATGACAAATCTTATATTAATTATTTAACTACCTTCATATAATTCATATCGTGTTCAATGACTCTAAATCAAACTATCTTTAATTATGATAGGTCCTAAATAATATCAACATATAACAATTCTCATATAAATTGTTTTGGAGAACTCAAATAAAATGATAAATTATACAATCGTCACATTAAATATAAAAGTGATGCTCCATATAAATTCTCACATGTCGAGTTAGATCACTAAATTTGATCTCTAACAATATCTTAATTTTTAGTTTATAAGAATTATTACTTTCTTTATAATAAAAAATAATTTTAGATATACATAAATATAATTAAATTTCAAATTTTACAACCTTATCAAATAAATATATTTTATGTTATAAATAAATAAATATATAAATATATAATAATATTGTTAATTAATTATGTCATAAGTGTATTAAAATTAATCGATTATAAGACATAAATTAACATTATATATTCTTAAAAATAATTATTTATTCAAAAGATAATTATGTATATTTTATCATAAAAAGTACATACCTATTAGTAACTAATAATTTCAAAGAGAGATTGTAACTTTCGTAACTCTGGTTCTTACATTTTGGGTTTAGGTCCTCTGCCCCAATTATCGTGTTCTAACCTTGATTTTGTTCCAAAATAACATTGTTTTGGGGCTATTTACACATAAAATGATGTCATTTTGGGACAAAAATAGGATAATTGAGACAAAAGATGTGATGCCTTACATTTTACGAGGATCAAATTCTTTGTGTTTTGTATTAGAATCGTCTTGACTCTAATTGATGAACCCACAACTTGTTTGTCTAATTGCCTTGGAGCCAGTTTTAACAAATTGGGGACCCTCATTCTCGAGAAGAGGATGACCTATTGGAACACAACACAAAGAAGATCAAGGCTACTAACATCTATCCTAACCCTGTAGCAATGGAGGGGCTGGGGAGCAGTAGGGTACCGTTCAAAGATATGGTCTTAGGGAACCCGGATACCCTTGGCTTTCATGACTCTGATGACTTTGGATCTTTGCATGAAAATGATGGACTAATTATGATGTCAACTAAGGACTCATGGCCATGCTTGACAACATCAGAAAAGTTTCGAGAGAGCCTTCATAAGCGGTGGAGTAACAGTTTGATTGTGAAGTTATTCGGCAGGTCAATAGACTTTTGCACTTTGGAGGACAAAATCCACAAATTGTGGGCTCCAGCAGGAGATTTTGAACTAGTTGACATTGGCGAAGGTTATTTTGTGGTGCACTTCACTTTAACCTCAGACCTAAAATTCTCTTTGGAGGAGTGGCCTTGGATCATCTTTGGTCACTATCTCACAGTGAAGCGATGGTCACCATCCTTTTGGCCCTATTGATGACTACATTAACTCTACCGTAGTTTGGATGAGATTCCCGACATTGCCATTGAAGTATTACGATGAATGTATGCTACTCACAATGGGGAAATGTGATTGGGAAAGCTCTTAAAGTTTACTACAATACTAGATATGTCTCTCGGGGAAGTTTTGCAAGAGTATGTGTGGAGATTAATCTCCATCAACCTCTTATTCCAAAGACCTGTATTGATAATCACTGGCAGACTATTGAATACGAAAGATTGTCGCTTATTTGCTTTCAGTGTTGGCGTATTGGATATAATGCTGGTCAAAGTCGTTGCCTACTAGTGAACGAGAACCCGGTGTAAGATGGTGGCCCACCAGTATGTGACGATAACCACCCAGTTGGCTCGCGCTCATAACAACTGGAGCAGGTGGCGGATTATGGGATGTGGAATATGGCACAACCCCAGAGACAAAGGAGGCCAAATAAGATATCTACTACTTCACCAGGTACGCAGGGGAAGTTTGCCGCGAACACAAGAGGAAACAGGTTTGGTGCTTTCTCAGTAATCCAGGAGGATAGTATGGAGATAGTTGCACACGAAGTTCCCAGGTAGGGCAAGTTAAAAATGGTTTTACCTACTGAAAAACGGAAGAGACGGGCTAAGCAAAAAGGCAATGGCTTTCATGACCTAGATGCACCTCCTCTAGTTTCGCCTACTTCTTTTGGGCCTAGACTGAATGGAGCAATTGTTGAGGAAATTCACACGGGGAAAATAGTACGCGACACCTTACCACAAGTCCACCAACGTCCTGAAGAGGTGTCATCGTTTGGTGAAGACCTTGTGCTTCTTGATACCATTGGAGGAATTGGGAAGCTTATTCCGGGTGAGGGGCATGATCACTCTGTTGATACAACCTCTGACTAAAGAAGCAGGACATCTCCTGATTTAGATCTGATCATTGCTGTTTCAGATACTCAATTTGCTATGGAGACAGTGCCAGTTATAGTGGATTATGACGATGCAGTTGGAGTATATAAATGCTCAATCTGGGGAGCGTAAAAACCTGGACATTGCAAACAATTATGAATATTGTTCTATGGAATTGTAGAGGGGCGGGTAACAAGTCCTTCCTACGTTATATGAATGATTTGATTGCTTGAAATAAACCTATTATTTTAGTTGTGGTTAAGCCTAGGATTGCTGGGGTTCGTGCCCATAGAAGGGTGAAAAGTTGGGTTTTAAGCATTTTATTATGGCAGAGCCGGTAGGTTTCTGTGGTGGGATATGGGTGTATTGGGATAAGGAAGTGGTAGCTTGGAGATTGTCTTCACATCGTCTTAAGCTGTAAATGTGATAGTTACACAAAATGATCGTACTACATGGCTCCTTATGGCGGTATATGCTAGCCTAGTACTCGAGAAAAGTCGGGATCTTTGGGCTTTCATGGAGGAGTCTGTTGTTGATGTCCAAGTACCGTGGTTGATGCTTAAAGATTTTAACAATGTCACATGCAGTGTGGAGAAACTCGGTGGTTCCCAAGTTTCGATAGGCCAGTGCTTCCGGTTCAGTGGCATGATGAACACTTGTGGTCTGTTGGGTTTGGGGTTTCAAGGTCCGTCCTTTACTTGGTGCAATCATCGAAAAGGGATTGCCCAAATACAGGAAAGACTTGATCGTGCTCTTTTTAATACCCAGTGGCGTCTCTTATTTCCTGAAGCTGTTTTAAAACATCTCCCCCGTATGCATTCTGACCATTGTCCTATCTTACTAAATTGTGACCCAATGATCGAACGTAATGCTACGTTAAGACGCTTTCGATTTCAAGCAATGTAGGTTACAAGGGAAGATGCGATAGACCTAGTTAATAAGACTTGGATTACTACGTTAGGAGTGTTTGATTATTGTCACTAACTCAACAAGTCAACTCAGTGCAACAAGTTGTCCAGCTATATTTTATAGCTGGTCTTCACCCATTGACTTCTTTATAAAAGAGAAACAGCAGTAGGGAAATTTAGAGAGAGTGAGCGGAGAGCAGAAAATTTAAAAGAGTCGAGAGGGAGAGAGAGAGAAAATAACAAAGAGCATTTGTATTTTTTTTCAGTTTTCTCTTCCTAGTAGGAGTGTGTGAGCTTAGGTTAATTTGGGTCTTTGGAAAATTGAGTGATAAATACTTTTGTATGCTCTCATTGATTCTAGTGAAATACTCCGTCGTTTCCAAACTGGACGTAGGCATTGCCAAACCAGTATAAAAATCTTGGTGTTCTTGTTGTTGTTTTATTTTTCACTTCAAATTGATTAACGTTTCCGTACAACAAGTGATATCAGTGCTCCAGTTTTTTCGACTGGGATATTGTAGGAGTGAAAATCTGTTGGAGCTAGAGTGTTGCTGGTACCTGTGAATAGTATCTATGCTATAGTTCGTGAACAGTGTCGGTGCTACAGTTCTTGAACAGTGCTTTGCTACAATGCTGTGAATAGTATTGGTGCTACAGTCGTGTGAACAGTATGCATTTGTGAATAGGGCGAGTAGATGGCTGGAGATAAAGACGAGCACGTTAAATTATCGTCATCATCGACACCTACATCTAATAGACATCCATTCGCTACTACAAAGCTAGAAGTTGAAAAATTCAATGGCTCTAATAATTTTGGTATGTGACAATGTAAAGTTATGGATGTGTTCTATCAATAAGAGTTAGACATGATTCTGGAAGATGAATCCGAAGATATGGATGACAAGCAGTGGACGCGAATTAATCTCCATGCTTGTGCCTCTTATTCGATCATTCCTTTATAAGGAGCTAAAATACCCATATATGAAGGAAACTTCTACTAAGAGTTATGGACAAAATTGGAGGAAAAGTATATGACCAAGAGCGCAAAAAATCGGCTCTTCTTGAAGAAGCGACTCTTCCGATTTCAGTATCGTCTAGGTATTTCTATGCACAAACACCTAAATGATTATAATAAAATACTTGTTGATTTAGCAAACCTTAATGTGAAAATTCCTGATGAGGATAAGGTACTATATTTGTTAAATTCATTGCCCGATAATTATGATCATTTGACAGCCAGTTTGTTGTATGAAAAATTCAAGGTAAAATTTGATGAGGTTTCTGCGGCATTGGTGAATCATGAGTGTCGTAAGAAGGAATAAAAAACTCACAATTCACAAACTGAGGCGCTTACTGCAAGGGGATGAACAGATGAAAGAAAACATGGAAAGCGAAGAAAACCTCATTCAAAGTAAGGAGGGAAGTTTCCTGCTAAAGATGAATGTGGCTTTTGTCGCCAAAAGGGTCATTGGAAGAAAGATTGCCCTAAATTGAAGAACAAAGAGAAGAAGAAAGTGGGTTCTGTAGCAAATGTTGCAAAATCTGGAGATGATGATTTTGAGTTTGCTTTGGCTAGTTCATCTGCTGATAGTCACTCCAAGGAGTGGATTTTGGATTCAGGTTGCACCTATCATATGTGTCATATTCGGGAATAGTTCTCTAGCTTCCAAGAGCTAGATGGTGGAGTTGTTTTGATGGGAAATACTAATGCCTGCAAAACACAAGGGATAGGCAAAATTTGTTTGAAGATGCATGATGGAACAGTCAGAGAATTGAGCGATGTTCGGTATGTACCGGATATGAAGAAGAATCTGATCTCACTGGGAGCATTGGAATCCAAGGGTATCAAGATCACCATGGAGGGTGGAATTCTTAAAGCTATATATAGGGCATTGGTGGTGATGAAAGGTACAAGATGAAATAAGTTGTATTTTTTACAGGGGAGTACAATTATTGGTGGAGCAGCTGTCACTGAAGTTGCTGACCTAGATAGCTCAGACACTTTTTGCAGGATACAGTTATTAGTGGAGCAGTTGTCACTGAAGCTGCAGATGCAGATAGCTCAGACACTACGAGGTTATGACATATGCGTCTTGGCCATGCTGGTGAAAAAGTGTTGCAAGGATTAGTGAAGCAAGGCTTATTAAAAGGTACAAAGGCATGTAAATTGGAATTCTGTGAACACTGTATGCTGGGTAAGCAAATAAGAGTAAAATTTGGCACTGCTATTCACCACACTAAAGGTATTCTAGATTATGTTCACACTGATATTTGGGGACCTTCTAAGAATGTATCTTGGGGAGGTAGCCATTATTTTGTCTCCTTTATTGATGACTTCTCTAGAAGAGTATGAGTGTACACCATGAAGTATAAAGATGAAGTCTTAAAGATATTCCTGAAATGGAAAAAGATGATTGAAATGCAAAGTGGTCGAAAGATCAAGACTCTCAAATCAGATAATGGTGGTGAATATAATTCTAATCCTTTTTTGAAAGTTTGTCAAGATGAGGGTATTGTGAGGCACTTCAGGAGACACCGCAATAAAATAGGGTGGTGGAGCGCATGAACCATACTTTGCTCGAGAAAGTTCGATGTATGTTGTCTAATGCTGGTTTAGGCAAAGCATTTTTGGCTAAGGCAATTACTTATGCAAGCCATCTTATTAATCGGTTGCCCACTGTTGCGAATAAGGGTAAAACACCCATGGAGGTATAGTTTGGTAAACCTTGTACTGATTACAAGTATTTACACATATTTAGTTGTCCTGCTTACTATCATGTCAGGGAAAGCAAATTGGATCCAAGAGCAAAGAAAGCTCTATTTATGGGCTTTAGCACTGGCATGAAGGGATTCCGACTCTGGTGTCCAGATAAGAAGAAATTTGTTGTTAGCAGAGATGTGACTTTTGATGAGGCTGCTATGGTTAATCAGAACAAGCATAAAGGAAAAATTGAAGCAATCAAGACCATGACTAGTTCAAAGCAGGTGGAGTTATCAAAGACTCCAGTTGTTCCAGTAAGGTCTGATGTTACAGACACTAGTCTTACAGTTGGCTCTGATGATGAGGACGAAGATAATGAAAAGGAGGTATCTACCCAAGAGCCTCCACAGTAACAAGATTCTATTGCAACCAGAAGATCAAGAAGGGAAATTTAAAAGCCTGCTCGGTTTACTGATATTGTGGCATATGCACTTCCCATTATTGAAGATGATATTCCATCCACCTACAAAGAAGTTTTTATGAGTTCAGAGAGCGTAGAGTGGAAGAAAGCTATGGATGAGGAGATGAAATCTCTTCATAAAAATGAGACTTGGAAGCTAGTTCAGTTACCAAAAGGGAAGAAAGAAATTGGTTGTAAATGGGTGTATG
>JANIIA010000010.1:32055285-32072150 GCA_027478495.1 Erythroxylum alaternifolium | reverse complement strand
ATCATTGTTTACATGAGCATTGAATATCAATGTTTGGTTCATGAATGTGAATTTATGGTATATGAGTTATGATATTTCTGAATGTGTGTGCTTGGTGGAAGACTACTGTGAGCGGTCATCTAAACTAAGTGCTTTTCCCACTAAGATTTTAAGCTTAGCATGGGTGTTAATTCATGTATGTCCAAGTCAAAATTTGATAATACTTTCGCTTGCAACTAAATTAATACCAACTCTAGCAATAAAAGAAAATGTAGTTAGTGAAGAGTTGAGATTGTTCCCATGAGGAATTCTAATGGCAATTGTTATACGAGTTAATAAATAAAACAAAGGGGGGGGGGTTGAATCAGTGGAGATTGAAGAAATTAAAAATGGCAAAAATTTAAAATTAATAAAAATAATCAGATATGGAAATTTACTAAACAAACCTTGGTATCGGGTTATCGATGTTATCAAACTAATATGGATCCTCGATATAAAACTTAGTCCATTAACAAACATTCATTGGGTAAGGTTTTCTCTTAAGATTAAATGAATAGAAACATGTATTCTAAACATTCTTATTAGTAAACAACTTGGATACGATCATAAGTTTAATTGATTAATGGCTTTAAGAACTAAGAAACCAATTAACATGACAACACATATACGATTAATCAAGTTAAGCGTCTTCTTAGAATTTCCAACTCTAATGTAAAAATGGTAATCCTAATTGCCACTTCGGATTAGCAAGACTGAACGTCAAATCCTACTAATCTAGCTATAAATTAAACAAATCAATTCCTGGTTGCGTATCCTAGAAATCAATCAATTCAATTATGATAAGCAATTCGGAAGACACTTAATATTCATCAATGAAATAAACTTTATTTGAAAATCTCACACATACTAGATGATAATATGACTCCCTTCAACCAAGAAAATAAGTTTAGCCACTCATACTAGAGGTAAGAACCAACAAAAGAATAGCAAAATAATAAGTCTCCATCCCTAGTATTTCCTAGAAAATACGAAAATTCCTAGAAACATAGAAAAATTACTATAGAAGAAACGTAAAAACTTAAAACTAAGACTTCTCTCCAACGTGAACTGTGAATCCCTCCTTAATGATTTTCAATCTCCTCTTTTTTCCCTCATTTTTGTAATCTTTAGTAGATCCACTCTCCACATATTCAGGCTACAGATCTCCACCAACAAAGCAACAACTTGATTCCTAAGATAATGAAGATCTTAGGTGTATTAAATCATATTTGAAATTAGATTCTGCAGATGATCTTTTTCCTTGCACGTGCTCACTCTTAGTCAATGATTTTTCTGTCAGCTTGTATCTATTTCCTTATCTGTCCATTTCATAAATTTTTATTTGATAATCAGCTCCAAGAATGCTCAAGATTCCCTAATAACAAAATATGAGTAAGTCCAATAGGTCGAACTCAATTTACACTCAACAAAACAGAATTAGAAATCAAAATAATGACAATTAATCATCAGAAATCAAAATAATGAAAATTAATCATACTATTAATGTCCAAGTGATAGGAGTGAGGTACAAGGAACATATGCAGGTACTAAGGCTTATAGATAGAAGAAAATGTACTTTTGGAATGTGTTTTTAGTTACAGATGATTGTGCATGTAATGAAAAATGAAATTATATGTTTTCTTTTGGATTACCACATAAATGTAAAGATGTAGTACTACTGTTAAATGATAGTGTTAAACATTGGGGAGTTTTGTAATGTATATATGTATAACATTGAATAGAATTGTATAACTTGAATGCATATATAGGAATTTCGTTGCTATGTTTGTGGATGGTTATAGGTTCCGTATAAGGGGTGTTATAAAAAAAGTCAACTAATTGCTCTTTGGTTGATAAATATCTCCCTTGAACCTTTTTTTGCTACTTTTTCCCACGCAATATGAAAATCAATTTCAAGATGTTTAGACCTCGAACGAAATATAAGAGCATTTATAAGGTATGTAGCTGAGAATTGGGAACTTGCACGGGGAACTCAATTTCCTTCAAGAAAAAAGTGAGTCATGGAACTTCATAAACAATTGTTCCTACTGCTTTATATTCAGCTTCATTAGAAGACCTTGCTATTATTCTTTTCTTCTTTAAAAACCATGATATTAAATTGGATTAAAGAAAAATATCAAGTCCTATTGTCAATTTTCTATCTTTTAAGTTAGCTCCCTAATTTGAATCACTAAACATTAATTTCCAATGATTTGGATGAACTAATAAAAAGACCAAAATTAATAACAGATTTGAGATAATGTAAGATGCACATTAATGACCTTCAGTTGGTTGATGCATGAATTAGGAAATTCTATTAATAGAAAAACATATATCTGATCTTATCATTGTGACGTATTGTAACCTACCAACTACCATCATAATGGAATCCATAAACAATTGTGAGGAGGAACTCATCTCCTTTGAGCAAATTAGTGTAGAAATACTATTAGCATCCACCATCTTAGCTTTGTATAAAAGATCTTGAATATGATTGATTTATGTGAGCAGAAGATAATTTTTTCACCACATATCTTCAATACTTAGGAAATAGTTTATCTTAACTAAATCCTTGATTGGAAATTTCCTCTTCAGTTATTGTATTTTAGACTGAATAAACACTTTACTATTGCTAGTGGCATTAATGCCTTCTACATAAATTAAGAAAAAGTCCATGTTTTAGCTAGTATCGTAGAAATAGAAAGAAAAGTATAACTTTAAGCCTTGAGTTCAAAGTCATGTAAGGATGGTAGTGACGCATTGGTACCATTAGTGTGGTGTTTGCCTGAGACAGTATAGTGACTTCTGTAATTTACAAACACAATTTGGAAAATCTAAAGGAACAAATTCTGGAGGTTAGATCATAAATACATCTTCATCAAGTGAGGTATGGGGAAAACCACTAGAGAATTCTTATTGATTAACAATAAAAGATTTTTTCTTTCTACTGTTAGTTTGATAACTAGACTGTAAGTTTCAGTAAAGTCAAAGCATGAATTTTGATGAAAACTAACCTTGATTTATATCTTTTAATCTTACTTTGATTATCATATTTTATGTGAAAAACCCATTTTGAGCCATCAAGGTTCATTTGTGGTGATGGAGGTACTATTGTCCAAGTTTGAATATGAATCATGACATCATATTTTACTTTCATAGCATTTCACCATTCTTGAAATTTCATTACTTAAGTGAATGCGTGAGGAACTATCTTTGGATATGTTGAAGAAATAAAGGCCTTTGGTTTTAAATTGCAAGTTTGTGCTTAGGTTATCATAGGGCATGTTGGTTATTGGTTTATGAGAGATCAACAACTGGTGATAGTTTAGGCAAGGGTGAATTTGTTTTGGCAACTAGAGATTAATCATAATGGGTAGGTAAGGTTTTATATAAAATGGAAAAAGGAGATGTTATTAGGATAAGTTTTCGGGTTAGTGTGGATAATAGTAATTTTTTTGAATTTAAATATTTATAGGCCAGTAAATTTAGAATAGGAGTGTAAGGCCCCAACATATACCCTAGAAGCATTATAACATGGCTAGGGTGCATTAAGAAGTGAACATAACAAATGAATTAAGTGCATCTAAGTATAGTAAGAGACATAATGGTGCTTAATGTAAAAGATTTGGGTAAATGGGTAATTTGTTCATTTTAGCATAAACATACCTCTGTAATTTGGGCATATCGTGGCCTTTATAGCTCCAAATTGGATAATTATAATTGTAACTTAATCTGGAGACATAGATCTAAAACTTTCATGAAGAAACCGAAGTTTTATTGTGCTCATAAGGTTTTTGAATTCTGGCTTGAATTTGAGTTATGACTGTTGTCCTTGTTTTGAAACAACCTGTAGTGTTTTGTGTATAACTCTTGGAATAATTAACCAAATTGCCTAAAATTTATTACATTATAAAATTAATACATAGGGGAATGAAGTTAATTGATAATATTGTAGGCCAATGTGGGAAGTAAAGGAAGAAGAAGGACCAATATGCAATTTTCTAAAGTTATCATATGGACCAATTGGATTAAGGCATATGTGACCAATAATAATAAAGCATGTGTGTCCAATAGGAATTAAGCATATATGTGAGTTTTGAAAGTTCTAGAATAGGGATATGGAGAGGGGAGATGTATGAAATTTTGTGGGTTCTAAGTTTAGATTTTTCTCCTCTCCATTTCACCTTCCTCATCTTATCATTTTTCATGTGAGAAATCAAGCCAATCTTAGGTGGAAATCAAGGTGAAAGTTAGGGATTTTCTCTTCATCTTTATCTCTTCTTACTTTGCTTATGAAGGAATGATATTATAAGGATGGAAGCGGGATTGAGAGGTATATTTTTTCTGTTTTTAGTTTGTGAGTCAAGCAAAGCCAAAGAGGAAGGGAAGGAAAGGCAATAGAAGATCTACTTTGTTAATTTTCAGGGTTAGGACTTCAATTAGTTGATTTCTGTATATGTGTATAATTGAATGGATATAAAGATTCATTTGGATGTGGAATTTTTTTTGGGATGTTGTTTTAGTGTTATTTTGGTGGTATCTTAGATAGAATTGGTTGAATATGATGAGAGTATTGTGTAGTGGAATTCTATCTAGGGTATGTTCATATTGTTTAAGTCATAACTCAGCCTATAGACCTCCAAATTGTACGATTTTAGTTGCATATGAAACCTAGGACATAGAGATAAATATATCTAGAAGAGATAGAAGAGACTAACTTAATTCTTACTTTATGACCTTGGAAATTGAGGGTGAAAAAGGTGACCTGATGCTGCCTCTGTTTTGGAGCAGCTTGTGATATTTTGCTTATATCTCATTATTTAGAAGTCTAAATGGTCTGATTGTTAGTGATATAGAAAATATAGACATAGAGGAAATGATTTCTAGAAGTCCTTAATTTCTAACCTTTTCTATATGCATATAAAGGAACAAGTAGTGGTAAGATATAGAGAGTGTTTAGTTTCTGACACTAACCTTCTTGAGGCTTTGCCTAGTGTTTTTGCTTCTCTTTTATAGGATTATATTGATGTCTTTCCTAAAGAGATGCCTAAGGGACTGCCACCCTTGAGAGGCATAGAGCACCAGATTGATTATGTGGCCAGAGCTCATATTCCGAACCGCCTAGCTTATAGGAATAATCTTGAGGAGATAAAGGAGCTTCAAAAGCAGGTGGTTGAGTCACTGGAGAAAGGGCATATGAAGGCGAGACAACACATTGACCATAAAAACAGGGTGTACGTGAAGCAAGCCAACAAGGGGCGAAAGTTGGTGACTTTTAAACCTGGAGATTGGGTTTGGGTGTATGTGCTGAAGCTTATTCTTTTCTATTTTCTCGCCAGACAGTGTTCACAGAAGTCAAGCTTTGATATACTTTGGTTTCCTGGCAAACCTCATTTGCTCAACATTGTCAGCCCCTTCTCACTCATGTGGCCCAGTCTCATGTGCCACAGCTTAGTGATTTCTGTGTCCGATATAATAGACACCATGGCAGCCGATCCAATGACTACGTCTCTGTGTAGTCTGTACAACGTTCCGATCAACATTACTCTCATCACCACCATTGCACCTCGGGTAATCCTCATCTTACCATCTCCACTAGCGCATTTACATCCACATTTATCTAATTTAGAAATTGAGATAAGATTCTTGGTCATATCAGGGACATACCTTACATCGGACAGAGTGCAGATGACCCCATTGAACATCTTGATCTTCATGGTTCCCATCCCTATGATTTTGCGCAGATGATCATCTCCGAGCAACACAACGCTTCTCTTCACATGCTCCAAGGTAGAGAACCATTCCCTGTGTAGGCATATGTGAAATGAGCATCCGGAGTCCATGATCCACCCATGATGGTATTTCACTCCATCGTCTTATACATAGAAGACCTCTCCGTCTTCCTTGCTGTTCTGTGCGACGCTAGCTTCAGCAAGTGAGACTTTTTCTTTTCCCTTTTTCAGGAAATCCTGACACTCGTGTCTGAAGTGTCCTTTCTTGTGGTAGTGATAGCATTCTACTTCGCTTTTCTTAGATCGTGATTTCGATCTAGATCGGTTGTTCCTTCCTTTAGCTGACGGACGGCCTCGTGCTATCAAACTTTCAGAGTTTGAGTCTTTTTCCATATCGGCATGATCCAACAACGCTACACTAACTTCTCCATACCCTACGGTATCTTTATTGTGCAGCAACGTGGTTACCAGAAAGTCGTATTTGTTAGGCAATGAATTAAGCAAACATATTGCTTTATCTTCATCTTTAAGAGTTTCGCCCATTTTGCAAAGCTCACTGACGATTTGATTGAAGTCGTTTAGGTGATCGTTCATGGAGACTCCTCCTTTCATCTGAAAGTTGAATACCTCTTTTTGAGATATAACCGATTGTGCAGGGACTCTGACAAGTACAAGCTTTCGAGCTTCTCCCATAAGCTCTTGGCGGACTCCTCATTCGCCACGTATGAAATAATATCCTTCATCAAGCACAGTCTAATTGTGCTACACGCCTGTAAGTCGTACTCCTCCAAGTCTTCATCTTTCATATTTACGGGTTTTGCATCTTTGCCTCTCAAGGCTTTATGTAAACCTTGTTGGATTGCCATCAAATTTAGTAATAGAAATCTTACCTGTTGATTTCCCAGCCATTGTTGTGACTTAAAATCTCCAACCTCGAGTTCTAATACCAATTTATAGGACTATTTACGCAGAAAGGCGTTGGATGTTTCTTCGATTGAGTCACACACATATAATAACAGGACTGCTAAAATATAAGAGAAAGTGCAAAAAGAAACACACACAGATTTACGTGGTTCGGTAGCAATGTTCTACCTACGTCCACAGGCGGCAACTATCAAGCAATTCACTAATAAATGAAAAAATAAATACAATCAAGTGTTTATCTCAAACCCAGGCCCAATTACACCCCAAGAAACTCTCAGCTTTCTTATTTTTCTCTTTGTCATTTTTCTTCCTTAACATTTTTTTTAAGTGAATGGTATGAAATGCCTGTTAATAGGCAAACTCCTACATGAAAGTCAAGGTCCATCAAAATGACTATCGAATTTCAGCTTCTCCATTGTCAAAATTGGCAGCTACTTTTCTTCCTTTTGGTGCCTAACCACAAAAATTTGATCAAAATTGGCTGTTTAATTTTTCATTTCAATTTCGTGGGCCGATTGCTTTTGTTGGTCAAAAATTTGCAGCCAACCAACAAAATCAATAGTCATGCAGCTGACTGGCTTTTAAACTGTAAATTATGATAAGTTAGTTGTATTTAGTGATAATATATGTACTTAAGTTGGATTAATAATATTTTCTCGAACATAGAAATATAATTAAGTTGTTATCTATAATGTCTTTCAAGAAAATAGAAATTAAATGCATTTTTGAAATTTTAAATTTTATATTAGTTAAATTATTAAATGTATTCATTGGTTATGTTCTCGAAAATACTTTTCTTACAAAAAGCATGATAAGACAAAACGGGGATCTCGCCAAACCAATTCCTATATTTCTATGGTCTGGTTGTGGACGACGGGAAATCTGTGGGTCGACCATTAACTTTACCTGCGTCCTCTAATGGGCAATAACATAAAAGACTCTAGCAGCCTATAGTCTACGTCATTTACCCTTTATTCATTAAATAAATGTGAGTGTCCGATTTATGCATCACCCCATAAATTTTAAGTTACTAATTATCTTCCTTGCGCTTAGTTGATTTTAGCTATGTTTTTATTGTAATTTTTAGTCCTTATTTTATTATTTGAAAAAGTCAAAGTCAGTTCATAAGGCTCTTCGCTTTATAAGAGTCTGAGAAGGGTTACAATGCACGCAACCTTCCTTTTATATTGAACCTGTGACCTTATAGCCACAAATAATGACTTGAACCTATAACCTTATAATTATAATTATAATTTTTTTTAATGACAGTTAAATACTAAATAAAAGTTAAAAATAAATTAGCTTTATAAATTGATTAAGTAACTATTTTATTTTAATTTTTACAATATATGTTGATAAATATAATAAAAATTAATTATGTCTTATTATAAATAAATAATAAATTTGCAATATTTTATTTATAAGCTAATGTTTGTTTATTAATATGTATTTTAATTACTAAATCAATGTTATTGTTTAGAACTAAAAGTTTAATATTTAAAATTTTGTATATTTCAAGCTACTTTGTTTTTAAAAATGTTATTAAATAATTATATAATATTAGATGATATTTTATTTTATAAATATTTTATTATTAATAGTTAATATTAAAGAGTTAAATACTATATATTTAATTAATAATAAAATATAAATAATTATAGTAAAATTATATTCTGAAGAAATCAAAAACCACAAATTCACTACAATTTTTTATTAAATTTAAAGATAAAATCATAAATAAAATCAGACAAGTCCAAAAACTGAACTTTATTTTTTGTGGTCTTATAACATAAAACCATGCCTTAATAATGTTCATTGAGAAATTAGTTTGATCAAACCACTCAACCATCTTAATGGTCAAGATTTCAAACTAATTTATCATGCCTTGTAGAGTTTAGAATTGAAATTGCATTTCAAGCCACCGATCCAATTAGGAAATTAAGAATGGATCTTTTGGTTTTAAAATTTAATATTTAGAGACCAAGCAAAATGATGGTTAGCAATCTGGTAGAAGTTGAGTTGAGTGTTGGGTTACAAGAAGGTTGCAATATACAGAATCACATATATTTAATTCGGGTAGGTAATAAAAGTAAATATTATATAATTAAAGTCAATGGGATTGTATAATATTCTTTTTCAATAGCATCCACAAGCATCAAACAAATAGGGGACCATGTGTTAGTTAAACCATAAATTAAGAGAAGAACTTAGATTAAAGAACACTCATCACGCCACCACTGTGTTCTTGTTCAAAGATGATTTATAATAAAATCTTAAAAAAGATTAATATGAAGCGTTATACGGAACCGATGTATAACGGGACCAATGCATGTCATGTAATCGAAGTGGTGATTAAAGAAACAAAAGGATGGTTATTGATAATCGCGTACTAAAGGCCAAAGGTCGGTGACTGACAATGGTAATGCCAGCATTGCAAGTCCAATATGACACAGAAAATTAGGAATTAAATATTACATTGTGTCCTTAATTTAACACAACAATTTGAGGTCTGATGTTCAGAATGTGTCCCACTTAGATGTGAAGAATATGAAAGGTTTTTTAAAAAATGTTTTCGGTTAAGACTTTGGAAAAATCTGTATCTTTTTGGTTTTACATTAAAACTCCAACTTGTAAATAAAATTTGGTGTATTATGAGGTTTTTATAAATGATATAATTTCTTTAAAATTCATGAATTTAAAACTATTAAAATGAAATATTTTTATTTCAAAATTTTTATTTACCTTCGATTCGTGCCAGTCATTTTATTGCTACTCATATCGCAAGTCACAAGATTGTCACTCGCTAGGTTTGCTAGCACTCTTCATTCTTGGAAGCAAATTGTGGGCACAAGATAATCTGTTCTCACTCTGTTCTATCAATTTTCAGTCATCCAATACTACTTGGTACAGATGATCTGATCTCTTCATTCTTTAGCTCTACTTGTGGCTTGACTTTTAATTTGCATCTTTAAAATGAAGATATTAGAGAAAGAAAATTGTTGTTTGGTTGAGTGTTGCCATTTTGACTCTGAGATAATATTTTTTATTATTTTGGAATGAATTGTTGATTGAGATTTGAGAATGATTTCTATTATGGAATAAATTGGTTATTGAGATTTTAGAACGAATTTTAACATTCTATAATAAATTGTAATATTTAGATGATTTGCTTGCTAAGTAGTCTAGCCTATCAACTTTCGAGTTTTAACATATGTCGTTTTAGTAACTATGAGATTACACTAATTTTTTCTTTTTAGTTTTTAAAATAAAGACATTTTTTTGTAATTTGCAATTGTCCGTTGCTAAAGGGAAAAAATGTAAGATATGAAAAATTGTTACATACTTTTATGTACATATAGATATTCTTTTTCAGTTCCTTTATATTATTCATTTGGATTTTTAACATGTTCACATTCAAATTGTTTCCTCTACATTAGTAAAGAATTTATTTGGACATGTTAGAGTCATAACTCATAACATGTTATGAATATGGTAATAATGTTTTCAATACATTAGTTTTATAAAGTTTATTAGTTTTATAAATTTTACTTTTAAGTATCTATCTATAGTCAATCTTCTTATAACAACTGTTTTAATTTTTATAGCCAAGTAATGACATTACATGTGGACACCCTGAACCCATTAAAAGTTCCAATGAGTGTAACCAATTTATTGATCTATTAGATATCATCAGAGATTTCTCTATATTATAGTTCAAACTAATGTTTTATGTATTTCATATGCAAAACTTTGTTTTTGATATGAAGTTAGCAATTTAATATTGGCATATGTCTTTATTTAGTTTTCTAGATAAATGAAGGGAAGTTTAAGAGCTCCTATTATTCAACCTTTTCAGAAAGATTCATTAATCCAATTTGAACTTATGTTAGATTGATTCTTTGTATAAAGAACTATAATATTTGTTTATATTGTAATAAACATTTGAAAGATGAGGGAATCTAATTATTAAATAAACATTAGCTGAGATCAAAGGTGATATGGAGCCTTGTAAGAAGTTAGTTATGACATTAAATAATAGATTAATACTTTACTTGAAGAGTATCAAAATAAGAACAGGCAAAGACTAAGCTACAAAATTAGTAGTAGAAGTACTTTTTGCAAACTTGAAGAGTATCAAAATGAGAGCAGGCAAAGACTGAGCTACAAATTTGATAGTAGAAGTCTAGGATGATATTGGCAATGTTGAAAGTAGTCTTTCTACCCAATAAGAAGGGATTGTTGCAATTGATGCGAATAAGAGAAAAAGACAAGTGTCTTAACTTTTTAGCTCTATGAACAACTCTTAAAGGTCAACTTTCAAGTTATAATGCATTACAATCTAAAGAAGTAGCTCTTAATGTAGATATAACAATAGCTAGATGGAGGTATGATGCAAGTATGTCAATTAATGTTGCTCAGTCTTATTATTACCGGTATATTAAAGACATTATTACCTTTATCGACTAAGATAAAAAACTCTTTTAATTTACGACTACAAAAGTAATATTATGAGTAACTCTATTTATGAAATAAAAAGTTACTTGAGTGAAAGAAGAATGACTTGAGCAACTTACACGTGTTTAATCACGGATGATAGTTAGACAAACAAAAGACACGAGTCCATTATTATTATTTTAGTTTATTCTATTACTGGGATGATGTTTTTGAAGTATATTGATATATATGGCTTTCTAAGGAATATGATACTTTGATAGAGAAATTTAATGAAGTTGTGAATAACGTTGAGTCTAAAATCATTGTCAGTTCTTGACTAAAAATGATACTGCTTATAAAACAATTGAAAAAAAGTTGCAAAACAAGTATATATTCTTTCTACTGGAATCTTTATACTGAATGTTGCATTGACATAATATTAGAAATACAGGATATGTTAAATACTTTCATATTATTAATGAAACTAAGGAGAAAGCAAGAAAAGTGACTAAGTTAATATGTATTAATACATGAGTTTTGAATATGATGAGAAAAGATTTCAATAATGGTAAAAATTTGTAATATCCTTCCATTACAAGATTTGAAACTAATTTCTTACCATTAGAATTTTTGAAATGAAGAAGGGTCTAAGAAAATAACTACAAGTAATAAGTGACTTGCTTCTTAGTATGCCAGTCTGATATTGGAATGAAGGTTTTTAGGATTATGTTTTTGATCTCAATGTCAATTTGTTATCCAATTTTGTGAGCATTTTCTTGCAGTCATTAATGAAAGATGAGAAAGATAACTTTATTCTCTATTGTTTGCTGTTGAGGTATTTCTGGATCCTAAGTGTCAATTTTGGACTATGTTTTACACAAAAAAAAGAGTTAATAGGAAATGATATTAACTATCAAAATAATTATTTCACGTAAGATAATATTAAATCTTAACTCACAAATAGAGGTTTACGAAGATATCTACAGTGATTTTTAAATGCCCATTATAATATGTCAAATAGATATAGTTATTCTATGTATATATTTTCACTTTTGTTACTTTTTAAAAATTAATCATTACTTTATTTTATTTAAAAGATTACTCTTTCTTGCTTGTGGAATCAAATTGAAAGTGGTGTTCTAGAATTTTAAAGATTTGCAATTCAAATTCTTAGTCAACGTATAAGTGTAATTGGGTGTAAAAGAAATCAAACTTTTTTTAAATTAAATCAAGGCATATTTAATTTACACATTCCAAAAAAAAAAGAAATAGATTGAAACAAAAAAGATTAAATAATTTGATATTTACTCAATATGAATTGAAGTTTTGAGAAAAGTGTCTTATTATTATTATTAAGTCGAATGTAATTTCTCATAATTTCTTAATAATTTTATTTTAATTTTTACTAAGAATATTAATAAAATAAGTAATTTTATATATCTAATTCACCTTGATCATATCAATCTTTTAGCAATTAAGTTTATGAGGAGCCAAGTTTTGTTGATGAGAGTGACTTTGATGAAAGTATTGACATGTCATTTGATACAATAAGGTTGAATAATAATGATGATAATACTCCTCTTAATTACGAGGACCTTGTACTAAATGAACATTGAGACTAATGTGATTTGGGCAAATATGTCATTGAATGAAATTTAAGGTTTTTTATTTTTATTTTACCGGTATATGATATATATATTAAGTTATATATATGTAATATAAATATAAAACTTTTAACTATAATTGTTTTGTTTCAAGATTCACTTCTACTTTATTGCTTTTCTCGGTGCGAACTCTTATTATTATGCTTACGAACCTATATTATTTTTACCATGTGTTGTTTTTACTTTTAATGAAATTAGTTGTAACATTTTAAATGCCTTGTGTTATCCTTAGTTATATATATGTACAATAATTAATGATATTTTCCTTATTTTAATTATGATTATCATTTTTATGACAAATATGTGAAAAATAATAGTAATAAGAATAAAGAGATAGTTGTTATATCAAATATATACTATTGTGATTTTTGAGAGAGATTTAAATAAAGTTAAAAACTATATAGTACAACAAAAGGAAATATTATTTTATAATTTATAAAATTTAAAGACCATTTTATAATTTTTAAAAATTATATGATATTCAATATTAATCGAGAATTCTCGATTCACAATGTACTAGAACTAAATATGGCACTAAATCCAATACGACGTAATGTGAATTTATTCCATTGCTTACTTTAATAAAAGGAAAAGCTTTATAAAGATAACGATGGAAACCATACAATCAGAATATATAAATAAAGTTGCAAATATTTTAAAAATAATTTTTGTAATATTATTCTGCCACATTAACATGACAAAATGGTCAAATATATTAATGTTATAAGAGAACCATACACATCAAATTTAAGTTTTATTATTGCATACAACAGTTAATCTTTCTTTTTATTATTTGTTAAATGATGTGTGAAATTTGCATTTGCAATCATTTTGGATAAATTACTTACAAAACGATCAAATAAACTTAAAATACTTCTCACTCATCGGTACATTTTGGTATACTTACCTCTCTGGGTTTACTATTTGAGGCCCTGATGTAACTGGGCCTTGCTTGATACAGTATATTTCATTATTATGAAAGAACTTTAAGGCTATATTTAATTGAGTAATTATTAATAAAATAAAATAAAATATAAAATTATTCTATCGTTTGAAAGGATGATTATAATATAATAAAATGAACGAGAATGAAAGGAGAGCGTTTCACATTACATCTCATTATATCCTAAACAATAAAAATAAGTTACTCCGATTTGAGAGGTTTATGATAGAATGTAAAATGATAAACAATATTTCACTATATTACGTTATGAATCTTTCTTTCAAACAACATTTTATTATATTACATTATGAATTTTTTCATCCTTCCAAACAACAGTTTTCTAATATTACATTCATTATAAATCATTTCATTCTATTATAAATCATTCTATTTTATTAAAAATATTACCGCCAAATTAACGTAACCTAAGTTTCGTAAGATTCATATCTCATCCATGTCTCCAACGCCTTGGAATTATCATGTAGTTTCCCATGTTAATGTTCAGTGGCTGTGACAGGACTCTGATGGGATTTAATGTACAAGAGACTAAAATTGAGACCTATTTAGATTGTTTTTCAGGTTTGCGTTAACAAAGAGTTAAAGTGTCAAAGTGTTGATATTTAAACAATATTCTAAATTAAATTTATGATAATAATAATTATAGTTATGAGAACTTATATCTGCCAAATGCTAGCTCCTTATCTTGGTAAAAAATGGAGAAGATTGTTTGAAACCCAACCTCAAGTCCTTGTGCAAAATGGAAGCAATAGTACAAGTTTGTTTATAATTCCAAAACCTGCATGCATGCTTACAATTTCGAGCAATTGACAGCAGATTTGGAACCAAACGATAGAAACTGCAAATAGAAAATGGGTTAATTATCCTGAAATGAAGATTCCCAGGATTATGAGACATTGAAACAAACGGGAAAACAATTGACAGACTAGGGAAATTTTAAGCAATGTTGATCGGACTATACTAGGTCCTTGTTGACCATTGGCTGCATGACGGAGCCATAACTTGATTCCTCCTCCCGGTATAATGTTTACCACTAAACAGGATTACCCAGTCAGCTTTTAGACTTCAATTATTCTGGAATGAAAGCAGTATCAACATCCACTGAAGTTTCGCTGTAACTAAGCTTTTGGTTTCAATACCTGAGCCTTCCATTTTTCTGTCATTTTCGTTGATAACCTTAACGCCAAACTGCAATAGATGCTCTTTTGCTTAAACTGGAAATTGTGGATCTATTCTTTCTCTTGCTTATAACATAATAGAAGGGAATTGCAAAGGCTCACCGGAAGTAGCCCATCATGGTGAACTAGTCAGCTTACCTTCCCTTCACGCTGAGTTCTTTTCCGCATATTACAAAAGGGCAAGGTCTAGAAAACCTTTTCAATTGCTCAATCATGGAACGTCATATTCTCAGGCCAAGCCAAAATAGCTAATGGTTGAAGAGAACAACTCTCATGTCCATACCTATAAAGGTTAAAAAGAGCCAACATGACTAAGATTTGCTTTTGATAACAAGTTAATTCTTGGAATGGAATGGGGTTAGTCCACAAAACAAAGGACAATGAATTAAATAATGTTGCAGTGAATTGAGAAAACTTGAGATCAAAACGCAACGTTTAAAATGTTCTAGGCGTGTTATACACTTTATTTGAAGTGTTATTTGCCTCCACTATTCTTGTAAACCGGGTTAAAGGCAAATTACTTCTAAAATACAAAGAACACAACAATATTCAAGTTGCAAGAGTATGAATATTCTTTAAGAATTATGAATGTTGGGTTATACTGTTATTTCTGTTTTCTTTCAAACACAAGAAACTTGATAAAGCTTGGTTAACAATTGCAGGAAACAAAATTGCAGAAAATAAGAAGACACAATTTACTTGGTTCGATAGTATGAAACTATCTACATCCAAGGTTCCCACTTTGTAGTGGTAAGGAAATTCACTAATACAGAAGAATTGAAGAAGAAACAGGTTACAGAGTTGAGTGATTTTGTTGAATCACTTGCAAGAGTCTTTCACTCTCCTAGTACTCTCTGGTAAGTACTCTAGCTAACTCTCAAACCCCCTTTTGTACTCTCTCTTCTTGCACTCTCAAAAACACTGAATACAAAGTAAATTGATGACTGAAGTTTTCTGTGTATTTTTGTGTCTGTGCCTGATGCTTCTGTTCTTTTATAGCTGAAGAAGATGGCTTTCGGATGAGATAGACAACCTTCATGTGCCTTCCACGTGAACCTTTAGTAATTCTTACTAAGCTGTGCATTTTGAATGCTTGTGACTTAAGTGACATGACATTGTTCTTCTGTTGAAGGCATCAGACATGCATTTGCTTATGTCACGTGATCAACTAATAACCCTTCACTGCGTTTTGAATGTATTGGCTGCCTTTTTGATTTACTTCAGTTGTAAGTAATACGACAGTGCTTTGAGTTTATTGACTTCCTACATGTGCTTTGTCTTTTTGTCCCCACGTGGTAATGACTTAGGCTTTAGTCTTCAACTGATGGATGCTTCCAGAGTTTCTCTCCCTTCTCTCTTTGACATCTCCTTCAGACACACATTCCACTTCTGTCTTTAATCTCTTCATGTATTCTTGTCGAATTTGAGTAGAGATTGGTGGAGGATGAGTGATTTCCATCACATTTATAATCTCTTTTAATCATGTTTTATATTTCTTAATCTCATTTAATCTTTTAAACATCAAACCTTTTACCTTATCAATTTCAATTTCGGTCCAATTTTTAAAACATCGTATAAAATCCAATTCCATTTCACATGTTTCGTGATTAGTTAATAAGAACTTCAGTTCGCTGAGTGTAAAAAGGAAGATGAAGTTAATTTAGCATTGTGAATGTTTTCAAGTTCTATTGTATTTAAATGTGGAGATTTAAAAATGTGAATATGTTGCACTTCCCTGGAGTGATAATTTCATGTCAAACAAATATTTTATAATAAAAAAAGTGGAAAAAAATACATAATGGAAAAAACAGTACATTAAACATACTTCCAAACAGAAACTCTCGAGCTGACGTCCCACGCTGTCATACATGATATAAGATCAGTAACAATTAGCTGGAAGACATAAGGGTGGTTTGATGTTGCCTGAGCTGGGTGAAGTCCCGTGGAAGTGGAA
>JANIIA010000010.1:31967435-31994808 GCA_027478495.1 Erythroxylum alaternifolium | reverse complement strand
CAAATCAATTTTTAACACATATAATTCACAATTCCAATTATAATCACATTTATAGATCAATTATACCTAGAATATGTCAATGAATGCATGTACAGTCATTCTAATGTTTGCAAAAATTCAAATTCACGTGCGTATATGCTAACATTATGCATGAGCATGAAATGCATTTTTCTTAATCTCTCTTTGATCTCACATGTACCGAATTTTAAGGTTCTAATCCTTAGTATGGAAACAGGATGTTACATCTATAATATTTCTAAACATACAACTCAACAAATTCACAGTAATGAACACTTGGCAGCAACTTGCATTGAACAATTTCCATCAAACATGCACATCTAAATTGAGATATTCAACAATTCATATGCAAAACATACAACTTCCAATCCATCGACGAAACTTCCCAGCAGGACTTTCATCGAATAACTTCCAAGCAAAACAAACACCACACGTAAACCATGGTCTTACCTTTCTTCACCATGATTATGACAATTAAACAGAAACCCAACAATAAAAACGCTCTATCAATGCAAACAACTCAACAAATCTATTCAACCACAATAAATTAAAAAACACAGATTCGATATATTGAAGACATTAAAAACCAAACCCACTAGAAATGACAGAAAACTAACCACCTGGTTGAGCTCAACTCTACGAGATGATAGTTGGGGGTAAGAAAACAACAGAAACTCGAGAAGAGCAGGAGAAGATTGATTCAAGCCAGATGGAGAAAATCGTAAAAATGGAGGAGAGAAAATGCAAAAACGAAGGAGATGGAGGGAGGGGTGGGTCTGCGGTTTAATTAGGAAGGTGGGAGGACATCGTTTGTCGACAAATGACATCGTCCCACCTAAATTTTTTTTACTAATATAGCATTCAACGACGAAACAACGATTCGTCGTAAATTGCAAAACCTTTAGCTACGATATTTTATAGCCGTCATCAATACATTATTATGATATCATTCATTTTGCAACGAAACTAATATTTGTCGCAAAAGTCTACGTTTTGCCTACGCAATACTTCTTATCGTCGCCAAATGTACAACAATTTGCTACGAATTTATAAAATCGTCACAAAAATTGTTTGTTTTACCGAAGATGGATATTTTTGTCGCCTAAAAGTATCATTTTGCTACGAGTTTTGTATAACGTTGCCAAAATCCAAGCAATTTTTTATTATTATTATAACGTCGCCAAAATCATTACTTATAGTGTTCCATACTAATTTCTCAAATGAATGAATACGCTTAAAGTTTTCTTTCCATTTCTTTTTAAATTTAGTAAAGAAATTATTTGTTTGAATTATTTGTTTCTATTTTTGGTTTTAGTTTCTTCCGGTTTTCAAAAATTATGAAAACCATAAAATATGATTTTTGTTTTTTGTTTTTGATTTTTCATATGGGATTTACTATCAATTATATATATTTAATTATTTAATATATTAATTATCAATAATAACTGGCCACGAGAATTTATATATACGATTTTAAGAAGACATTAAAAAAATCAAGAACAAAAAACGAAATAAAACTTACTTAGTTTGCGGAGGTCCACGAGATGATGGGGGGAAGATTTCTTGTCAAGAATGGTCAAGAATAGCTAAAGGAAGATTGAAGAAAGGAGGGATCATTTTAGTTAAGAGAAAACGCAGAAAGGAGAGGGAGGGGGGAAGGCTGCGTCTTCGAATTTTAACTCCCGTAAGACGACAACGTTTGTGGTTAGACAAACGACATCGTGCCTCTTAAATTATTGACGAGAGTTTAGCCTAATTTATAGGAAGGATTTTGCCGTTATTGTTGTATAGCTTAAATAGGCTTTTTACTTCCTATTTATGGTTTTGTAAGTTCCTGATTTATAGGCAGAACGGTAGTATATATTGTATATGTTTTACATGGAATAAATATACAAAAGATATTTTTCCTCCCTCTCTCTGGCATGGTATCAGAGCGAGGTTCTAGGGGTTTTTGCTTCTAGCTTTTAGTGCCGCCGGTAGTGTTCTTCACATGGCTGATCCAACCTCTCATACTGAGCCACAAACATCCTCTAATCTCACCCTCCCTGACCCACACATGGCTCGTTTTTTTACTGAGTTAACTGAACGCATTGCTACTGCGTTTTCTCACGCTCATAGTGGCTCAATGACCCCTACTCCTACCACCGTTCCTGATGGTGGTGTGACCAATATTAGTGTGAAACTGAATAGCTCTAATTATGGGCTATGGTCTCAACTTGTTGAGATGTTTGTGGTTGGAAAAGATAAACTTGGCTATATTAATGGTGATTTATCTCAACCAGATGAAAGCGATCCCACATTCCGCAAGTGGCGCACGGAGAATGCCATTGTTAAGGGCTGGTTACTCAGTTCTATGGACCCTGCTCTTGTGCCCAATTTTGTGTGATTTACTACAGCCAAGGAGGTCTGGGATGCGGCAGCTACAACCTATTTTGATGGGTCAGATACCTCTCAGGTGTATGAACTTCGACGCCGAGTTTCTCAGCTGCGATAAGCTGGTGGCTCTCTTGATCAATATTATTCTGAATTGCAAAGCCTTTGGTGTGAGATAGACTTTCGCATACCCAATCCTATGACTTGTTCTGTAGATATTGAGAAATACAATTCCTTGCTTCATGAGGAGAGAGTATATATATTTTTGACCGGACTTGATGACTGCCTTGACTCCATTCGGAGTGATGTCTTAACAGAAAAACCCCTTCCCACTGTTGAAGAGGCCTATGCTAAAGTTCGTCGAGAAGATAATCGTCAACAGATCATGCGATCTACGTCATCTGATACAAGCATGGTGATGGCAACAAAGAGATTTAAAGGAGCTGATCGTAAGAGTAAACATTCTAATGAGACATAACACTGCACACACTGTGGTAGTAAGAGGCATACCAAAGACACCTGCTTCAAATTGAATGGCTATCCTGACTGGTGGGAGGAATATCAAGCAAAGAAGAAGAGAATTCAAGTTGAGAACGCGGGAGGGGTTGCTGTGCTCATGAATGGGGACACTTTGCAATCCTTTCTCTCTTCAGAGGGTAAATCTAATCCTACGGTAGAAGGTAACTTTGGCTGTGTCTTGAGTAATACAACTTCTGATGTTGACCAAAAGTGGATCCTTGATTCTGGTGCAGAAGAACATATGACATTTGACCCTCAAGACATTATTAACACTGTCTCCCCTCATCGACATTGGATCTCTAATGCCAATGGTGTTCGATCTCCAATTACTGGAGCTGGTCGTGTGGTTTTAAATAATAAAACCATGCTGAAGAATACTTTGCTTATTCCTTCACTTAAGCACAAATTGATTTCCGTTAGTAAACTCACTGAAGATTTATATTGTGTGGCACTGATATTCCCCACTTTTTTCTTACTACAGGATCTTTACACGAGGGAGATCATTGGCCATGGTATTAGACGGGGGGGATTGTACTACATGGAAGAAGCTGAAATTAGCAAAGTTTATAAGGCATCAACTGATACTCACACCAAAGAGGTTGAAATTAGCAAAGTTCATAAGGCATTAACCGGTACTCACACCAAAGAGGCTGAAATTCTTTTGTGGCACAAACGTCTTGGACACCCATCTTTTGGGTATATGAAACATTTATTTCCGTTATTTTTTCTTCTTTTAAACATTTCTCAATTTCCTGTCAGACTTGCATTTTGGCAAAGAGTGTAAACTCTACTTATTCTCCTAAATTGGATAAACGAGTTGTGCCATTTGATCTTATTCACTCTGATGTCTGGGGGCCAGCCCCAATTCCTTCTCATGATGGATTCCGTTGGTTTGTTACCTATATTGATGATTATACTCATATGACGTGGATTTATGTACTGAAAAAGAAAGATGAAGTTTGTGACACATTTAAACAGTTTCACAAAATGATTTTGAACCAATTTCAGTGTTCTATTCCTATGGTCAGATCTGATAATGGAGGGGAATTTATCAATTCTGCTATGCGTGCTTACTTTAATGAACATGGAATTTTGCATGAAACTTCTTGTGCTTTTACACCCTAACAGAATGGGGTTGCGGAGCGGAAAAATCGTCATCTCCTTGACACCACTCGTGCCTTGTTGATTGATTCTAGCACGCCCAAATCGTTTTGGAGTGATGCATTATCCACTGCTGCATATTTATTAAATAGAATGCCGAAAAAACATTTGCAGTATCAAACCCCGTTACATGTTCTTGGATGTCACTATAACTTGCCTCATACACTTTTCCTTCCCCCGCGAGTTTTTGGTTGTGTTGTTTTTGTTACCTTGCCACAATCCCAACGAACTAAACTTGATCCCAAAGCTGTTAAGTGTGTGTTTCTGGGGTATGGAAGAATGCAGAAAGGGTACCGGTGTTTTGATCCTACTACCTCCTGACTTTATACCACCATAAATGTTCACTTTCAAGAGAATGAATATTATTTTTTAGGTTCTTCCCCTCCTCTAGCTACTACCCCTTCTCTTGATTTCAATAGTTATTTGTGTGAGGGGGAGGTTAGTGTTGAACCTCATGAATGACAGGGGGAGAGTGGTGGTCGTTCAAGTAGTGATGGCTGTCATTCAAATGAAATGTGTGGTGATGGTTATTGTTCCACTGAAATGTGTTCATCTGAAGAAATTAATCATTCATCTGATATAGTTTCAGAACTGGTTGGCCATCCATCAAATGTTGTTGATGAAGGGAATTTTACAAAGATTCATGAAAATGGAATGGGTTGTAATTCTCATGATTCAGAAACTCTTGAAGAAATCCCCCTGTCTACAATACCAGCATCTCCTTCCGTGAAGACTCCTGAGGTAACTTCTGAACTTATTCAATCTGATTTTGTTAATACTGATCAATCTCTTATGCATGGTAAACGAGTGCTCCCTGATAGACAAAATCGTGGCAAGCCTCCATCACGATACTTACCTGAAGTAGAAAAGAAGACTTCACGATATCCGCACAGCACTTGCCTGAGGAGCAGATGGCTTTTGCACTTAATATATCAAGTGAGAATGTGCCTAATAATTTTGAGGAGGCAATGTGAGACCCAAGGTGGGTCAAAGCTGTTCAGGAAGAGATGGAAGCTTTAAAAAAAATCAGACATGGGAACTTATTCGAAGACCACCTGGAGTTAAAGCAATAGGGTGCAGATGGATTTTTACTATAAAGCATAAGTCAGATGGGTCTGTTGAACGGTTTAAGGCAAGGTTGGTAGCCAAAGGATATACTCAAATGTATGGTATAGATTATCAGGAAACTTTTTCTCCTGTTGCCAAATTAAATACCATACGGGTTCTGTTATCTGTTGCAGCTAATTTAGATTGGCCCCTAATACAACTGGACGTAAAGAATGATTTCCTTCACGGAGACATTGAAGAAGATGTGTATATGGATCTTCCTGTTGGATATGAACCTGAGAAGACGAAGACTCATATGTGCAAACTAAAAAGAGCTCTTTATGGACTTAAACAGTCTCCAAGAGCATGGTTTGGGAGACTTTGTAATGCTATGAAACAATATGGTTATTCACAGAGTAATAGTGACCATACACTATTTATCAAACTGCAAGGAGGAAAGATCACTGTTTTGATAGTTTATGTGGATGACATGATCATTTCAGGGGATGATTTAGTTGAAATTAAAAGACTACAAGAAAACTTAGCTGCAGAATTCGAGATGAAGAATATGGGTGATCTCAAATACTTTCTCAAGATTGAAGTGTTCAGAACTAATGCAGGTATATTTTTATCCCAAAGAAAATATACATTAGATTTATTGTCTGAAGTAGGAATGCTTGATTGTCGTCCTGCAGAAGTGCCTATGGTTCAAAATCATAAACTTGGTATTTATCCTGATCAAAAAATGGCTGGTAAGGAAAGATATCAGAGATTGGTAGGCAAGTTGATTTACTTATCTCACACATGACCCGATATAGCTTATGCTGTGGGCGTAGTAAGTCAGTTTATGCATCAACCAAGTGAAGCTTACATGGATGCTGTGGTTCATATTCTACGATACTTAAAGTCCTGTCCTGGCCGAGGACTATCATTTACCAAACAAGATCATTTGAAGATTGAAGGTTTCACTGATGCTGATTGGGCTGGAAATATCACTGATAGGAGGTCCACATCTGGGTACTTTACATTTGCTGGTGGAAATTTGGTTACATGGAGGAGTAAGAAGCAAAATGTTGTTGCTTTATCTAGTGCTGAAGTTGAATTTAGAGTCATTTCCAACGGTCTTTGTGAGTTGTTATGGCTTAAAAGACTGATGGAGGAGCTTGGTTTTTATGAGGGTGAAACTATGAAATTATTTTGTGATAGCAAGGCAGCTATTGACATAGCACATAATCCAGTTCAACATGATAGAACAAAGCATGTTGAAGTGGATAGACATTTCATTAAGCAACATTTGGAGGATGGCACCATAAGTTTCCCCTTCGTAAGATCTGAGCAACAGCTAGCAGATATTTTAACAAAAGCAGTGTGTTCAAGATCATTTCATGACTCACTTGACAAGCTGGGGTTAACAGATGTCTTCGCCCCTCCTTGAGGGGGAGTATTGACGAGAGTTTAGCCTAATTTATAGGAAGGATTTTACCGTTATTGTTGTATAGCTTAAATAGGCTTTTTACTTCCTATTTCTGGTTTTGTAAGTTCCTGATTTATAGGCAGAACAGTAGTATATATTGTATATGTTTTACACGGAATATACATACAAAGATATTTTTCCTCCCTCTCTCTGGCAGCACATACATAGCAAAACTGACTGCTCTTATGTAACAAATATAGACCATCTTACAATCTAGTATAGCCAATCATCTTCACTATGCTTAGTTCCCGAAAAGCAAAATACATAGGATATAATTCATCTTTACAATTAAGTTCATTTTTAAGGGAACTAATAGACCATATATTATGAGAAAAATTAGGAACAAGAAGAATTGATGACAATTTAATGGAAGGAGTATAATTAACCAAACCTATTCCAGAAAGGAAACATCTGCAATATTGATATTATCTTTGCCTAAACATGGAGTATAAGTCAAAAAATTATTGTAAGTTCCTGTTTAGTTTGATGTAATTTATTTCCTATCTTATTGGTCTGAGCATCATTACCCTCTTGAGGATAGATCTAAGAAGCTACACTCCAAATCTTTTGTGTAGTGTTAAATAGTATATAGCCTTAAGTAATCCATGGTGCATACAATTGATTAACCATGAAATGCCTAAACATGGTTACTGGTGATAGATGTATAGTGGTCTTTTAATACACTCTCTAGTACCTTTCCTAGAAGTTCAAGAAGTAGTGGTAAGATGGAGAGGAAGAGTTAGAGGCAAAGATAGAAGGATTGGAGGGCATATAGTACACTTTAATAAGTCAACTAGTTTAATCTAACATTATGTAAGCTAATAAATGTATGAGATTAAGTTTATGAAGTTTTTTAATTTGTATTTGTAATTGAATATTATATTCAACAAATCAATTATTTCCTTTTCAATATATTGTATAAAATTTCAAATTCAAATTGTTTTATTTATAGAAAATTCAATCAAATATTAATTTTAGGTTGAAATATGCCATCAAAGAGAAGACAAGATATATTGCGACTAAGATTCAGACCACGATTCAGAGGTACTTAATATACAGGTGAAGCATCTTATGGTGTAGCAGCTGGAACTGAATCTCCCTCCAGCTACGACACTTGTAGATAAGACATCACCTTCCTTAACTGCTAAACCATCCACCACCTCTGTATTATTCACTACCCCTATACCGACAGAGATATCAAGGGTAAAGAATCCGGATGAAGGAGGTAGCTGTCAGCCTGGAGCTGAGGGACCTGATGGAAGAACTTACATCACAATTGTCAATAATATGTAAGTGAAAATACATGAAACACTATATGCTTATAATTAAGTTACAGGTTTAAATTTTAAAAATGGTATAAAATTATTTGTTTTTATATTAGGTTGATTCCGTCTAGACCATGCTCAAGAAACATGACATCCAAATTCAAGAAGAACATTGATCTTGAGGGTTATGTATGGAGGAATATCTCTCAGGCCACAAAAGAATTTTACTATCAAGAGATAAAGATTACTTTTTTTTGTCTTACTTATCATTTAGGATACATATAAAGCAAAAAGACCCAAAAAAATTTTAATATATTTTTTATTATCAGAAGGCTAACAAAAAGTTAAGGTTTAAACTGATTGTTTATATTAGGATTCTTTTAGAATATGTAGAAACATTTAAGTTTAAATTAAAATTTGATAACAACATTATGGTCTAATACGACCTTTTTACCTTAATAGAAATACAACTTTGTTAAATTTCCATCAATTTGGACGATTTTAAAATAAAAAGATTTTTTTTAGATGCTATAAAATATTAGAGTCTAGAACATGTATTTTGGAGTAAATGTTAGTTCTAAAAATATACTTATTGCCTGTACAATTTTCCAAACATCAATGTTTTTATGTTAATTTAACCTTTATGTTTTACCAAAAAACAAGTTAGAGCTTAACATTTTTTAGTATTCAAAATAAACCATATTGTTAAAATTTCTATCGGTTGCCTTCATATTTCTTAAATAGGTTAAAATTTCTAGCTTTAAGGAAAGGAGCAATAGTAACTAAAAAATAGGCTAATTGTTCATTTCCTACCGATGTTGCACTGATTACTGTAAAGTTTTGAGATCTTTAATTTAATTCTTTGAGTTGCAAAGTTAAAATATCGGCATAGGGAAGTGATTTTGATACGAATGTCAAAACTGAAACTTTAAAGATAGATGCTAAGAGACAAGTACTTCCTTAGGTGAACAACACAACTGATTCCAAATTAAACAAAAAGGAAAAGAATAAAAAACAAGCAAGATCAATCAAATATTCATTAGATGAACCATTAACATTTTTGTCCTTGATCAACTAGACCTGTTAAGATGAAAGTATAGAACATAAAGCTTCTTAATAAATTTGTTAAACAAAATGCAGCACCCTTCTTGTAAGTGGATCCTAAATGTTTGGATCTTGAGAATGAATTAAAAAGGGCATTAGGTTCAAAAGTGGTGAAATCATTTTAGACAAGTAATCAAGGCAATAATTCTAGACAAGTTGATAGAGGAAGACGTGGAAGTGGAGCCCTTCAAACTAGAAAAAATATTCCATTAGGATATTGGCCTTGCTAGGATTGATCTTTTTTAATAGAGTGTCTAGACAATAAAGATAGGTACCATAAATTTAGATAAAATTCATTATTGCATGTTTGTGGTTGACAATTTCATTATTCTATTTTATTTTATAGATCACACCTTTTCTTCTCTAATTTCATCACTGTTATATTGGCAGGGATTTTCTATTGTAATTACAGTTTTTTTTAGGATCTATATACATATAAATATTCCAATGTTATCTTTGATGTCATAAGTAGATTGCTAACACCCGTTAAGTAATAATTATTCTTGAAATGTATTGTTTTGGCTTAATCATAGAGATAGCTTAGATTCTAAGGTCATGCATTGTCTATCACTTATCCTCCTTTTTTTTCCACTTATTATATTAGATCATATACTTTTTTTTCCACTTATTATATTAGATCATATACAAATGTTAGTTAATGTTATAGCAAAGAGCTTATATATTTTAGAGTTAGGGATGACGTTAAGTCAAGATAGATTCGAGCCTGGGCCTTACTGCTGGGAGCTTAAGCCACAGGCATCAAACCTGAGCTTGGACCTGAGACCCTTGCAGGCGACAAGCCCAACTTATTTTTGAATTAAAAATTTTGAAATTACATCATTTTGTTAGTACTTGTAAGTTTGACCCGTTAACTTTGGGCCAAAGTAGGCAAGCGTGTGTCCTATTGCCATCTATATTTAGAATGTGCCTGACTTCCCATTTTCACACATTTGCAAGGCAATTGCCAATCGAAGATCAACCATAAAAAAACAAAAAAAAGATATTGTTTATAACACTTTTATCTCACATGAAAAACATAGATAAGTGTGATTATCATCATTCAACCCTTGAATTATGCAAACTATTGTTTTCATGGACACATATGATCCAACAAGCGTCATGTTCTGCACTGACTACTTCGCTTTGACGGTAGATGAGTACGCATGGCTGGAAAGGTTCTCTAAAAAGTGATAACTCTATTAGGTTGGTCCAAAATTTTCATATTCACCTGCCATCGATCGATTTTATCTTCAACAAGAAGAAACTTCGAAGGAAACTTGTGTTCATGCTACAAAAGGCTACTCCCTTTAATATAATGACGCAGGCCTTGATGCTTCAACCTTCAATCCTCGAAAAGCTAATGGGATTTGTTGATGAAACCAGATCCCCACCTATAAAAACTATTCATGATCCTCAAATTCCTTTCAAAAATCAAAACCCTGCCCAATCTAGAATATCATACCTGGTTCTGGAAGACCAAATGCTACTTTATTGGCTAGGACCTTCCCTAACTGAAGATACATTCTCTTACATTATTGGAATGAACACATCTCAGGAATTCTAGAAGTCATTAACCAGTACCTTTGGCTCCATTTCTTAAAACATACAATTTCAGCTGCATATAAAATTACAAGAATTCAACAAAAATGATTTTCAGTAGCTTAATATCTGTAGTGCGAAAAATCACTAGCAATGAATTATTCTTAGCTAGTTATACCATGACTACAGTTGAATTTAATGCTATTATCTACAGAAATATTGGAAGCGTGTATCACAAAATATCACTGCTTTAAACCTGTGACCTGAGTCAGTCTCTTCTGGTGAACTCTTAATTGCTCACCGATGAAATCCTTGTTCAAGGTCATCACATCCCTCCAATGGCAAATTCCGTAATCTTAAATTCTGTTGTCATATCAGGAATACCATCTCCTGCACCAAAAAATCAAAATCAGCAATTCAACCATACTCGAAGAAACAGGGGCCATTCCCAACCATACAAGTGACCATTGCAGGAAACAGTAGGAACACACCAACTTCCAAACTCAAACTCAATGTGCATCCAATGTCCTTTTGCAGATGCTACAAACTCAGTCCAATCTACAACCACATGTAACTGACTCAAAAACCAATTATCATGTTACACCATATCTTGCCTTTCTTTATTTAGCACAGAATGACATAGGTCCTAATTAATTACATGTTGAAAATGGTCAAAGTTTAGAAATTTCACGCGTTAATAATAGCTCATTCTCCACTCCATCCAAAAGGTTATCTCTTTCTAATATTCTCTATTTCAGACAGCTGCTACTATAGGGGTTGAATTCAAATGAACTCTACATCATGGAAGCAAATCTTGCCTCAACTCCTACCTTAAATGAATAGCATATTAAACTTACAACACTCACACTCTAAAATTGTTTCTCAAGTTCTTCATCAAAATAAATTGTCTTCTTCTACCTCTAATGTGTCCAGTCCATATGAATCTGATATATAGGAAAATTAACCAAATATCAAAAGTTCAATTTTTCCCTCGAGCCCCGGACTTTTTCAGTTAGTTTTCTTTAATGTTTGGGGACTATCCTCCATTATGTCTAACTTAAGATTAAGCAATGTTGTCATTTTTGTTGATGATTTTACTAAGTTTACCTGGATTTATTTTATGAAAAATAAAAGTGAAGCTCTTTCCATCTTTCTCCAATTTAAAACATTTATTGAAAAACAATTCAATACACATATTACTGCTTTCAAAGGGTTATGGTGATGAATATCAAAAACTTCATTCTTATTTTAATGAAAAGGAATCCTTCATAGAATTGTATGTCCCTATACTCATGCCTAAAATGGGACAGTTGAACGTAAAATCTGATATATTGTAGATATGGGTCTTATAGTGGACTTCCTATAAGCAAAGTATACTTAGCGTGATTACAGCGTTGGCTGGCTACATTTAAATCATCTTCACTCTATCTCTCAGGTGTCCTTCTCCTACTCCACTACCTCAATCTAATTCCTACCCATCTGCTCACCCAATACCATCTCCTATTTGCTAGCAATAAGCAGATTGAGCTCGATTATAACTTTATTAGAGAGAAATTTACTGCTGGCCAACTCGATATCTGGTTCATATATATCTACAGGGGATCAGGCAATAGACATCTTCACCAAGCCATTGTCACTAAGTCAGACTCCCAAAACATCATGAACCGTATCTCATTAGGATGCTCCAGTATGATGCTAAAATTTAATCCCCTAGCATACTACCATAAGTTACATATCAATCGAGAACAAAAACAAAAAAAAGGCTATACTGCCTTAGGGGAGCAATAAATGCCAAGAACCCAAATGTTGGTCATCCACAAAGTGATTTCAAGTTCTGTCGATAACTATGCCACCTTAAGATTCAACTTCCTCCCAATGCCACAACTTAACCAATATAATGTCATTTAACTTCCTCACTGAACTTTGAATGTTTGTGCTTTTTGTTTGCAAAAGAGAAACCTCAGTTGTAAAGGTATTGAGTAACAGATCAACATCTTTTGCAGCAGATTATCATACCACACTAAAAGGTACATAAAACACCAATGCTTAAGATAAGGGTAGCTCTCTTACGGTGATGAAGAAGGACACTTCACCATCAATGAAGGAGAAGATGTCAAGGAAAAATCTTGCGTGAGAAGACGATGGTCGTCTTATGCCAACCACCAACGCATCAAATTATTAAGGCTGTCACGTGAAGGAGAAGACTCTAGGCTTCAGATGGCCAAGGATGTCTCTCGCATGAAATGGAAGATGCCAAACTACAGATTAGGGTTGCTAAGGGAAGGTGACGGAATTGGAAAAATTAGAAATTATGGTTCTTCAAGTTCTTTGAAAATTTTGGAAAAATTAGTTAATTAGAGTTATCTGTAAATTAATTAATTTAATTATAGTTTTCAAATAAAATTAAATTTTAACAAGTAGTATACTGTGAGTCTGACACTTGACATAATGAAACCCCAGTGTTAAATTAAAAAATATTAAACCAGTACCAAATTAAAGCTAAAGTAGCACATAACGAACAAAGACTGACTTCATCTAATTTTTTGTTTAGTTAAAGTTCATTTTATACATTATATAGTTGGTGAGTGTTAGGATCTAACTTAAATTTTATTTAAAACATTAAGGGATAGAACACATCTTCGACCATTGGAGATTAGGAGAGTTTCATAAGATTTGTGCACTGTAATACCAACAATAACAGAGAATGCAGCCAATAAATTTGTTCATTTGATGTAAAAGTCAAAACTTGTATCTCAATTATCAAATGAAACGCAGGAAGATTCAACCTTTATGATTCATGCAAACCCTATTTAGATCAAAATATGCTATCATTCCTGATTTTAATGCAATGGAGGAAACATACGGGAATGGTTTGAAATAACAGCATCTTGCACATATTTCTTGGAGTTATTGGGGTCTGGAACCCAACGAATTTCGCTCATGTTGGGAGTCTCCACGAAAGTCATAGTAAACTCTCCAACCTTCTTTATAGCCCCTCTCTTGCCCGCCCTCAAAACCAGATGGTTCCTATTGTATGAGAAAATGCCATTAGCTAGCTGAACAATGTCACCTGGCTCAAAAGCATCACACTCTTCACCCCATAGCTGGAAGTGAGCCGAGGCTGTCTCATCAGCAACTAGTGCCAGACATGTCTTATTTTGGCCTTCTGATGTCGCCTTGCGTTTGTCCAAGAGTATAAATCGTGTGTTGATATTGTTTTCAGCTGCCGGTACAATGTCTTTCAAATACACCATTCTTCCTGTCGCAGCTTCAAGCCTGTAAACCAGTCTTATTCTGACCTTTTATCAAACAGCCTGTAAATAGGCTACTCAACACTGCGAATAAAGAAAAATACGACTAAGATAATGAATCCAAGAGCACACTTGTACCATTTAAATAAAACATCGCCCAGGGTTTGGCTTATTTCAATAGTCTAAAGCGTAATCCCTAACCTCAGAAAATTATAAAACCAATGTATTCATCTCAATGCTCGATGGCCATAAGTCTAGTAAAGTACACCTGTAGAGTTTGGGCCTAAAACCCCAGAGGCAACATAAGAGAATGGACTCCCGAGTCCACATTGAATGTTTTTTTATGATTATGAGCAGCAAGGAATGATGATTACAATGGATTCAATTGATTACATAGATTTTGTTTTTACTTCTGAGACAACCTTGGTTAGAAAATTGATAGATTTCTGTTACAATGCTAATAGTGGACCTAACCAAAGAACTATCAAACAAAAAATGTAGCCATAGGATAACTTTAGCCAGTTTCCATCTTCTATTTAAGCCGAAACAAGCATTCTTACATGGATGAGTTTTTGCTTTCGCCAATTATTATTTCATGGTGGCAATATACCTGCTAAAGAATTTATATGTATCCTCATTAATGGAGCACATGAACCTATGACCTGTTTTCTGGTTATCGTAGGGAAGGTTATCCATTTGCGTACAAGTAACCTTCAATAATTCAAAGAGAGGGAGAGAGCGGGGAAAGAGAGAAAGAGAGAGCCTAAAAGTAGCATATAAACTTAATATTAATTTCGATCAAAATTGATAACTATACTGGTTAACACTCTCAACCCTAAGTTCTAATGGTGAAATCACGTAGACATTGGTGAGCTTGACCAATATTTAGCACTTAGGAAGACGGAACAAGATAAAAACTTGTGAGTAGGCAAGAAAAACAGGCATTGTTGATGTACATTAGCAGAAATCTTCGATGAGATGCAAGATCCGAGTCTGAGACTAAAAAATAACTTAAGATGGACCTTAAGTTGAAGGTCAGTTGAATTACATGCATTAAGAAGACGTGAGAGCTTTAAGTACTTAATGTGTGCTTAAATAAACGGAACATGACTAATGAACTTGACATGGGTAAGCATTGGACCGAACCGGTATGCTATGAAAGGCTTTGGACTTGGATAACTCATCATTAACGGATAGAGATCAAAGAGAGATCTTGGATGATGTAGCGGATAAAATTATAGTGAATAGTGGAATTCTTCATAAATGTATCTTTTCTAATTAAATATAATATCTTATCTTGTTAGTTATGATGTAGCTAAATCTTATCACATAGAGTCCTATTTGGATGGGAGTATCATTTAATTGGTTAGTGTAATGTAATTTGATAAAAATAAAAGTGATCTAGTTACTACAGTTCAATAAGGATTTTAAATTGTAAAGCCAAAGGTGCTTATAAATAGCTTATTTAAGTCTTGCTTCTAAGAATAGAGAGAGAGGGGAGGGCAACACACTGAGAAAGAACAATCCTTTGTATACTTTTGGGAGAAGTAATAAAGGTTGATTTTTACCATAGCTCTTATGTGTTTATTGTTGCCTTTGATTATCCATTGTTTACATAGTAACTTTACCAAAACTTTGTTAGTCAACGATCATGTAGGAAGGCTAGGTCTCGCTTAAACGGACCTAAGTGAGATTATCGTATAAAAGAGTAGGAGTAACTTTGGTATAAGTTCGGTGTCTAGAAAAACCTTTGTAACAACTAATATCATATTCAAAATATCGATATGGCAGGGTGAAAGATATGGTGTTCCTGATGTGACAAAAGAATTTGAGATTACCAAATTTGCCACTGGAGGGATGAGATGACTTTGAATAACGATTTCATTGGCGAGCAATTGAGAGTGAAGCTCACTAAAAGAGACTGGCTTAGGTTACAAGCAGTGATAATGTTGTGATGACGCTTCCAATATTTCTGTAGAAAATGACATTAAATTCATTTGTAATCATAGTACAACTAGCTAAGACTAAGTCAATTCATCTGCTAGTGATTTGGCACACTACAGGTATTAAGATAATGAAAAATCAATTTTTTTGAATTCTTGTAATTTTATATGCAGCTGAAGTTGTATGTTTTAAGAAATGGAGCCAAAGGTAGTGGCTAATGCATTGTAGACTTCCTGAGATGTGTTCATTCCAATAATGTAGGAGAATGTATCATCGGTCAGGGAAGATCATAGCCAATAAATTAGCATTTGGTGTTTCTAGAACCAGGTCTGATATTCTAGATTGGGAAGGGTTTTGAAAGGATTTTGAGGATCAGGAATAGTTTTTATAGTTGGCGATTCATTCCCATCGACAAGTCCCATTAGGTTTTGATAATTAAGAAGTGGCAAGAAATGCGTTTTATAAGATAAATAATTTTTTTCCATTTAGTTTGATGGAAAAGGTATGATGAGTGGATGAAGAAGAGGAAGAAATTGGTGTGTTCATTTTAGCTATGATATAATGTAGAGAATGTAAAGAAATATGGAAGCCATATTTTTGTATTATATTGCATAGTGTAGTAAGTGGTTATAAGAGATAAGAAGAGAAATAGAAAAATAAAAGCTTATCTAAATACAGGGATATGAATATAACCGTTATTATCCATATGGGAAAAATTCATCCATCTTTTTCAATAAAGCAGCAAATCAATCTAGTTTTTCAATTCATACTTGTTTTTCAATAGAGCGTTCAATTTAGCTTGGTCAGATAGATTCCATAGGCCTTACGCATGCAACAAACATTTTTTCCACTAAAAACACTTTTCAGTCATAACGCTCGAAACTCGAAATACAAACGCTAGGGTTTCAAACAAGTGTGAATACGGAATTGCAACCCTGAAATGCAGTGAGCACCAAATATAGAAGACAAAGAATGTAGCAGTCAAGCACAGAAACCATCAATAGAAAGCTCAAAATCTGCAAAAGAATGGAACGACCAAAGAACTAACCTTGGAACGGTATTCGTGAGCTTCAGCTACGAGATTTCAACGCCAGAACCTACCAAGAGGGAATAAACTTACAAATTCATGGATTCTTTGTATGTTATTTTTGTACGACAGAGAGAAAGAGAGGCGGAGACAGAGAGGGGAGAGAGAGAGAAAGATGGAGGAGGATGCTCCTGTAGGCCCGGGGTTACATGACGGAACAGAAGAGACTTACGTTAATAAAAACGCTGCGTCGTTCGTACGGTTGTTTTCTTTCGACGTTCTGGAGACAGCGAGTGGCTACTGTAAAGAGCTCCTGCTTGTGCTTGCTTATATTTAACCTAAGCCAAGCTGCTAACTGAGGAGTTAAGATGTTAAAAAGATGTTTTACATTAAATGAGTCTGTTTAAGCTCATTCTCAACTTCTTATGCCCTTCAATCCGTTCGTAGATGCATTCGCTCATAATCAATCCTAAGGTACTTAATCTTATGATTTTTTTTAATTCAAAGTTCTTAAAATTTCCTCAACCTTTTAAAACTTTACAGTTCAGTTTAATACGTTAGTTTCATGTCTACATAGAAAAATAGTGATTATAATTAGATTGAAGCAAATAAACTTGATATTGATATCAGATCAAAATTGATAACTATACTGCTTCTAACATGAAACTCTATATAACTAATTTTAACAGAGAGATCATTGATCTCAATGATCTCTCAGTTTGTATATCTTGTTTGTATCCCACAACACTCTCATCACTCCAATCATTGCTTCAGCCGCATCAAATGAGATGCCTGTGGTTTCAGATGGGTATGGAAGCCTCAGCCATCTCTCAACCTTAAGCTCAGTAATGTCAACAACAAATGTGCCTGATTCTTCCAAGCTATGACCACACCACTTACCTTGAACCTGATGCAACTTTCCCCTGCCAACCTCTTCTCCCGTCTCAGCTACAAGCACAACATACTGGCCCGACTTGCATGAAAATGTTTCTGCTCCACCCACACAGATGAAGTCTGCCAGAGCATTTTCGACATTGTTAACTCTTGCAGTGGTTTGAAGCCCTTGTGCACTTGATGGGACATTATCATCACCAGGACTCACAGGCGAGTCACGGGTATGCCTTCGTACTGGGCCACCATGCCTTTCCGTTGCAACAGAGTCAACCTCCATTGGCACTCGAGCATCCTTTCCTGCACGTGCTAGCCTAGCTTTCCGGTTGTTGAGCCTGTAGTCATTTGAAGGTAAAGGCATAAGTTTATTAGCAAGCAAGCATATGAAGATCATAATTTAGTCCTAGCAAATATTTGTTTCCACATATGACCTAAGATTCCAATTCATCTTGTGCTTCTATTTATTACTTGGAAACAACCATGGCATGGATTTTTGAACATGAAAATTAACCTCTGGGAGTAACAGATACGTCCCTGTACCCTTTCTGAGAAGAAAATCTTATTTTTTCAAACATTTCTCATTAATGGCACATTTGATTGTCAAATGTCTAGAAAAGAATTCATGAGAACTTGAACCAGTAAGACAACTAGCATATTCAGGAAAAAGAGAGATTTTACAACGGTGACACGCAAAGCATTGCAAGGAGAATGCTCGCTTACCAATTCTTTAGCTGTGATGATGTAACTTCTGAACCCTGAAAAATAAAGGAATACAAGTATATTGAGTCAAAAATGCGTCTTACCAGCTCATGATTGCATAAAATGGAACAGTTTATCTCATGTACTTCATTGTGCAACTACTTACATGTAGACTTAATTTATCAGCCCATGACTGTAGGGAAGCTACATTTCGATGCATATCAGGCTCATCTATCAGGGCTCGCTCAATGACTGTCATCTGATAGTCATTCATTATGGTTCGTTTTCTTTTTCTTGGCTGTTTTTCTTCAAACTGGACAGTTTCAAATTTTTCATCACCTTGTACTCCTTTAAGATTACTTTCTTTGAATTGTTCGCTTGATTTTGGAAAGTCACCATTTCCTGTTTGGACAACGGAAGTCTTTCCTCTGGTAGAACTTGTATCTGAACCACTTGTTTCAATATTTTGAACATCTTTGTCAATCTCCCTTGTAGCTTTAACTTCCCTCATCAAATCATCACCTTGATTCATAAGCTCAGTTTTATGGTTAAGTTGTTCATCTTCTTGGATCGTGGAATTCTCTGATGTTTCCTCTTTCTGATCCCCATTTCGGATTGCGTCTGGACGTCGTTTCCTCAGTAAAGGTGATGAGCAACCTCCAGCACTCTGAGCCTCCTACAAGGAATAAAATTTTCTGGGTAAGCAACATTGTTTGAAAAGAGAAAGCAACAGGGTACACAGACAAAATTAACAATTTTTGGAAATCAGCTAATGCACAGTATTCTAAAAAGTTTGGCCCTTAAATGTATAACAAAACTAACACATATTCAAGTTGGAATGCTAACTGAAAATCCAGCTATTTATACAACCCTGTTAGCATTTCTAACTCAATAGCTTGGACACACTAATAAGATCCTCAGTGGGGTTTTAACGTCAACTGCCAGAATCCAACTAAAGTGATCCTTCACTGACTACACCAAAATTTACCGACATTCACTTGTTGTCAAAGTTGAGTTTAGAACCTATCCAATGATATTGACCTCTCAAATTATTTCTTGAATCTGCCCCAGCAGCAATCTTGAACCATTTAACATAGCAGAGAAAGGAGATCACCATAATTGCGAAGTAGTGAGACGAACGAAAATAATATCACCATCTAAGGACAAGAATCTCACTAGAGTTTGGTTGTCTTCCAAGTCAGCAGGAATAATCAGCGACTGTAATTGGTTAAAGAATACTCTGCAACATGCCAGACGAAATCATATTACTACTTAAGCGGTAAGAGCCACATGAACTATAACTCTGGAAATTAGGCACACTTTCAACACTAGGGAAGTAAAAAACATCACTTGGTGATAAAACAAAATTGCAACAGTTTGCATAACATGCAATAATTATCCAGAGCCAATAGTCTCCAAATATGATTGCAATTTACAGAATTATGGTCTTAAAACTTTACAAGCATTGATTCATAACCTTTCTTTATTTGAGAATATAATGAAGCCTAAACCTAGCAACATGAACTCTAGATACCCCATTTTTTAATCAGGACCATTGGAGATATGAACATTAGAAGCTACCATTATATCACGTATTAATCTATCATAATATGTTAAAATATTGAATAAGGAGGAAAAAAAGGGAGTCGATGAAATATCAATCTCCATTTGCACACTTGTGATTCTTAAAAAAGAATGATTAACCAAAGTTTACAGAGATCCCGAAATCACATGAGCCACTTAACCTAATAGAAAATTCCTACAGATTCTGCATGTTGCTTTCTAGCTCATAAAACACCGTATTTATAAAGATTAGTAGTAGTTATCCGAGTTGTTTCATCATCTATCTACTAAAGCATAGCCTACATTAATCTCAATTTCTACACAAAATAGGATGAAATCTACTCTGCATAATCAGCCACCATGTTCTGTCCACAGTACACCTGACCTACCTGACTCTATCAAAAACAAAAAGAAAATAAGAACACAAATTGCTCAAAGTAAAGAATGGCTTGAGATTGTATTCACCTTAGGAGCTGTACATCCTCCTCGTTCAAAAAGTTAGGTATTAAGGATTCTGCATGACTCAAGAGGGAACCTATACATCCAAGTTACTCATCAGAAACCAAAATTTAGATTTCATGAAAAAAAATAAAGCATCAGAAGACACCGATGCATACGCAAATTTCTGCAAACAGAGGTGGCTTTTTGAGCACCAGAAGGAAAATAAAACCCTGGTAGTGACTTAGATGGATCCATTCGCATGCACTCAAGAAAACTGTGAAGAAAAAGATTTCTTTCCTGCTCTGTAAATTAGAACAAAAGGTTGTGTTATGTTGGCTAGATAACAAATATATCAAACCCATAATATTATCAAATTACCATTGAAACATAACTGACCTTCACAGATGCTGGGTACAAAGCAATGGAGGTTTGCAATTACTTTGACAAATAATGAAGTCCTTTGATGAGAATAAGTAGCTTGAGGCATATTACTGGGAATTAAAGTGATCTCCAAATTTATTTTGCTAGATTCATTCAATGAAGAAAACGTGTCCAAAACCCATCCAGTTGCTGAAAATGTATCATATTCCAGAGTAGCATCTTCCTCCCTTGGTGGATTATCAGAAGAGCACCAGATGGATAGAAAATCTCCGTGAGGGAGCAAAAATATTGCAGTCAGAACTGTGGTCTGAATTTGCATTTTGATATGAGAAAGAGGAAAAAGTTTTAAAGTCAGATTATCCGTTCATAATGGAAATTGACATAATGCCTAAATTATATTTAAAAGATAGAAGCAGCTATCAAACAAACAAACAAGTTTGCCTCATTATTATGATATCTTTGGTCATTGTTCTTTTCAAATGTTATTGCATCATACAACCAGAAGTAGGATCAGATAACTAAGCAAGCATGCAATATATGGGATCCAAAAATAGCTTACAAAGTGAGTTGTAATGAAAGATCGGAAATTTGAATCATCCGAGAATATATCAGCTAGACGCATAGCATTCAGTCGCAGAAGGCCCATTGGGAAATTCTTTTCAGGGCAAGTACTAGGGTATTTAAGATCTTTACTAACCGCAGTCTTCAATAATTCAAGGACCTACAGTTCAGCAATTATATGAGCAGTGAGCACTTTGACAGTAAAAGCAACACTAAAAGAACAAAATCAATCAAAGAAATGAAAGCTCTGTGTAAATCAGTAGCACTAGTTAAGATATCTTCAACAGATATTTTTTCCACTAATAAGAGTTCTCTAGCAAAATGTTGATGGGAGAACTGGCTACAGGAAAAACAGAATAGAAATACTAAAGACTAGTGTCGGATATTATGAATTTTGTTGAATGGTTTAGCGCCGCCGCTCAATGAAGAAACCGAAACAAATGTTAATCACAAAGCCTTGAAAGTGAAAGTCAAGTTGCCATAGTGGTAAATCTCAAGCTTTTTCACAACACCAGGATGAGGATCAGAGATTAACCTCTAACGCAACAGATTTCGCTAAATTGAGGCTTTTTGGAGAGCTTGCAACTTCATCAAGATAAGAAGTGCTCTCTGCTTCGCACAAATGCAATAGCTGCATTAAGGATACAATGAACAGAATGGTATAAAGCAGATAAAATTTGGTAACCACAGGAAAGGAGAAATACAGATCGAAATGCTCCCAAAGCCTTGTCATTAGTAAGACTTACAATGGATAGAACTTTAGCTTTCAGTCTAGATATTGCAGCAACTACCGTAGAAGACTCTAAAAATGGAGGTGCGTTGCTTAACTTCAATATTGAGTGCGCCAGAAAAAGGATACCACCATTTCTACATAGTTCCTAAGATGAAATGAAAACCAGCTTCTTGTATCAATATAATGAAGTATATGCATGTTTCCTAGTAGTCAAAAGCAAAGAATGGGAACTGTTGCATCTGATATCTTCTAAAATTTTGTTATTTATAACACAATAACAAGAGAACTCATTCTATATACCTTGTTCCTTAGTAGGCGCTCCCTAAATACCTTTTGTTGGCACATTAACTGAAGAAACTGTGAAGAGGCTTCACATTGTTGACACATATAATTAATTACTTGTTCAGCTGTTGGGCTTGATCCCATGTGAAGGACTGTGTCATAAGATGACAGTTTTGCCTGAAGAAATTTAATGGCTACATTAACTGCTCCAAATGCTGCATCCATAAACATCTCAACCTATAACAGAAGTCCAGGATTAGAGAGCATGCAGAAATTGAAGATAAAAATCACATAATTACAAACTCCATTTAGAATAATGAAATTAATAACGCAAGGACACAAAAGAGAGATGACCTTCAAATAACAAAGGTACCTTCAACTTATTTATTCTAATTTGCATATCAAAGCAACCTTTTAGGAGAAATACCTTAGGGTGTGCAAGCAGTACAGGAACAAGATCTTGAAAATGTGAAGAAAAACAGCCTGTTAATAGGTACAGACAGCATGCCACTAGTGCAGAATGAAGAAGCGACATTGAACTTGGAAAGTTGTCCTCCTGTATAATGGAAAGAGGTCCTCATAAAATGAAGGTATGTGAAGCAATCTCTTAACTAAAGGGAAAGAAAAATGTTACCAGTCTGAACCCACTGAGAACAATCAGCAAATAAAAAACCAGATCCAACAGCTGTTCTTGCACCTTCAACTCATCGAGCAAGATCTTTATAATTTTAAAAATAAGCAACATTAATATAATGAAAAGGAGGTTTTATGCTTAAGATCTCACTCAAAATCTATGGAAAGACAGACCTCTAGGGGGTGTAATAAACACCAGAAAATTACAACATAATCTACAAAATGCAAGTCACTAAGAACACAAATAATTTTCAGCATTGAAAGGATTCTGTGGACCATTATAATCTCAAGAAACAGAGCCAAATAGTCCTTTTTAAGGAGCACAAACTTAATGTCAGAAATCAATCCACAGGATAAACATGAAAAATGTAGAAGTCAGAAAGTTAAAGATTCCCTCACCTAAATGCAGCTTATAAATGATTAGACCACAAACACTTAGAGAAGTATCAGCCTTATCTTTAACATCCCACTTCTAAACAGATTGCATAATGTGTCAAATTTTCCTTTTGTTCCTTTTTCCTTTGTTCATCCTAGTTGAAAGTCTTCTTTGCTAAACATCACAAATTGCAACAAAATGAAAGGTACACAAAATGCACGTCCAAATAGCCATTGCTAAATTCGTCCTAAATAAAGAACTAAAACTGATACTATCTAAAAAGACAAGTCTACATTTTGTTCTTCTAATGTATACAAAACTACAGGACTATAAAGCCCAATATAATAACTAAGGCAATGACAACTAGACTAACCTGCTCAAGTTTAGCGTGTCGTGGTGCCAGGTCAAAAAAGGTATGCAAAAGCCGAAGTCCACACAATACATGTCTCAATCTTGATTCATCTCTGCCACATTTAATCAGCACCGCAATGAGATGCAATGGAAGACAGCTCACGAGTTTTTCAACATCAATCTGAAAAGTGATGAAATTAGAATGAAAGGAGGTGGTGTATCAAAAACCAGAACTGATGATAAGAGTGGATTTTCTAACCTTTATTGCACATCCATCCTCAGAATGGAAGTGAATAGTAAAATTTTCAGAGTCCCTGAGTAATTTGTTTAGCTCCTGAGAACTTAGCCCATGTAGCTCTTTTACTGCTGAAGTTATGTCAATGATCTGTTCAATTAGATATATAATAGTTATTAGGAAGCAGAAAAGGATAACAAAATCAAGCAAGCAATTGCAAGAATGGAAAAAAGATTGACACTTGAATTCCTCAAAAGTAAAACAAGAATGACTAACTATTCAATTCCTCAAAAGTAAAAAAAGAATGACTAACTAAACTTAAAGAATTCATGAAGCTAACATTCAATAAAGTTGAAACACTTACTTGTTCAGCCATACATGATGGTTCTTCCTTACCAATCCTCATCCTAGATCCAAGACCAGAAGCTTCACATAAGAAAAATGCACAACTACAACAGCACTACAAGAATGAGCAACATAAAATATTTACATACGCATGCTGCACAATGGCTTAGACACTGAGTAATTCAATTAATTGAAAGAATGACAAGGGTCATAGGTGGACCAAACACAAGCAGTCAAGGGTCATAGGTGGATCGAACACAAGCAAATTAATGCAACATATTTACTCTGTCTGCACAAACGTCTTCCAAGTGTCTTATAGACATAAAAGCACAACCTGGGAAAAATGCTATAACTAGATTTTGCAATTAACCAATATACGAAAAAATAACACCAACTACTTTGGGAAAGAAATTACCAAGTCGCAAATGGTCTTAAAAAAAAAGATAAATAATTTGAAAATTGTGAATCATTGATTTCAAGAAGGTTATTAAGACGCAAGTATTTTAAAATTTTCAAGACATCTTTCAAACCAAACTTGTTGATATAAAAAAGCTACAAACAATGTGTGATATTTCATCTCCAACATACTATTTCTTATAATCCTTACTCTCAAGCAAAAGTTCTCATATTGAAAATCAGAAATTATCATCACTAATATGCTATTATGTTTAAAAGTAAACTACTGGTTCTCCTGAATTTTTTCTTTTTTCATTTTTTCCTCTAACTGCGTGGGCATTTGGCTAGTATAATATGAGTAGAAGTACTAATTAACCTGCAACAACTATGGAAGTTGGCTTACTGTTTGTAGTGCATATTATACTTCCTCTTCTGACAAAGTCAAGAAAACACCCTACTTTTTGCCAATTAACAAAGAATATATCTTAGATCAGTTATATACACAGACAACATTTGGAAGCTTGCGCTCTGGAACTTCTGGAAGTTTAAAAATAACCAATTATCAGAATTTCAAATCTATTTACGCTGACAAAACTTGAAATGGTTTCCAAAGGAAGACAGAACTCGAAAATAACTGATAAGGCATGAAGAGAAAGGTATTTTGACTCCAAAAAAGATATCATCTTCGAGAACCCTTACTTGTTCCAGCAATTTTCTATCACAAACAAGTACTTCAAAGAAATTGAACGAGTCCAATAAAGGAATACCTTATTTTCTGTCATAGCAATATGGATGCATGTTAACAACTGGACCAGTCAAGTAGACACATTTAAATCATGCAAAACAAAGCTAAATCCAGCACCTGACCCCAAAATAGATACGCATAATTATAAATATGTGTAGACTAAAAAAATAAACTCGCAATCAAAATGCCAGTATCTGGCAAAACCCACGACCCATTGAACTCCACCACTGCTCGCAGAAATCGATTTGCTGCAATGTTTTCGTAAATTTGGTAGCATTAATGCGACAAAAACATGGTCAAATTACAGAAAAAGCGACGTAATTAACGATTTTTATGATGAAGCTTTAATTAAAACAGTCAGAGCTAGTGATAACCCAACGTTGAACAAGCACAATTAAATGAAGTGATCAACGTTAAACTTTTGAAATAACAAAAATAGAAAAAAAAAACATTAACTTTTCAGTCATAACGCTCGAAACTCGAAATTCAAAAGCTAGGGTTTCAAATAAGTGTGAACACAGCGTTGAAACCCTAAATGCAGTAGGCGCCAAATATAGAAACCAAAAAATGTAGCAGTCAAGCACAAACACCATCAATAGAAACCTCAAAAGCTGCAAAAGAATGGAACGACCAAAGAACTAACCTTGGAACCGTATTCGTGAGCTTCAGATACGAGATTTCAACGCCGGAACCTACCAAGAGGGAATAATCTTACAAATTCATGGATTCTTTGTATGTTATTTTTGTATGACAGAGAGAAAGAGAGGCGGAGACAAAGAGGGAAGAGAGAGAGAAAGAAAGAGGAGATGTTCCTGTAGCCGTCGAGGTGAAAGAGACGGGGGGTACATGACAGAACGGAAGAGACTTACGTTAATAAAAACGCTGTGTCGTTCGTTCGGTTGTTTTCTTTCATCGATCGTTCTTGAGACAGTGAGTGACTACTGACTACTGTAAAGAGCTCCTGCTTGCTTATATTCTATTATTATTTAGTTTAAACTAAGCTAAGCTGGTAACTTACATTAAATGTGTCCGTTTAAGGGCTAAGCTAACCTCATTCTCAACTTCTTATGCCAAACAATCCGTTACTACATGCACGCGCTCTATTATAATAAAAATATTTTGAAAATTTTGCTAATAAATTTTTATATTTTTTAAAATTTTCAATATCGGTGTATATTTACACTTAATATATAAAATTTTTTATTTTATATCATTTTTTAACCGGTATAATATGTATCGTCAAGTATCGATTGATACGAAACGAAATTCAAAACCTTAATTGGTAGAGGGTATTGAACATTGCTTATAAACTTCCAAAGATACCCACTTCACGTGTGCATTGGAATAATTGGGATGATATCTCATCAAATTCTCTATTCCACTTACTCTATTTCAGTCGTATTTTATTAAATTTCATTCATACATTTAATGTGGAGTCTACGTAAATGTATTAATAAAATTTAATGAAATATAATAAGAATATCATAACAGATACAAAAGATCTAATCCTGGATGACATAGGAAATATTGTAAGTAAGATTTTTGGTAATTATTTTATAGGAGTAGTTCATTTGATAGAGAATTCCTTACAAATTTAAAATTTTAGGCTTAAAAAATTTGTGTCAGAGGCCTAATTATTAGTCATGTAAATTAAATTGATCGTTTTTTAAATTATTTGTAATAAATAACTTAGTACATTATTTTAAAAATTTATATGATGTGTAACACCATATTATCGTAGGGTACGCACCGAGACGCCCGTAGGTTATTCCGATATATATCCTAGGATAAGGGAGCGCTACGTGCGATCACTACAGTACTCCACATGGCATCATATGAACTTGAATAATTAAAGCAGTAATTGTAAACCACAAGATTTTTAAAACCAAATTCTTCCTCTTTTCATTATTCAAGATCAACAGTTTTATATATCAAATGTACCGTCTGTATATACAGAAACCCTAATACAGATACTATGAAAGAGGAAGAAATACATCAACTATCTAGGTCATCCCAAAA
>JANIIA010000010.1:31877620-31893053 GCA_027478495.1 Erythroxylum alaternifolium | reverse complement strand
TGAATGCATGTACAAGCATTTACATGTGCAAAAATTCACTATTTGCTACTTATGTGCATATATGAATGCATGAATATAGCAATGCAATATTTAACAATCCTAACCCGTTCCAAATCACCAATATACCTTTCCCATAAGTGAGGGGATGTTACATGATGCACACTAAAAATTAACAATACATTCTTAAGTCATTTTTTAGAATTTGTCTTGTTTTGCTTTTTTTTCATTTATTTAAAATAATCGTTTGTTTAAGTTTTTATTTTTAATTTTAGTTTTGATTTCTTCTTATTTTCATAATTTATTAAAACTATAAAATTATTTTTTATTTTTACAATCTTATTTAGTATTAACTAATATGATATAATCATTTAGTTTATTTTAATTTGTATAATTAATTAATTTTAAAATTTAATTTAACTATTATTTAATTCACATATTTTAAATTGAAAATATCTTAGAGTACATAAAATTTTAATAACATTAATTTCAATAATGAAATATGCATTAACCTTATTTAATTATTTATTTTAATAGAATATAGTAAATTTATTATCTTTAAAAAAAATCATAATTGTTCATTAATTTATTTTTAAAATTTTACTTAATGATAATTATTATCAACTAAATAAAAATGAAATTAAACAGCGATGTTGAAATGTATGGATGTTATTACCTTGGGCGTGAGAGTGTGAAAGCCCACAAAACTGTGAAAGAAGTGCTGTTTAGGCTTTTTATTTCCTTAAGGCCCACTCAAAACCTCCCCTCCTCTTCTTGTCAAACAAAACCCTTTCAACATTGCTAAAAACCCTAAAAGAGAGCTTTGCTTAGCGATCAACAATGGCTGACCAATACAACAGCCATCACGAAGCCATCGTCTCCAAAACCTTTCCTGTAAAACCAAAGCTAAAACCCAAATCCAAAACCCCCTCAAAAACCCCTGAATCAAAGTACTGGTCTTCCTTCAAATCCCACCAAATCCCAAACCTCGTCTCCTCAATCCCTTCCATTCAGTTTTCGCCCAAATCGCATTCTCATCTCTTCGCAGCTGCTAACTCCGCTTCAATCACTCTTTTCTCCTCCCAATCCCTCTCTCCCACTTCCACAATATCCTCTTTCTCCGATGTCGTTTCTTCCTGCTCTTTTCGCTCCGATGGGTCCCTCATCGCCGCCTCGGACATCTCCGGCCTTGTCCAAGTTTTCGACGTCAAGACCCGGACTCCACTTCGCCGGCTCCGGTCACATACACGTTCAGTTCGGTTTGTCAAATACCCTGTTCTTGATAAGCTCCATTTGGTGTCTGGTGGTGATGATGCAATCGTTAAGTACTGGGATGTTGCGGGAGAGAGTGTGATTATTGACCTACAGGGTCATAAAGACTATGTGAGGTGTGGAGATTGTTCTCCGTCTAACCCGGAGATGTTTGTTACTGGGTCCTATGATCATACAGTGAAGTTGTGGGATGCGAGAGTGGAGAGTAAGAAATGGGTAATGGAGTTAAATCACCTGAAACCAATTGAGGACGTGACGTTCTTGCCCTCTGGTGGAATGTTGGCCACTGCTGGAGGGAACAGTGTGAAGATATGGGATTTGCTTGGAGGAGGGAGGCTGGTGTACACAATGGAGAGTCATAACAAGACTGTCACGTCAATTTGTGTGGGCAGAGTTAGGAAAGATGGGGAAGAGTTAGATGCAACTCAGGATAGGATTTTGAGTGTGGCTCTGGATGGGTACATGAAGGTTTTTGATTATGCAAGAATGAAAGTGACTCATTCGATGAAGTTTCCTGCTCCACTTATGTCAGTTGCAGTTGCAGGTGATTGCAGAACAAGGGTCATTGGTACTTCTAATGGAATCATTTTTGCCGGGAAGAGGAAGGTGAAGGAGAATATGGAAAAGGCTGGATTGCCAGATTCAATGGGGCTAGTGAGTGTAGAGGAGCCACAGAGGCGGGTTTTAAGGCCAACTTATTTCAGGTACTTCCACAGGGGTCAGGGAGAGAAACCAAGCGAAGGGGACTACTTGATAATGAGACCAAAGAAGGTGAAATTGGCAGAGCATGATAAGTTGTTGAAGAAGTTCAGGCACAAGGAAGCTTTGGTCTCGGTGTTGGGTGGGAAGAATCCGGAGAATGTTGTGGCTGTGATGGAGGAATTGGTGGCCAGGAGGAAGTTATTGAAATGCGTAACTAATTTAGAGGAGGAGGAGCTCGGATTGCTGCTGGGATTCTTGCAGAAACACTCGACTATGCCAAGACATTCTGGGTTGTTAATGGGGTTGACAAGGAAGGTACTTGAGATGCGAGCGGGGGACATTACAGCTTCCGAAGCCTTGAAGTTACATATTAGAAACCTTAAACGTTCAGTTGAGGAGGAGATTAGGGTCCAGCAATCGTTGCAAGAGATCCAGGGAATTATTTCTCCTTTGTTGAGGATTCCTGGAAGATGAAGATTGCCTCTTTCTAATTTTGTTGCAAGGTATATCTTTTTTTTTAATCTTCTCTTGTCATAGAGAGAAGTTCACATTTTTGTGTAATCTGAGCTTGCTTTCTGTGATAATTTGAAGGTTTTAATGGCCTTTAGAGCAAATTTTAGTCCATTTCTAAACGTCTGTGGTTCAATGAGAAGCTCGAAAAGATTGTTGTCCGGCAAAGTTGCTGCTCCACTTTGATGGAAACTTTCGGCGAGCCGGTATCCTTTATGAATGTCAATGACCCCAACAGAATTCTTTTAAGAAATCAAAGCCCTACCACTACCAGGCTTGGGATCGGATCAAAGGTCCAAAACTTGTCCCACTGTAGGCCTTTTTGAGCTTTTCAGATTTTTTAAATTCGCTATTTGAAATTCAACTTGACCTTTGTCTGTAAATTTCAGATTAAAGCTAAAATATTCCCTTAAAAACTCAATCAAATCAAATTTTATCGAACTGACTTTTGAAATCATACATAAGTAGCTGGGATTTAGATGTGAGGACTGTGGACACTAAACAAAGCTTTCCTTCCTCAAACTTCTCGTGCGTGTATACTTTGTTAGCTTATAACCATTTTTATCAATTTATCAACTCATAAAATTTGTTGTTAAAACAATACGGCAAGTCCGTTTACTTCTTCAATATGCTTAAATAAGATTATATGACCCCAAGTCTCAGTTCCCTTTTTCCTGTACCAATCTTGTGTTTTTTTATTTCAACCATTCATTTATATAGGCACATAAATGGATGGTTGAGATGAAAAGGCACAAGATTGGTATTGGGAAAAGGGAACTGAGGATTTCATTTGCTTGAAGACATAACATAGGAGAGTAATCAACAATATAAGGCTTTTTCTATATTATTATGCATTGTGATTAAAGCATTAGGGAAAGATGATGTCAGCAGTATCTACAAACTGCAAGCTATGCACCATAAATGGAAGGTTGAGGTGAAAGGGCACGAGGTTGGTAAAGGGAAAAGGGAACAGAGGATTTCATTTGCTTGAAGACATAACATAGGACAGTAATCAACAATATAAGGCTTTTTCTACATTATTATGCACTGTGATTAAAGCATTAGGGAAAGATGATGTCAGCAGTATCTACAAACTGCAAGCTATGCACCTTAAATTTACGCTCCAAAACTCGATGGTAATAGTGTTATTAGATCGATGTCCCTGCCGAGACCATTTGTCAGGCGCATATCATCATATACATGAACGGAGTTACCTGGACGACCATTTTCATATATTATTTTCTAGAAGCAGAAACTCCTGCTCTCGCCTGGCCTTTGCTTTCATCTCTTGAAACTTTCAACGATCTCAACCTGGATGATGGTCTTAACGAATGTATCAAGGGAGCTTCCTCTTCTTCCTCATCATCTTGTTTCTCCTCTTCATCCTCAGCATCTTCTTGATCAGATGCACTAATTGAATCCTCTTCTTCACTTGAACCATGTCCATCAAAGAGTCTCTTTCCTTCTATATTACGACGCTTCCTTGGGCGACCCCTGCGTCTCACACTAGGCCTGTCTTTCTCATCTGTAAAATTCATACAAATATTATTACCCATGCCTAACATTCTTTGAGCCAAATGTTCAAGCCAAAATCAAAATAGTAAAACATTGCAGTTGAACATATCTTCAACTTCAAGAATCCTAAGATATGTAACAACCAATGACGAAAACCATACTTGACCATTTGGCAACTGTTTATAATGACTTGTCATTGTTTCTGTACCATAAATTTAGAGGTATCACCTAAAATAGAATAATGTTTTGCGATGGGACATATGAGCATAAAGGGCTCAATGAACAAGGTTGAGTGACATAATATAAAGCTTAAAAGAACAACAGAACAAGCTAATCAGAACAAAAACACCCACAAGCACGCACCTATTCATCTAGATTGGAAATTTTCACTTTCTTGGTTAGATATCTTATTGACCAATAAGTGGTTCAAGCGAAATAAATACTTAGACATCTCAAGGATGTCCATTCTAGAAGGCAACCCACTGTCAAAAAGTGTAAAAGTTGCATCTCTGCTAATTGCTGCAGGCATTGCCACAGGAACATGCATAGCATATAACTGCCAATAACAATGTTTTAACACATCAAGAGACTTGTAGCTCTTGCCTCTTGGTTAGGTGGCAGAATTGCAAGACTCAAAAAAGGGATAGAATGCTGAGGGGTTCCCTTTTTGATCCGTTTTGTTTGGTACAGATCAGCTTTCACCTTCACTACTTAATGGTGAAAGGTAATGGTCAATAATGGTGAAAGGTAATGGTCAAAACAATCAATTCCAGCTATATAGATAATCTTAGATACTATAGATAATATGTTATTTATAGCATTTACGCCTCACAAAGAAAATGTCCCAGAAGCAGAAAATCATTAATAAACAAAAGGAGTGGAAAGAGATTTAACCACACACTTGCACTCCTGCTTGTTAATTATATTCTGATGAATATGAAGACAGATATGAGTAGGAGAAGGCACATAGACATTAAAAGATTAGAAACCATGTGTTTAAACTAAATACAGAAATACCCACTTTCAACTAGAGAAAGCCATCAAAAACGTGGTAAAAATAAAACAAAGATAAGTATGGTGGCTATTAAACAAACCTTCACTAAACAAAGGTATTAGAAATAAACTAGAGTTAGGCATAATTTTACCCGGCAAACCTTCATGCTTTGCATATTTTTCTCTTAAGGTATCAATAAATGTGAAGTATGGTCGCCAGCCACTCGGATCTTCATCAGTGTTCACATTCTCTGTCCGGCGTTGGACATCCTTGAGGCTATTCTCAAAATAATCAAGTGTTAGTTATGATGCATTTGCAGGAGCAAAAACACACCAAGTCATACATTATTTATGTGCCATCTTTGACCAAAATCAAAATAGCAATTCCATTCTTGCTAATTTTACAGAATCTTCTTTCACTCTTGCAAAGAGAGGGGGCCGCAAAATGAATTATCAGAGAAATTTGCTCTTACATTTCCATGACATCAGGTGCCGGAAGTTTACAAACAAAATGGAGCGCTGCACCTTCCAGAAAAGACAACTGTTTTGGAGCATCTGTGAAGGCAAACTCTATACCATCCTTGACAAGTCTTAATATGTCTGATCTATGTTTGTTCCGAGCAGCTCCCACGTACATTCCAGAAAGTCGAGTTGCCAGATCCTTGCACTCTTGAAATGACTTAAGATAGGACTCATCATCACTTTTGGCAAGATCTGCCAGATAGCGATAATAAGCCTACTCAAATCATAAAGAAAGAAAAAAATCAATGAATTATCTATCAGTTTGTGCACAGAAAAAGAATCAATCACAGAAACACAGTTGAGAACAAAATTTTTTAAATTATATAGAAGCTCAAGACATCAAAAAATGAAACTGTTGGAAGAATGCATCTTCAATATAGCCAGAATATTTTCTGAAAGAAGTCACTGTGTAGATATTGTTTAAAGGATATGCTAGAAAAACTACCATTAAGCTGAAAATGTCAAGTCAGACACCTAGAGTGAAAAATGAAAATAAGGATGAATACTGGCAAATCTACTACCATGAAACTGAAATGTTAAGTCAGGCACCTAAAAGCTTGAAAAATGAAAGGATGAATCCGGGCAAATCTATTACCATGAAACTGAACTGTTAGGTTAGGCACCTAAGCGCTTGAAAAATCAAAGCAAGGATACTACTGGCAAATCTGTGAGCAAATTTTCCTTCTTGTACACTATAAATCAACTTCTAGGAAATATGAAGAAGACCAGATATCATGCAATGCTGAGGCAATAAAATGTAACATGTGAAAAGCAGCAGTTTGACCCAAATAAAATTGTTGATTGCCAACCGATACAAGTCCTACCCTTTTCAAGGCTTCAAGAAAGATATTGGATATGTTATCGTCTTTTTTCTTCATGACAGTGATCAGATGCTTGACAATATCTGCAACACTAGTCCCATGCATCACAAAATGAGATATGATTTCTGGAGAAAGACACTCCTGCATTAACCACATTAGACCAGGTAAGCAAAGTATAAAACTAATGACCAAATCTAATCAAAATGTAGAAAAGGGTAGATCACCATTATTAAAGCCCATACGATGTGCAATATTGAATACCCTCAATCCCATCACAGAATCACCCAAATCAAAAGAAGGATATAAAAGAACTCAAGTGAATTCCCTCCAGAAAAGCATGAAAGCTACAACTATATCTTATTGATTCATCAAAAGACACAAGAACAATAAGTAACAAACATATGACATGCTGACATACAATATATAATCACCTTGGAAACAGTATCAGTAACAACTAACTTTGCAGCAGCTATCATAACTGCATCTCTGTTTGTCTCCTCAGTGTACTCTTTGTTCATGTCCTCGTCTTCTGTTTCATCTGTGATAAATTCACTAAAATTTATAAGATAGCAATGGAAACCAAAGTAAATGTGTTTACATGTAAATGAAGTTGAAGATTAAAAACCATGTTAGCAGATAGAATCAGCTGCTCCACATGCTAGTTGTGACATGGAACCATGTTAAGGCAAAATAAAATCGTCATAAAGTAAAAGGTACTGAGTCACCTGAAATCTTAAGTTGCTGTTCACAAAGTTTCCAGAATTTTCCAATAACAGATTCATCTGGATGAAATCCTAAAGTTTCCAGTTTTGTTGAAGAAAAATTGGCCTTTCTGAACAAACACCAAGCTTCTGCAAGTATAATTGAAACCTACACACAAAACCATTCCCATTTGATAAATTTAACAGAATTCAAGAAGCATTTGAAGTTTTTTCTTACTTCACTTGATAAACATATAGAAAAGAGAAATAGCATGCTTACCCTGCAAGCCAGCTGATTTCCACACTTATTCCCTTCCTTATCTTCAGAAGTGGGCTCAAGGAAGTGCCCAAGTTCCTCAAACAAGGCATCTCTTTTCAAGAGAAGAGAAGATATGGATGCTTGTGTAGCACGTCCACTGTTTACAATGGCCTGCAGGGACCAGGCTACATGCAAGTACATATTGAGAAGCAGAAAACTAGCAACCTGAGAGTGCAAAAGGTTGAGTAAATGCATGGAAAATAGTGTAGTAAATCCAAATCGTTTACCAAATTACTAACCTCATCGTCCACACTTCTGAAACTGTGGAGAATCTTCACAAGATCTTCATACATGTTCTCCATAGGCACAGACTTTGATAGCTGAAGCTCATATAACCTTTTCAAATTTACAAGTAATGAGTATTCATCACCATCCTGCAGATTTACGCATGTTACTTTTCTTCCACTTTATTATAATAGAAAAATATAACACCAAAAATGGAAACTACCTCTGCTTCTTTCATAGAAGATTTAAGCTTCGATATTAACTCATCTTCAAGATTTTTCAACTTGTTAGAAGCGAAATCTTTCAGCTCCCCTTGACTCTCACTGGAACAAAATGTAATGGCCTTCACACAGGATCTCAAGGCCTCCTTCTCACCATGTTTAAAGAAAGCTTCTTTAATAAGGTGAAGGACATTTTTGAAATTCTGAAATGACCAACAAATTAAAATCAATATAAACCTACATTTTATGATGATGAAGACATGACTTACAGGCATTCAACCAATCACCTGTTCCTGTCTTTTCAAGGAATATAATTCTAGGTTCATATGCACAATAATTTCCACGAGTGATGGAATTTTTGCTTTATCAGCCATGAATTTGCGTAGAAGCAGTGGATAGTTCTTCATCATAGCAATTGTTATGTCCCGTCTGTTGTGTTCAAATATTTCCTGGCATTGGAGGTAAAGATAGCATTGACTTCCTTTAGAAACTTACAGTTAGAAAATCAAAGGTGAGCATATTAGAATGTTACATATAAATAAAGATTCAAGATAAAATAAGCTGCACTCAAGAGAGATCCTTAAATTTCCAATTTTACAGCTTATCAGACATTAAGCATCATAGTATTTATTCCAGGACTCAGAATAATGTTACATTTAAAAACGATAACTATACAGCAACTATATTTAGATAAAGGAAGATGCTTGATAAAAAGAACACCAACTCAAAAGATCACAAGGTTTTTTTTTAAGGAAAATAAGCCAAGGCCTAAAAAAAAAATTACATACTTTCTGAGCTTTATTGTAATACTGCTTTCGGTTGTCTGAAGCTGGAACAATTCTCTCTCCCACAGCCTTTCTGACAGATGCAAACAGAAGCCTCACTAAATTTGTTGCATCATCATCTGTAAGCTCAATCATTGGGTTCTCATCTAGGAGCATGGAAATAATGCATTTCCAGTCCTGCAGACAAAAGCATAAATTGCCATCTCAAAAGCAAATAGAAATTGCAATTTAACCAGTAACTATACGCATTTCTTCTTGATAGATGCATGCAGCAACTTATTGTAATAAAAAGTTCTTCAGAAGTTACTGTAAAAAACATAGTGCAAGTCCCACGGAATCATTCAGCTTAGGATCCTAGCCATGAGGTCAGTTAGAGTCCATTCTCACTCTGATCCTTCTACAAAAACCAAGTTGCATTCTATAGTTGAGAAGAAGATAATACCTTCATTGCTTTCATGTACTCCCAGACATCATCAATAACATAGATACTCAGTATTGGGTCTGTTGAAAATTCTCTTAAAATTTGTAGCATTCTACTAAGATGAACCTCAGAAGTGTCATTGTCACTGCCTGGAACAAAATCACCATGAGTGTAAGTGCGCTGGTTCATGGAATTTAACAAAATTGCAATTTAAGAACAAACCTCTTGAGCTAGATTGGGAACTATTGAATTTTTGTGCAATCAAGTGGTCATACACCAATTCTCCAATGGCACGCCTGATTTCTGCTGGTTCATCAATAAGTAGGTCATATAAAGGACCCAAGTCATCATCAGGTAGAAGCTGATGCCTGTTACCAAAAACATTTTTCAATCTGGATGACTATTGCAAAAGATAATGAAGATTGGTTTTTAATACAATATCCATTACTATACACAAAACTGCATATCAAGGGAGTAAAATAAAAAAGGCTAAATGCCGTAACCTGAGTAGTTGTTTTACAAGTCCAATGGCACATACAGCAACTGAGACATCAACATCATCGGCAAGCTCAATCATCCGATTGGAGAATCTCTCAGTAAATAGACCAAGAGTGGGTACATTCTCATCCACAGCATAAAGATTTTGCAATGCAAGGACAGATGATTTTCTTACACCAGCATTCTTAGATTTCAATGAATGAATAAAAGCAAGTTAGAACTCTCACACACAAAGTAGAAATTAAGAAAGAAATCATAGTAAATAACAGAGCATCCCTTACTTTATCATTCAATGTCCATCCAAGATATTTCAAGTATAAATCCTGCAGGAAAAGGGATGGATATGATAAAATCCACACTCCCAATGACTCGATGCATGACATTCTGATATTAGGATCAATGTCTCGGTACCGATGCACAAATAACCTTCAAAAAGAAACACTAAGATAATCCATGTGTTTGAACTAATGAAAAAAGCATACACAGTACAAAGAAAGTTAGGGAAAGTAGTACCCAGTAAATATTTTGCGCATCATGTCCTCTAGTACAACTATCTTGTCGTGGGTCATTGATAACCTTTTATTTAGTGACTCTAAACGGGGTCCCTCCGTTCTTTTCTTCTTTTCAGCATTTAACTGCCTCTGAGTAGTTTCTCGTTGTGTGCCAAGCATTTTACCAACACTAATGAAGGATGTCACAAGTTGTAAACCCATCAAAGAAGCAACTTGGCGGTAAACTCTTGGAGGAGTACTGAACAGTATCAAATTTAGGAAATTCAGCCACAGAGAGATGCTTCATCAGGTTTAACTGCAATGTTGAAAATTCCAAAAACAAAAGAAATAGTACTGACCATGACAGCGCTATTATATAGTCCATGCATTTGTCAAACAAGATTTTATCAAACAGTGGTCCATTTTGGCACTCAACAACCAGATTGTCCCAGAAGGACAAGATGTTATCTTTGAAGTTTCTAAAATCCTTCCGCTTTGAGTTTTGATAATCTTCAATTTCCCCCTAATGATCAAAGAGAAGTTAACGTTGTGGGAACAAAATTTTGGTCAATGAAGTTAGGGAGCCAGTAGTGTAACCATATCTATAAATTTTATTGGAAAAAGCATAAAGAAACGTAACAAGGAGACAAGAACAGAAAGTATGAGAGAAAGGAAATGTACTCTTCTAGCGAGGTTCACTAGAGCAACCACAACATCATCTACGTCAGTCTCATCCAGCACATCTTTGTTGATATAATATTTAGCACCACATGCCTGCAAAGATATCCATTTCATTAGAAAGAGAGGTGCACTAGATGGAAATTTAGCTCACTTTCGCCAGGTACCAATCTTCAGGTCTTATTTAGGTTTAGAACTTCACTACTTTTGCCCATTAGAATCTGTTGAAACAAAGAAAAAAAATACCTCAAAGAGCATGGTTAAGAGTTCAACCATTGCAGATTTTTTATCTTTTTCATAGCACTCAACCCATCGCTTTACCGTCTGAGAAATTTGTCTGCCATTACCTTTAATAACATCTGCACACAGTATAAAATAGTCAATTGACCCAAATAAAGGTAACACGACATAATGTCCTTTTATTTATTTTCTTGTCTTTTTATCATTTCTCTCAATTTTTCAGTATGTTAAAATATAACGTTCAAAACTCAGTCATTTTTCCAACTTTAAGTTTAAATCCACGCCCTGATCTTGCAAACCCTAAACAAGCGTGTATAAACAAATCCACTATCATTGTCTTCCAAAGAGAACCATAGTTCATCATTCAACTACCCAAAGAATGCGTCAGTTACCAATTAAGGTATGGTCGGACTTGTGAGCGGAAGCCGAAGTTCCTTCCGAAGCACGACTCCGTTTAGCTCTGGGCCGAACCTCTTGGTCGACAGAAGTTTCGCGGTCCACCTGGTTGCGGTTAGGGCTCTCATCGCTGGCATCGCTAGTTCTCTCACGGTTCTCTGCACCACTGTCGCTGGCTTTGCTTGCAGACTCACTCTGCGCCCTACTCCTCTTCTGCTCAAAAACAAAAAAACAAAGAAAAATTAGGCTCACACGCAAAACTCCGAGGCAAACAAGAAATTGACTACTTACATGAGACGCGTCGGCCATGAATTAGGGTTTGCAAATTGAATTGCGAGGAGATAATGGGAGAACAGTAACTCCCGCCAAAAATGTAGAAATGTGAGCTATTTATTTCGTCGTAGTCGCGGAGTAATGGAAGGGAGAAGAACAGAGGGTGGGTGATTGGTGAAGCTTATATTTGGATCTGTTATATGACCCGTACCCGCCCCGACCCAAGAGCTTATTTATGAATTATGATCCACACCTAATCATCATTTAGTAATCAGACCTTTTGTGTGATTTTCATAACGAATGAAGCTGCATGCGTTCATACTGACCGTTTAGATTATCTGCAACAATTGAAAATTATAGTAAGTTTTATTTCTCCAACTGATTTTATTGGAATCTTATGTTTATAAAATTACTTGATAACTGTTAAAATTCTTCGGATTGGACACTATTGCAACAAAGTTATAGTTGTCCAACGAAGAAAAGACACGAGACAACCTCCACGCTTATATGTAGAACGAAGGTTTTTACTAATTCTGAAAACGATCGGAAGAAGAAATAAATTACACCGGCTTCTTCAAATGACTGCATGAATTTGAATACATACATATTGACAGTTTCGTACTAGGGAACAGGACTCAAAGTGAAAAGCCCTCTCCTTTTGAACTGTATGTGGCATGAGGAGTAAACAGAATGCCCAAACCCCAATTCTGAAATGCAACGAGATTTCGTCCAACAACGTGCCACCTGGGAACATTCAAGACATACTGGCCATGGAATTCATTAGTACTTGGTAGCCTTCAGGTATTGGCGTCTGTGTCCGTACACACTCTGCCAGTATAGGAACATCAGAACTGAGGTCTAGAAACCTTGCCATAAAGAGGAGGAAATGAAAATCAGAAATTCTCTTCACAAATGGAAGACTCTTCATCCAGTCAAGTTGATTCTTCAGTGCCCTCATTGTTACTTCAGTGGCCCTGTTCTCAACAGGAAAGGATGACGAAAGAGGACCCTGTAGCAAATAAGACACAGTGAGGCCATTACGTACTCAAGACCATGCATATTAGACCAAACAATTAATGCTTGCCATTGAACATTTTGCAGAGCACAATGCCAATAAGATAAACCATCAAATAAATGCCCACAGCCAATAAGGGGAACAATCAAATAAATGCACCAAAAGAAAAGGCCAGTACTCATATAATATAAGATAAATGAACTCATTTTCATCTTCTTTTTCCTTCTTCTTAACTAATGAAAGGCAGCCCAAGAAAGAAAGGGTAATCCCCCTCTCAACATCTTTGATCCCCAATATCATTCATCTTCCCAACCTCCTCTTCCCAAGCAATAAAATCACTAGAAACCAATAGGTCTAAATAATAGAACCTAAATGCTTACTGTAAGGTTAGATGATACGGATAAATGAGGAACACCGTTTCCTTTAACCATCTTTTATCTCAACATCCATCCATCTTTCAGTGCCTCTTCTTCCCAAAATTACCAAAGAATTGGTACAAGTTAAACAGAAAAGGAGAGCCTTCAAAATAAATACATGGGAGAACAAAGTATTGAGTTTTGAAAATAGTCCAGATAAGAAAAGGTGATGTGTCCTAGTTAGCCTCTAAAATGTCCAAGAAAACTGTGTAAATTGTTGTATATTAAATCCATGCAACATCAGTCTACCCAATACCATCATTTAACCTAAGCAACTAATCAGATGCATCTTAGATTAAGGAAGTTAGAATCAAATCTCAAGGAAGAAGGCTAGACAATAGTCAACTCATTCCTAACATATTTAACTGTAACTTTAGCTAAGATCACAACATGGCATGCAGAACCTGATACATGCAGTAGCAGATTCAAATGAACAGTAATTACAATATTACCAATCATGCTTATCCTCTAACAGCTTGAGAATAACTACATCTGATTTTCCCTTCCATTTTTTTTCTATAACCAGTAAGTTTATACGCTTTCTTTCAAAATAAACAGGATATAAACACTTTCTAGTGATATCTCAATGAAAGTAAGAAACACAAAGTTTGAGTTGCTGATTTAGCAAATTCTATCCATTTGATCGTTGTCCTAAGGCTACAATCAAACATATTTTCTTTAGCCAAAAGGTCCAGTTGCCCATCAAAATATGATTACTAAGAGTGAAACCTAGCTTAAATACAACTAAAATTAATCAAGCACAACAAATAACCAAGTAAGAAAGTACCAAGATCCAGAATCTCATCAGGAAACATGAACTCCACAAGCGAAAAAAAAAACAATTAGAAGTTGGTTAAAACGCACCTCGTGATCTAATATCTTAACCACAACCAAGAAAAAATCATTATCGACCTCCCTAACATCCTTCACACCAACAACAACATCCTTCTTCATCTTAGACAACTTTGGATCGTCATCCTCCCCAATCTCAGTCTCAAACCACCCTTCTCTAAACAACCTTATGCACATATCACTCATCTGAAAAGCCTCAAAGTGCACATCAGCCCCACCATCCTCATTCACCTGTAGCTTCACAACAGCAGTAACCCACTCCTTCAATTCGCTTTCCGCGTGAAGCTCTGCAGCTTGCAGAACCTCCCTGTTGGACAAGGTGTAATCCTTCTTGTCCTGCATTATCGTCTGTGTGAATATAAACCCTACCCTCCTCATGCCCAACCCGCTAGCAATCGCATCCACCAATTTTTCCTCATCGGGGTCTCTCAAAAGCATCAAAATTTCCTCTAAACCCTGTTGGGGTGGTTCGTATATGAAATTCACTTCCACTTTACCTTCATCAGACACAGTTCCGTACATAAACCCACCTCTTTTAACCGCGAAAGCTAGGGTTTCATTAACGTAATGCTGAAACACATTAGCGCAATCGCGATCAAACGACACCGACTCGCAATGCGGAGTCTCTTGTCGTGAGACTCGCATCTGTTTGGCGATCAGATCGTCGACGGTCATCTTCCGGCCGAAGGAACCGGCAGGAGTGACGGCAGGTCCGGCGATGGTTCGCTCGCCATCGTACGCCAGGAAGATGATGGAGCCATGCCCCACATTAAGGGCGGACAGAAGGGTGTTGGGGTCCGACATGTCGGTGAACCGGAGTAGGTCGGATGGGGATTTAGCGAGGAGGAGGTTTTGGTTTGTGGATAGGGTTTGATTGTGGATTGGGATTCGAAGCTGATTCTGAATTAGGGTTTTGAGCTGAGACACTGTAACGTTGGGGTTGTCGACCGAGATTCGCTCGAGGCCGTCTCTGCTACGAATTCGGATCAACATCTTGTGGATTATGGATGAACTTAATTAGGGTTTTGTGTAGAGAGGAAATTGGCAGAGAATTGAGACTTCTAAGGTTTTGAAGAAGACAGACCAGTGAAACAGTCGTCTTTTCCACGTTATATATACTTCTTCTACAACATTCGATAAAGGAAAGGAATCGGGTCTTGCTTGTGAAGTTGGCGTACCAGTTGGATTGGGACGCAATTTTCCACTTTACATAACTGAAAAGGATTACACTAGAAATATAATAATTATTATTATTTTATTAAAAATTAAACTGTTTCACTTGTTTTGCAAAAACATTTTAATAATTAGGATAAGTAATATAATTATCTATTTGACCATATTAAATAAATATACAACAAATGTATTGCAAACAATCGCAGGTACAAGAATGCGTACTCGAAATAAGTATTTATGTATTTAAAATGTTATTTTGGTAATTGTTGAAATATGAAAATAAGTGATTAATAAATGTGGTTGCGGTTGTTAAAAAGAGATAAAATGACTAAAAAGTTTATTATTTAATAAACTATTAATTATTATATAAATAATTAAAAAATATATTATTAGTCAT
>JANIIA010000010.1:31839219-31855963 GCA_027478495.1 Erythroxylum alaternifolium | reverse complement strand
TGTATCAGAAGATTTTCAAAGAATTGAAATTTGCTGCAACAAAAATAAGAATAATATAAAAGTGTAAGATAAGAACAAGAAGACAACGTCAAATCACATGCTTGGAGTTTGGATGCACTCGTAATTGGTTGGTGGGAGTGTGAGTTTGAAATTCAAATAGTCGGGAGGCAGAGGTCTGCGCAGATGACAGGGGACCCATCCGTATCTTTGTTCAATTAATTAATGGTTGCGATCAAGTACGGCATCCAACGCAGACTCAATCTGCTCCGCTCCTTCTTCCTTGTTTTTGGAATCATTGTCTATCCTATAATGACGAGACTGCCCCTTCTTGTAATAACAAAGACAAATTTCTTTATTGCACTCGTTTTAAAGTCAAATTCAAACATATGTAACAGTTAATAATAACCAAACCAACAAAAGAACATCAAGATGGAACAGGAAAGGAATCCGATGTGACCTAGACGATGATAACTTAAAATTCGTGTATGTGTTATTACAAAGGGCTTTGGCCGCGATGTTGTTTAACAAAAAACAACGCCTACAATCACGCCAAAGGCGGCCTCAAAAGGGGTTATTCGAAGTTTCAAAGTTGTCTTATCACGTCCCAACGGTCTTTCGAATTTGCCTTTTTACAACAACTGAAGTACTCGTCTTTCCTACTTGCCTGGTTGCATGGTCTTGTAGCATAGATCCAATGCTCTGAAATGATTTAAAGAAAACGATTCTAATCACTTTGAGGTTGGTAATGTCACCACTACCCACTATTTACAACACTTTCGATTACCTAACTCAGAGGCTTTAGTTAGTGAAAGTGGAATAGATCTTCTCGACTTGCTATTTTATACTAATTTTATTCTATACGACCTCATCCATATAAATATGTGAAATTTATGTAAGACCTAAAAAATGTATACATTATAAATAAGAGTGTGTAGGATAGAGTTGATACAGAGCAGTAGATCGGGCTTGGTTATGCACTAACCACTATTTAAATTATAGTCAATGGCATTTTGGTAAATAAAGAAATATCTAAAGTGGAAAAAGTTCTGAAACTAAAATTTAAAACGGGTGGCCGTTTGAACTCCAGCTCGGAAGAGAGCTTCAATTAAAAACTTGAAAAAATCTTTCTCGTCAATGCGAACCATAGACACACACAACTTCACAGTACCATAAATCTCTTTCAGCTAACCTCTCCACCACCCTTATTACAACACAACAACCTCAGAGTATTGCGAAACAAAAATCTGTGCTTTGAAGAGGGAGAAGTCACAAAAGGGTCAACAAATGACTGGTCTTGTAATGGTGACAAAGGGAGGTAGCTGCGGAGGCGGCGGCGGTCGTAAAGGGTTCAAGGTGGCGCAGGAGAGTGAGGAGGAACAGACCCAAATATCCATGGTAACGATGCTTTTGGCTGCTATAAGGAAGTCGCTTGTGTCTTGTCGGATTGAGGAACAAGAAGACGTGATTTCTACCGTCCAGCAGATGGAGATTGGGTGGCCTACGAATGTTCAACACATAACCCACGTTACGTTTGATCGGTTCAATGGGTTTTTGGGTTTGCCTGTGGAGTTCGAGGTCGAAGTCCCTTGTCGAGTTCCGAGTGCTAGGTATACACATCGCCTCTCCTTTTCGTTTTTTGCTTTCTCTGTCTTCTACTTGGGTTGTTGATGCATTCGGGTTTCTGGGATTGCTTTTAGTTGACGAGATTTGAGCTGGGGGTGATCCAGAATCATAAAGTTTTGACCTTTAGACAGGAGATGTTAGATCTGAGGAAGAAGGAAGCTGCCTTTGTTTTCGTTCTCGTGTTCATCGGAAATGAAGTTGCTTGAGCCTTAGCTTACCAAAACAAGAGAGCTTTGCAGTGGGTTTGACTTTTAGTCCTCTGCTTCATCGCGGGGGTGGGGGGTGGGTTGGGTGGAGAGAGAGAGAGAGAGAGAGAGAGAGAGAGGGGATGAAAACGACTTTTGGGCTAAGTATTCCCGATGCATTTACGTCTCGCCACTCCGGAATGAGAAACTGAAACTTCGTCACAAGATTTCTGAACTAAAGAAGTTCGATGAACTTCTCCACCTCCGAAGTGGTTACTGACAATTGACTCATTGTTTGCAAATCTTTATCAGTTATTTTGACGGGAAAAGAAAGTGGATTAACTTTTGTTTTTTCTGTTCAGATCTTTTCACTTGATTCGGCTGATAAACTTGACTGAGTTCACAAATTCTTGATTTTTTCTACGTGATTTTAACTGATGCACTTAAACTTCGTTAGTGCTAGTGTATTTGGCGTCTCAGCGGAATCAATGCAGTGTTCTTATGACTCGAGAGGGAATAGCGTCCCTACAATTCTCTTGCTAATGCAGGAGAGGCTGTACTCACAAAGGGGTTTGAAGGTAATTATTTAAGGATAACTCTAATATCAATTATTTCTGTGTCGCAAGATTGAGAGTATCTACACTTGCCTTCACTCCTTCCTTTGGCTGCTTTACAGGCCGAAGGCATTTTCCGGATAAACCCAGAGAATGGCCAGGAGGAGCACGTAAGGGTCCAACTAAACAGGGGCATTGTGCCTGATAGTATTGATGTCCATTGTTTGGCGGGTCTTATAAAGGCCTGGTTCAGAGAGCTTCCGTCAGGAGTCCTTGACGGACTATCTCCTGAAGAAGTTCTCCAATGCAACACGGAAGAAGAATCTGTTGAGCTTGTGAAGCAGCTAAAGCCAACTGAAGCTGCATTACTGAGTTGGGCTGTTGATCTTATGGCTGATGTTGTTCAGGAAGAAGATTTCAACAAAATGAATGCTAGAAACATTGCAATGGTCTTTGCTCCTAACATGACTCAGGTGTATATGGTCAATTGGTGCCATAAATTTATTCATGTTCATGTTTCAGCCACTGCTTTATATAGTCTTTCTATAAAAATTAAACAGTTCTCTCCCCGTGAAGCAGATGTCTGATCCATTGACAGCACTAATGCATGCTGTTCAAGTGATGAACTTGCTGAAAACCTTGATCATGAAAACACTCAGAGAACGTGAAGAGACTACTACGGGAGGATATTCACCAATGTCATCCGGTTCATCTGATGGGCAAACTGATGAGGACTTTGACAGCCAGCATGAGATGGATACAAGTTGTGAGCTGAGGCAGGAGCCTTCAGATTATGATGAACATCCTCGCTACAACTCTGGTAGCGAAGATGATGATGAAGTTGAGTCATTAAGTGAGATTGAAGAATGCTTCTTGAGGCAGTTGAATGAGAAAGGAAATGCCACAAGTATTGTCTTGGACCAAACCGCTGGTGATGTAGGAAGGGAGAATGGAAGTCCTGGAAGTTGTATGGGAACTAAGATGGAATCTGATGTATCATTTACCGATAGAAAAAATGAAAATTCCAGTGCCTCCACAAGTGATGAAGAAGACTCGACTTTGAGAGCAACTGGAGGTCAAAACATTAGTAGAAGGAGCAGTTCCGAAGAATGCAAAGAAGCTGATGATGTGCAGATGGTTGACAAGCAAGCGGACTCCAGCTTTCCGGTGCAGTCTTTTGTGCCTAGTGAATCTGTCTGACTGACTTAGTTCATAATCTGTAGGAGGATTCTTTCTTTTCTGATTTTAGTTTGTTTTCTATGGACCTGGCTTCTGTAAATTACTCCTATATTAACTCAATGGCCTTAGCTGAACTGCCTTTGGGAGGAGTGCGTGATTTTGCTAAATTATGGAACAGTCACAGTTCAACTGTAGGCTGAAACGTGTAATTTCAGCTTGGAGCTGAAATTATTTGTTGTCGATATGTAAACTTCGACTTAGGCAGGAATGAATGGTTCCCGAGCACTGTTTTCGGATTTCCTTTCAGAGGATTAGATTTGATCATCAACTGTATCTATAGTGAAGCAATCGCATCATTGCAGCTCCTTACCAGTTCAAGACGGTGAAAATAAATTTCTCTGAGAGTGTCATGCATGCCGTCTACCATAGTAGAAGTAGTGCAGATTAAATCAGACCACTAAAAAAGATACCACACAGATCTTCATTATAATTACTAAGCGAATTGATTAAACTAATGTCTGCAGTTACCTGTGCAATTTCATACTTGCCGACACATTGAATTTATTTATTCTCCAGCTGCCCTTCTCGCTTACCCTTCCTAGTTCTTTCTTCAATCACACATTCATCTGAACCATCTTCTTAACTTGAAACATGTGGACACAGCATATTAACATAACGTCTGACCAACTTTTGCTGGGATTTCGAGTTTATCTTCAATGCAGAAACCATGGTAATTTTCTTTGCTGTATTTGTATTGGATGATCACGTAACTTGCTACAAGCATCTATTTTTTTGTACAATTGTCATCCACTATTTTCCCTTTCTTCTGGAACTAGTCACTTACAAATGAGAGAAACAAATGGTGGTACCATCACAAGTATAACAAAAGAAGAAAAAAAAGATCTAGGAAGCCAAACAAGCTTCCCAGAAACGCTTGTTCTTTTCCATCTCAGTCATCGGTTCACTGATAGTTGATTCAACAGAAACCCACGACTTCTGATTATAAACATTGGGTTCTTCACAAATGCGAACCTCTTCTTCAGTAGTTCCACGGTCGTTATTGTTGTACTCTTCATCTTCACATCTATTATTCAGTTCACTCACACAACAAGAATGATCCAACCCATCATAGATACAGGACTCCGCGTCATCTTCAGCAAGGTCAACAACCGTGGTCGGACGAAGACCAACCTCATCGGAGTCGCCGGAGGCTTCGATGAGAAAGAAAGAACCGGCGTGGACCATATGATCTCTCGTTGTGGTGCCTGTTTCCTTCATTGTGTAACGAGAGTTGGAGCTTTCCATGTGTAAGAAGCAATAGCGAATTCCCAACAGCTGCCTATTCTTCTTACATAGCTCGTCACATTAGACTTTTACTACAGGGAAAATTTTATACATATATATATATATATGTAGGAGACAACAAACACCCACAGAACGGAGGATGTCTTGTTTGACGTTATGAACATGAGTGGTGAATGGGTTTTTCTTTGTAGGTCGGCTTCTCTTTTGAAGGTTTAAAAGAATACAATACAGAAAAAGATTGGTATGACAACACAGCCATGTCCCATTCGCCTAATCTTCTAGAAGGAAATACAAAAAAGAGGAGTTTGCTTTTGTGTTTTTTTACATGGTTGTTTTGTTTCTAGAAGGAAACCTAAATTCACTAGACGCTATAGGTTCATGTCTTGATTCTTGCCTCTTAATATATACGTGTTGTGTTTTGAAGTAGGTTTCGAAATATTCTTAAGCTGTGTTTGGTTTGACCTAAAATATATAATGAAATGGAATATAATGCTAGAGAATAGAGTAATTTATAATAAAATGAAACATAAATGAGTATAACATTAAAAAATTATTGTTTGAAAATTACGTAAGGATTCATAATATAATAGAGTGAAATGTTATTTGAATGAAAGGATTATAATATAATATAGTATAAAAATATTTATTATTTTACATTCCATCCTAAATCTTCCAAATTAAAAGTTTTCATTTTTACTATTTAAGATGGAATGAGATGTAATATGAAATTATGCTCTTTTATCTCATTTCATTATAAAACCTCCTCTCAAATAATAGAATAATGTTACATTTCATTATAAAACTTCCAACCAAACGTATCCTTAATTTAGGAATAAAAGCATTTCATTACTGAAAATTAAAATTTTTTTAATGTGATATATTAAAACGATATAAAGGTCAAATTTTCCTTCTTCTGGTGGACTATGATATAAAATCTTGATGGTTACTTATTAATTTCCTCGTTTCCATGTCACTTCTTCAACATTGGTGATTAGAATGTTAGTTTTGACAAATCGTAGAGAATTGTTTACTGAACTGTAAGTTTAGTCAATGAAAACGTGTATGAGAGACATAGTATTGCTTTTTTTTTATTTTTTTCTTTTCATATGATTGGATACAGGTGAGACAGTTTGCCCTATTTAATAGATTGTAGGCTATAATTTGTGATTTTAATCACTTGTTTTACGACAATTTGAAGAGGTTAATATAATAACCATAGTGTTGAAATTGATCTTCTTCTTGCAAGATGTAAGCAAATTTACTTACGATTATAAACTAAAAACTGTGCTGAGGGTATATATTTGTTTAGAACCTGGGGAATTGCAAAGAAATTTCCTATGTAAAGGACATTGTTCAGTTCTTCCGAGACAAAGCAAAAGGCGGGCTTAAACTTAACCCACGAAAGGCAGAGGGTAATGTATAGTTGACAGCCTTGACTTCATGGCCTGCACTGTAACACCATTATCATCACAGTGCAAAACACATTATTGGACGCCATAAATAAAGCAGTTTTGTGAGTCATTACTTGAACCATTTGTATACGGCAAGCACACCTTGTCCACCAATAAGTTAAAAACACTTCTATTACAGCAAGTCATTACCACCAAACAGTAACTTGTTAGATGGATTGAAGACACCAGAGGGCATGAATTGACCCTCTGAGGTTCGGATCAAATCGTCGGTGCCATAATTCTTATATCAATTCAAGAGAAATTCACTCACACATATCTCAATGTCCCACTTATTTGTACGAATGAGATCTCTGGATTGCTGGCACAAGGATCACGTTCCGTAGGTTCTTTATCTGTTTGGTGTCCTTACAAACACGTCCATCTAAATTTTGGTACTAAGCTAGACCGTTCTGTTCTCAGTCCATAAAACTGCTACTAAGATCAGGTAAAAGTCTAGTATCCTAGAAATTATTATAATGTTGTATTAGTTTTATCTGTGGTAATTTAAAATTTATTTTAAAAAAAGATTAGGTCAAAGTAATTATATAGACTATTGCTTATATAACCTCTACTAAAAAAAGTAAACAGAAAACCTCTTTTTAAATTATGACATCACTAAGCTCTTTTAAAAAACTAAAACCATATTTAAAAATAAATAAAATGGCAGAATAATTCTCCATCTTTCACCCCTCGATCCACTTTCTAAACGAAAGTTCGGCCTAAGGCCGCTTTCTGATGACTAACTTGAACTGCAGAGATGATAAAAAAAAATATATTCACGACCTGTGACCAGAAGATTTGTCACGCCACCAACTTGAACTACTCCCATTAAAGTGCATGGTCGAAGTAATGATTATTATAAATCTAACATAAATTCCAAGATCATATTCGTAGAAGTATCCTAACCACCTTTTGGGAATACAATTCAAAGAAAGCAACGCCTGTACTAAAAGCAAGGAATGGAAATTCAATTCCTGACTAAACGTGGCAAAGCTGAAATTATTGCCGACGAATTTAGGCAAGTTAATCAACAAAGTCAAGGTCACTGTGTAAGTAGCTACCTGTAACGATACCCACGATTTAAGAGCAAAGGGCCTGATTTCAAGCACAAGAAGGTTTAACACTATCATTTATTGTTACCTGTTGCTGGCTTGGCCTGCAAGATCTCTTTATTAATCTTACTGCCAAAAAATTGGAATCTGGCGATGCCTATTAATGCACAAGAGGATGTGGCTTTTTCACCAGCTTACTGACAAAATTCAAAAGCTGAACTTAAGCAATGAAGAAATGTAATCATTTCGTGATATAACTCAAAATGTGTAATTGCAAATTAATCATATGAATTTAATGAGGTGATATCCAGAAGAAAAGCATTGTATATAGGTCTATCAAAAATAACATTTCTATTAAGTAAGAATAAGACTGCATACTATCAGACTTTTCCAAATTTCACGCCTCACTGAGACTTCGACTAAATATTGACGACGGTGATGATATACAGAAAAAAAAGCAATTCTTTGCTCATTTTGCTTTGTTTTAAAAATAACTGATATTAGAAGCAATGATCAAAAGGCAGGCTTGCAAAGAATAACTTCTCTAACAATGCTTCCAGATTAATCCCTAAAATAAAGAATGTGCCAATCCTGCAAGCAGCTTTACCACTGCCTTGTATTACTAAAAGGAGATCTGATGTTTACTGCAAGTTCTTCGGTTGACAAATTCATAATATGTGGATCGTCCAAATGAAGTCTTTCGGACATTTAGTCAACGTGTCTGATGCTTCGTAGAGCTTTACCCTTGGCCTAGATATCAGGAAGGACAATAACTCAGAATGCAATAATATACGTCTCTCAAGCATCTACAAGCTCTGACATCCTCGTTTCCAGAATTTCTTAGGCATGCATCTACAAGTAAAATCTAAAACAAATCCAGCAGAATAGATTAAGCATGTGAAAGTAATTGACAACTTGGCAGTTGGCAGTAGAAAATTAACAATTATACTTGTAAAGAGAAGAGGCGGAAAATTACCTGTAGAAGTCGATTACTGCCATCAGTTAATTAATTTACAAATTTCTTCACATGTTAGTAGAAAGGCAAAATCTAGCTCAAAAGCACTACAAATTACTTTTAACAGCTCAAAGGATAGAAGTAATACCAAAGCTCATCCTGAAGTAGTGTGCAATCGATTTGGTATATAGAAAAGTTTTTAACGAGGAAAAGAAAATATAAACACATAAGAACTTGAATGGGACTAAGGAAATTCTCAGAGAATTTCACTGGCTATGTAATGAATGATAAAGAAGTTAATCTAAATATAGTCAACCTCAAAGGATATGAAGATGATAAAAACAAAAACCAAACCCTACATCACATTATATTACGAACAAGCAAACAACATCTGAGGAGCGGAAACCATAGAAAATGTTTACAAAATTGTGCAGTAGTGACAGAATGCAACCAAGGAATTGTATGATTAAACCATGGGAGATTGGTTTTGATTGAGTTGTTTAAACTTTTTACAAATCACTTTAACATCATGTTCATTAAAACATAATAAAATATTGCTAGTAAATATTGCCTTTTCCTGCAACAGCCATTAAGCACTCACTATCTTTCACTTCAAGACAAAATTGAGAAGGATTTCATACTTATGATTATTCTCACGAAAAAATTGAGGCTTTCATACATTACATACTACAGACAGCTCAAACAAGATCACGAACTCACCTCCAGAAATACTTTAGGAGGGTATGACAATAGTCATGGTGTATTTTTATTAATAAGATTAAATAATAATGAGATTTTGTCCACCGATAAACTTGGTATTGACAAAACAACAGCAACCTAAAATAAATTATCTTTGGATTTCTTAAACTATCTCAATGAAACATTTTTTTTTGAACTTGCCTCAAAAGATCACAATAAACACAATATATTCTCCTTGGAGCAAAATCTATCTATAGAAAGGGGCACTCTGTCCTGAGGTACTAACTTCAGTTGTCTCCTCAGTTACTTATCACAGATTTAATTCCTCAAAGTAGCAAGCTAGTCCAACATGAAGCTCCATCAAACTCAAAAATGTACAATACTTTCAAACTTCTTTTCCGTCTTTCGTAGCCATAGCATCCCAATAGATAATTCAATATGAAGTAGAAAATGTCTTCATATAGCAAGTAATTTGATAGGATCTTACCCCTTGGGATATTCATATTAACAAGCGTTGTAACCAAGGAAGTTCAAAAGATCGGAATATGTAAGAATTTGCACAAATGCACTTGTTATGTGCAGTTGGTCCGCAGACACCATCGTAAATAAGTAAAAACTCTGCTTATCAGACTGTTTCAATAAGGGAGGTTATCTCTGCTCTCAGTGGTACAGGAAACATAACTTTAATCATGGAGACTTTCCTTTCAGCAACGAATTGTGTCACTGAAAATCTGAAGGGTGCACTCTTGAACTCTGGGAATGACTGGAAAAGAGAAACAAGTAAAAAACGTTAAATGAATACGGGGTGTACTAAAATCATTTAATTTTTTAACAGTAAGGCGTCCAGAAAACTAAATACAACATCAACAACATTTGACAACAATTCAATCAATGCCATATTGAGTCCAAAATCTGAAATATATTAGAATACAAGAGCCAAAAAAAGGCGCAGTACCTGAATTTTGCTGAATGCTGAGACCTGTCAACATATAAAATGGAAAAGCTGTCAATATATCTCAGATTTTGACTAAGCGGCAAACTGCATGCAATGGCTAATTAACAGTTATTGTCATGGTAGAATGAGAACAATAAGATGTTCTAAAGGAAACAAGAAGATAAATCCTTGATTCTTCCAGAGTGTCTTCTACAAACCATGAATAACTCTAAATGATATAAATAAAGGAAAAAAAGAAATAATCTTGAGAAAGCAAAGATAAAAAAGATATCCAAATAAGAATGATAGAATCATGAGTAAAATTTCAATTGATGTTTCCACAACATATTGGCACAAGTTATTGAGGGAAAAATCAATAAATTAATAATTAATGTCTAATGAACTTCCATGGTACAAGTTACAAATCGTATCGGTGCAGAATGCACCATGAAGTACAAGTTTTGGAATTCCAATCCCACTATGCAATTACGTGGATGAAGTAATGATCATTGCCGTGTTATCGATTCAGCCAAAATGCTGATACTGCATTCACTCCCATTGTCCAAGCTGCATACGACAACGTATCACAGAATTCTGCTTGCTTCCATGACTCAATTCCTGATCAATAAGGTTTACTCTGTTTGTTGTCTCTTTTCAGCTGAACTTTCAGTTTCTTACCTCCTAATTGATATCCATTCATCACACCGATTGCAGCTTGAGCTGCTGCAGGTGAGTCATAACTTACAAAACCTGCAAAAAAAAGCATGTTAAAAGAGTCCAACATCCAAGTTTAGATTAGAATCAAGAATGAAAGTGGGAATACCAAAACATTTGCTAACACCCGTTGCTTTATCAACAAAGACCTTGGCACTCAGGACTTTTCCAAATGCTTGAAAAGCATTGGAAAGCTCTTGATCACCAAATTCTTGAGGTATGTGATATATGAATAAATTAGCCCCTGGTGGACCTAAATCAAAGAACATGTAATATTTAGCAGGATATACCAACAGTAAGAATAAATAAGAAGCCAAATCTGGGATATGCATATGGAAAACAAACCTTCAATCTGGCTAGTAGAACTAGTACCTGCACCTGATGATGCTGCAGGACTAACACTTGCAACTGCAGGTGGTGCTGAACTAGGTGAGGAACTCAAAGAATGATGGGATATTATTCTTCCAGGATATGTCACGGGATATTGAAGACCTGCCACATTAGGATAAGCAGATCCCACATAACTTGCAGAAGGCACAGCATAGTTTCTAGGTGCCATAGTTTGAACTAGGTCAGGTCTCATTGCACCACGCACAGAATTTCCTTGATTTATGGGAGGAACCATACCATGAAAAGCGGGTTGATGGAAAGCAGGTTGATTCTGCATAGCTGGCAGCCGGTATGGCATGAGGCCATAAGTTCCAGGAGCCTACAACAGTATGATCAACAGAATCGTCGCATTTAGTACAGAATGGATAGATATACTTGGGAAGAACACATGAAATTACAATTAAGAAACAAGAACTCCTGGGGCGACTCATATTTCAAAGATATGCTACCTGTGCACAAATTGAAACACTTTCTGAAAACATTTAGAAATAAACTACTGACCTGGTATCCATAGCCATTGTATGGAGGTACATAAGGCATGGCACCGAATAATGACGGATGTGTGTCGTTATTTGGCAAAGTGGATGCTTGAGATTGAGCTTTCTGAGCTCTACGAGCTTGCCTTTCCTTTTCCGTATCTGCCCATTTGACAACCAAAGGAACACTTGAACCCTAGTAAAGTAAAACATACCAATCAGAGTACGCATTGATAGAAAAAATCATTGACAGAAATGCCAAGCCTTTCAATGAAAAATCCATGAAGTTAAAAAGGAAAAAAGAGAGGTCAAGTTCTAAAACCAATTGAAACAGAAATAAAAATGTAATAATTGTGCATTCTTCATATCTTGCTTTTCTCATTTCAGAGAAGCCATTCAAAAAAATGGAGTAGCTACAGTCAAAATACTGTTAGCATGGACTATTGAAGAAATTCGGTATATTAGCTAGTGTTGGATTGAAGTTGGTTTCTGACAAGAAAATTTATTGGTTTAGCTTGAGAAGCTTCTATTTCTGCGGACATGTAAAACTCCCTGTAATATGGATCTTACTTACTATCAGTGCTTTTCTCATTTCAGAGATGCGTGACTACAGTCAAAATATTGTATTTCGATCATAAGTTCTTCCTTCTACATCTGATTAAAGTTAGCATGGACTATTGAAGAAATTTGGTATATTAACTAGTGCTGGATTGAACAAGAAAATTTATTGGTTTAGCTTGAGAAGCCTCTATTTCTGCAGACATGCAAAATTCCCTGTAATAAGTATCTTATTATCAGTGCTCATTATCAAACTAGACAAAAGCTGGCATTCACCTAAGATATATTGCTGATACAGAAACACAACAAACTTTTAAATACATGAACGCATTTATACAAGAAAGTAACAATGCAAAATATCTGACAAAAATGAACAGTTAATCTACATCTACAGGAGAATATCCTAGAAAATAACCTTCCAAACCTAAAAGAATTAATAAGAATACTTCTTTTTCAAAGCAAGCATTTTTAAGCACAAACCTCCATTTTATGCTTTCCGTTGGTAGCATCAATTGCATCAATGGCTTGCTCTTTTGTTTCATACTTCAGAAAGGCACAGCCTGCAAATTAATTATGAAAGATCAAAATCACCATTTCATTCCTTCACAAGTTAAGGACAAATAAAGAAAATAAGCACCTTTGCTCGTATGTTGAGATCCCCTTAGAATCTGTAGATCTCTTATAGTTCCATATTTAGAGAATAATTCTGATACTTCAGCTTCTGAAACATTTTTTGGAAGCATACCAACAAAGATTTTGTGCTCTGAATTGAAAGGAAAGTAAAGAATCATTTAACAGAGCACATAAGCATATTATGGGTAAATTACTCAAAAGTCAAAACAAATTAGAAGACCAGAATGATGAAAGGAATTGGATACAGCAAAATAACAGACAGTTAGGTATCATGTGAAGAAATTATATCACACCTAGCCTTTCCAACTCGCCATCTGCATACTTCACTTGCAACGGACTAGATGCCTGAAGTTGAAAAAACAACAGGAAGCACTTCAATTAGAGATACAACAACAAGAATGCATCAAAGTCTAATAAATAACAAGTAAATACATAAAAGTAGATGGAATTGATCTTGGGGAAAAAAGTTATGTGTTGTCATGTCCAGTATACTACCACCTAGATGATTGACTTAGTAGTAGAGGTGGCATAATATCAATCCCGAGAGATTTCGTTGAGAAGAATTAGCTACTAAAGAAAATTAATTAAAAGTATGCAAGGTTCAAGCCTTAGAAGCACAACAATAAATTGAATAAGGGTTTATCTCTCATAAGTGGTTAGAATATCATTCAATTTGAGAGTGGTTTTCAACACTGGAGGGACTATGTAATATCAATACTTAACATATTATCTTTTTTACCCACCAGAGAGTTAGGAACGGTAAATCATGGTATCTTTTTCATAACAATTTTACCCTATACTCTATAGTCTTGAAATTACAACCAGATAAATGAAATGAATATTCAACTCCATTTGCTATCCCGTATAAGGCCTAGTGAATAACGTTTGGCATATGGCTCAGAATGATCACCAGGTCTTTGTGCTTTGAAGAAACAAACTGATCTCGTTTAAAATCACTCGATAAAAGTAGGGATACTTCATTTTCTCCACACAAGTAATGCGCTCACCACCCCTTTTCCTACTGCCATCACACACTCTAACAGACTCCACCTTATTTCAAGAACTTTTCACATGTCATATACGTCACAGCATCAAATCGAAACACGGTCTCACATAAATCATAATCCAAAATTGCATTACACTAGCCTACGATATTGTACAACTGATTAGCTTCTAAAATTACCAGGGATCACCTCGATAATGAAGTCTATCAAGTTGATACTTGTTCAATGCATCTTTTAACTCCCATCTAAATCAAACATGTTGCCACTTGCAATCATTAGGAATAGTGCTATAACTATCCACTAACAGAATGTCGAGATCAGTAAGGACACACTATAAATGGCAACATTTGACCAGCATAAGTCAAAAAGAAGAACAAGCAGAGATCACAAAACGCACTAACCCCAGGCAACGTTCTCTTATTATGACAAGCATTGACGGCCTTATCCGCTTCCAGCCTCGACGGACATATTACAAAACAACAACCTAATGTCAAAACCATACAAATTAGGGATTCCAGCAACATAAAACCCTCGACTCAAACGGATTCAGGACTCGGAATCATGCAGAAAAGAAAAAAAAAATCGTTAACTAGAAAGATTTGAAGAATGTGTGTAGAAAAGAAACCTCTAGAGGCGCGCGTGGCCTTGTCCTTGATAATGTTGACCTCGTCGACCAAGGCAAACTCTTTGAACATTGCGAGAAGCTCGGCTTCTGTCATGTGCCTCGGCACTTGACCTACGAACAGCTTCACGCTCTCTTCGCTTGATTTCTTCTCCTTTTTAGCCTCCTCCATCAATGCTTATAAACACACACGCAGATATACACACACTCTACGCCTCTGGTTCTTTCTTCTCTCTCTAGAATGCTCTGTTTTCTCTCTCTTAGGATTTTCCTCTTTTTTTGTTTGTTTGGATTTTCTTTTAATTTTCTTTTCACTTTCAGAGTCGTCGCTGCGCAATTGGGGCTTTTCTGATGAACAAGAGCCAAGTTGGATCTTCGATATAGTATATTGTAATTAATTAAATGCTGTTTAATTGGCCTCGATCTTTCCTCAATTTACGATAGGGCCCTGCAATTCGCTGGTAAACTCAACAGTTTGTCCACGAAAATGACTACAATGCCCTTCTATTTTGACTTCCCTCTCTCCCCTCCGTTTGTTATTGTCGAAGTCGTTTTGATTAGTTTCTTGTCCAGTTGTCCGGTCCCAACTATATTTCAAACACACCAAAAGAAGGAACTTCCAAATATGTAAGCCAAACAAATGCATGCCAAATTAAATGCTAATTATACGATTAACATCTCTTTAATTAGTTCTAATCATCATATAGGATCTAGTGACTGGGAATTTAAACTTTAATTATATTTAATTTGGGATGAATTTGCCTTCAATAAATTCAAAATTTAAGCCAATTGTACCAGGAGAATGACACGTCCCCACCTTAGGTTTATTATAGCTACTCTGTTCCCTTCGCGAGAAAAGGACACGCACCAATCCTGAATCCTCCTCTTGTCCGGCATTTCTGAAACTCTCTTCTCGGCAACGTCAAACATCAATGTCTTTATTTTGTCGGATAGATTAGACCTACAAATACAATCTTCCTGATTTCCAGGATAAAGTTAAACATCCAAATTTAGGAGGAGTAGTGTGACAAGCATGTGCCCGCCCGACTGTCCCCGGACGAGGTATAGTGCCAATGAGACAAATGCCACAGACATAGGCATGTGTTACTCTCCTTTGTCTCCATTCCACAGGAAATACTTAAATCATACTTATGCTTATTGCTTACTGTTACCGTTATAGTCAAAACCTACACGAACAAGGTAAGGTCGTTATCCAACACATGGTGGCGAGAGTTGCTTGGGGTCTACTGTCGTTTTGCGGGAGAAAACATAGGATGTCCGTTATTAGTATTTTTGGAAGAGAAGAAGGGTAAGACCGTCAAAGGGGAGAGAAATGGTACAATGGTAGTTTAGCGTGAGAAACAAGGCCTAAAGATAAGTGCGCCAGACTGTCCCGCCAAACCATGAAATGTGAGTGTGACCTTCGAAAACATATAACACCGGTTCAGACCTTCTCTTCCGCTAATGTTGTGCCAACTTTGTATTACGTGTGATATGTCATTGTTTGGTTAAAAAAAGTAGAGATAACTCACATTCTACTCTAATGTATTAAGCACGAAGCCACGCAGCTGAGTCGAACATGAGACATAAGCGCATGACATAACTTTTGTTTTAATTTTAATTATATTATTTACTATTATTTTAATTATAAATTAGATTCCTTATTGTTATGATTTTCCTAATTAAATTTATTTGGAATGTTATTATTATAATATTCCAAATAAATTATTATTAATTTCATTATTGCTATAATAAATAATTTTACTATTCTTATTAATTTTGTTTTTGTTTGTATTATTTACTATTATTATTATTATATTTTTGTTGAAGTATATATAGCTATTATATATTAAATTTATTAATTTTTGTTAAATATATTATTATTATTACTTTTAAATTCCTTAAGATGATTAAATATATTATTCTTTAAATTAATAATTATTACTATTAAATTTCTAGTTGCTGTTAATAGGATAATATTATTATTAAATTTTTTCACTATAATCGATTTTATTGTTACATTTATTTGTATAATTATAATAAAATTACTTATGATTAATAATTATCTTCTTATAATTATTTAATATATAATAATGATGAATAGTCACAGGTTTGACTAATTTGTATCACGCCCGTGAGTTTTTCACTTTTGATTTTTGTTAAAACTTCTACTATTCCAGTTTCAACTTTTTTTACGATGAGTATAAAAACGTTATTTTGTCCTCATTAATCATTATTATTATTAAGAACAACATTATTGTGATAATAATGAATTTAATTATATTATTTAATATAATTAATATATAAGAAATTTATTAATAATAAGAATATTAGTTAGTTGATAATTATCATAATTCAAAACAATTAAATAAAAGAATAATTTAAGAAAAATAATTGTAATTAATAATTA
>JANIIA010000010.1:31810504-31833004 GCA_027478495.1 Erythroxylum alaternifolium | reverse complement strand
AAAGAGTGACTCAGAATTCTTGGCAAACTGGCATGTATCAACAATCAAATGAATAAGGTGGGCCTAGTGAAACAGAAGAATCAACTCCACAATCTCAACTCTGAAGGTCAACAAGAACACGAAGGCCAAATCCCAAAAATGCAGCCATAGTTGAAGAAGCAACTATAATAAAGCCTGAAACGTTCGAAGAGGCATCGCAGAGTTCTGAGTGGATGACAGTTATGAAAGAAGAGATCAATGCACTGGAGCAAAATCAGACTTGCAATCTGGTGGCAAAGCCAAGAGATGTGAAACCCATATCTTGTAAGTGGGTTTACAATATAAAGCGTCGTCCAGATGGGTCAATCGAGAGGTACAAGGCACGATTGATAGCTCGTGGTTTCTCTCAACAGTACGAACTAGACTATGATGAAAACGTTTAGTCCAGTGGCAAAACTTACTCTGTACGAGTCCTACTTGCACTTGTAGCCAACAAAGACTGGAATTTATGGCAGATGGATGTTAAGAATGCTTTTCTTTATGGAGAGCTGGATCGGGAGATCTACATGATCCAACCAATAGGTTTTCAGAGCCAAGATCATCTTGAATATGTGTTTAAGCTGCGGAAAGCGCTCTACGGATTGAAACAAGCACCTAGGGCGTGGTATGGTAAGATTGCTGAATTTCTAACACAAAGTGGTTATTCAGTAATACCTGCTGATTCCAGCTTGTTTGTCAAAGCCAATGGAGGAAAGTTAGCTATTGTGCTAGTGTATGTGGGTGATTTGATCATAACCGGTATTGACGAGGCAGAAATTCTTCAGACGAAGGAGAATTTATCAATCCGTTTCCAGATGAAGGAACTTGGATAGCTCAAGCACTTCCTTGGTCTAGAGATTGATAGCACACAAGAATGAATATTTCTCTGTCAGCAAAAATATTCCAAAAGATTTATTGAAGAAGTTTGGAATGCTCGAACGCAAGCCGATTTCGACACTGATGGAACCAAATGCCAAAATGTGTGCACATAAAGGAAAAGATTTGGAAGATGCGACGATGTATCGACAATTGGTAGGTAGTCTGATCTATTTAACCTTGGCTCGACTTGACATTTCTTATGCAGTTGGTGTGATGAGTCAGTACATGCAAAATCCAAAGAAGCCTCATTTGGAAGCAGTTTGACGAATACTGAGACATGTGAAGAGTACAATTGACTATGGACTTTTGTACAAGAAAGGTGAAGACTGCAAGTTAGTTGGTTATTGTGATGTTGACTATGTGGGAGATCATGATACCACGAGATCAACAACTGGGTATGTGTTTAAGCTTGGTTCTGGAACGATCTCTTGGTGTAGCAAGAGACAACCTACGGTATCATTGTCAACAACTGAGGTTGAGTATCGAGCAGCAGCAATAGCAGCTCAAGGAAATACATGGCTGATATAGCTGATGAATAATCTACATCATTCAGTAGATTATGTTGTTCCGTTGTACTGTGATAATTAGTCGGCAATTCGTTTGGCGGAGAATCCGATTTTTCATGCAAGAACTAAGCATGTTGAAGTGCATTATCACTTTATCAGAGAAAAGGTTCTACAAGAAGAGACTGAGATGAGACAGGTCAAGAGGAATGACCAAGTTGCGGACTTGTTCACAAAAAGTTTGAGTAGAAGCAAGCTTAAAATGTTTCGATATCTGCACAGCACAGTGCAAAGAATGAGAGCTGACATTGAGGGGGAGTGCTGAGAATCAATGTCAAGCCCACTTTAAGTAATTCACAACCCAATCTAAAGTCCAAAAGTATTGTCCAAGTCCATATCTAGTTTGATGATCTAATTGCTTGCAACTGCAAAGTTAGGTATGGTTGTGTGGAAGACAACATAATTAGTGTTTGATGATGTAATTGCTTACAACTGCAAAGTTAGGTATGGCTGTGTGAAAGACAACATAATTAGATGCAATTAATGTTTTTATGTGGTAGTAAATAAACTTAGTTTAATTAAGTGTGTGGTATAGCTTTCATTTGGTTTGCTATAAATACCCAAGTCCGTAAGCCTTGTAATTCATTCCAAAGAAAACAAAGCTACGTGCTAAATAAGAAAAGCTTGCTAATTAGTGTTTTGTGAGTATTTATAGCAAACCAAATGAAAGCTAAACGACACACTTAATTAAACTAAGTTTATTTACTACCAAACAAACACATTAATTGCATCTAATTATGTTGTCTTCCACACAACCATACCTAACTTTGCAGTCGTAAGCAATTACATCATCAAACTAGATATGGACTTGGACAATACTATTGGACTTTAGATTGGGTTGTGAATTACTTAAGGTGGGCTTGACATTGATTCTCAATAACCAGTTCTAGCCATCTTGGGAAAGTGTCACCAGTCTATGGCCCTGCTTAATCTCAGATAATAAACCACAAGTATCCTAGGCCTTGTATGTTGTTGAATCTACTAAGAATGTCTAGGAACTAACTTGGTAACATAGCATTATCAAAATTTTATATCCTCATATATTTCGAATCCTTAGTTTTTCCTCTTATAAGAATCAGAAGAATACAATTAGGAGAGCCCCTATAAATGGCCATCTATGAACATTTATTATGATTGGTGTATTTGAATAAAGAATAATGTTAAAGGCAGTAACTTACATTAGATGAAGATTAAATCCTTCTTCCAATGGAGTCCACCTAAGCAAAGCCTGCATCAATAGACAATTGGAGAAAAATTCAAGTATAAGACAGAGGAAGTTTCATACAAAATTTGAAACAAATAAACACAAAGAACTGTGGAGATTACTTCGGGTATACTCAAAGTGAAAAAAAGCATGATTAGAACTTGACCCGCTTGGTTTCATCATATGTTGCTAGTTGTGATGCAGTTAAAGCAGAAGCTCTGGCCATAGCAGGGCCTACTCCCTTCCAAAGTGCTCTTATTCCCTCTTCAGAAGCAATTCTCCGCATTTCTGCAATAGGCCCTCGTCTATCGTTTGCGTTCATTTGAAGCCGAACCTAATAAAAGAAAGTCAGCTTGAGGAAGAGAAAAATCTAGAGCACATTAATTAGAATACCTTAAAAATCTAGAGCACATTAATTAGAATACCTTAAGAACTTCTATTGGATTAGTCAGTGCAGTCGCAATTGCACCAGCAAAAGCTCCCGATGCAATCTTGACCAAAATATTGGTTGATCCAAAAGCCAAATTACATGCATACTTGGAGGGTTCATACAGGCCTAAACGGAGACCTCCATAAAGAATTGACCTAAGAAGTGCGGGTGTCAATCCCATATACAGTGCCCCTGGTCCTTCATTTTTCAATAGTTGAAAAAATAAACCTCCCTGCATAATGAGGTGAAACTTTACACGAAAAAATAGGTTATCAAACAAAAAAACAAACGAGAAATAGTCACACATTGTTGGGATACCATTCCAGTCAGAGGACCTTTCTGTCCAACAAGTTGCATTTGCAACCGAACTTTGAGTACATCTGTAATATAGTATCAGATATCAATCATCCAACCATGAGGAAATGCCTGTTGTTCATCTTTATAATTTTGTTTTCAGGTATATTTACTTACAATTATTTTTAAAATATAGTTTTTCACCAGGATACATCAATTAAAATCAATAAAAGAAATTCTAATCATCAGAAAAAACACACCAGCTTTGTCTTCTCATAACTTGACCCATTAACCACATTTTAAAGTAACATTTAAGCTTGCACAACCAGTCTCCAGTTTCCTATTTTTGAACACTAGGCATAAAAGGCTTGCCTCATTTTCTAGAAGTCCTAGCTAGACACGAGCAATTAAAAAACAAAGGACCATGCTCCTTGACCTACTTTTCATCTACTTAAAGATCGAAATGCGATGGCAAAGCCCAACCTTGATAATGGCCACAGTTCCATATTATTTCTTTGCATACCACAGAACATGTTCACAGTAACAATATCAAAGCAACTTGCTTTGCTCCAGGCGATGTTAGAAGTTGCTCTAAACTGAGATATTCAACAATTCATATGCAAAACCCATCATGTGCTGCACCAACTTAAGGAATCAATCTCTTATAAAATAAAAGATTTCATTAATATTATAATTAAATCACAGAAAGAAGAACCAAACAGAACAAATATACAAGAACCAAATCACATCACCTGCATGCAGTCAAAGGCTGAGTAAGACAACCAAAAAGAAAAATAACCTAAAGGATGGGTGATGCCTGTGGCAACCGCAACGGCGAGCCCGCTAGTCCCAAAATGGTAGATGACTTTTGAGGGTTTGACCACCAACTTTTGGATTCCATCGACATTATTAACTGACATGAGAAAAATACTTTTTAAGACAAGTTGAGAATCAATAACAAAGCAAGACTTCTGCGAGTCATAAAGTATGATTCAGAATGAAGAAAAAAGAGGCCATGCAATAGACCTGAAGGCGAAGAATTTGTGGAACCGAGATTTTCCTTCATTTTCTTGCCTTTTCCCGGAAATTTGGGTTTTTGAATAAGGGGAGTGATTGGTTAGATGCTTACGTCATTTAGATGGGAAAACGACAGCGTCTCAGTCTATCCACACTAACGGCTAAAACAACAAAAACAACCTAGAAGGACCAGTCAAATGAAAAGTGGGTTGCCCCTTTGCAACCTTTGGATCGGACGACTGGTCCTACCTCATCATTAAAAGTGCACGGTTTACTGAAACTACGGGAGCATCAACTCTTATGGACTACTGCCGCTACTTCCACACGGACTAAAGACCACCTCCCCCCTGGATTTCTCTGTTTCTCAGTTAGGGTTTTTGATCTGACCAACCATTAATTTTAGGATTCTGGATCATGCCTCGGTACGCGTTGGTTTTCAATTTCATTCTTTGTTATATCCATATTTCTCGTTAATCTTAGTCTCTGTTTTTCCCCTCACGTCGGAACAAAGGATTAAAATTTCATTTTATGAACTTGACATTTGCAGGTATTACTGTGACTACTGTGACACATACTTGACCCACGATTCTGTAGGTTTTGTTCATTTTATCTGTTGAAATTTTATGTCTTGCATTGCTCACTTTTTTGCTTTGGTATGTTTCAGCCCTCTGTTAGGAAACAGCACAATGCTGGTTACAAACATAAGGTACTTTTCACAATTGTTGTTCTTAGGTGTTAATTGTTTGGAAATATTGATTATCATCATGTTTTTGAATGTTGTGGAAAACTGTTAGGCTAATGTGAGATCCTATTATCAACAATTTGAGGAGCAACAAACCCAAAGTTTGATTGACCAAAGAATAAAAGAACATCTGGGCCAAGCAGCAGCATTCCAGCAGGTTGGAGCTGCATACAACCAGCATTTGCTGGCTCAAAGGCCTCGACTTCCTGTCCTACCGACACCTGTAATGCCTGTTCCAGGGAATGCTCCATACCCTGCAATTAGACCTCCTGTTTTACCCAGACCTGTTCCCGGTGCTCCAGGTAGTTTTAACCGTGAGATTGTGCTTTCTGTGTCTTGCTACAAGCTCTGGCATATGTGGATGTTTAAGGTCGAGTTCTGGTTGTTGGTCAATGCCTTGTCGCTGTTTCAGTTGCTTATTTATATGGCATGGGATTTTTCTAATGATCCATGTATACTTCTTGTGTTACTTTTACTTTGGCCAGTACGCATATTTTAGTTTTATGATTACATCGTATGTGTGTGATTGTTTATATAAAATTGTGAATGGTGGGCGTCTTGATTATGGTGAGGGTGTGTTTTTGGGAAAACTGCTGCCACTTGCAACTCATGTGCCATGGACTGATACATATAGACTTCCACTTTCTTCTTTTGTTTGTGTATTCTCGGGCTTAATTATTACTCTCAGATGCATGATTCTCATACCAACTGAGTGTTGTTATAGTTAAAATCAAATCAAATATGTCATCGTTTTGGACTAATTGGCAGGTTTTATGCCCATGATGGCACCACCTGGTGCTCCTGGCATACCGGGTCATTTAAATGGTGTTCCAACTCCAAGGCCTCCTGCAGTGATTGCTCCACCAACTGTTTCCGGAAGTGCAGCAGCGCCTGCTCCTCCTACAGGTGCGCCATCCATGGTTCCTCCTGGTTCTTACCAAGGACCTCCAGCGATATCAAGTGGAGGCTTTGATAACTTCAACGCAAATGCCCCAGCTCCTGAAGCCAGTCATTAGTCTCATCAATTTTTGGGTGCTTTATATTTGTATCTTATTGAAGTATGGATCTTCAGCAACTTCATTCTCTTTGGAAACCTTTGTGTATTTTTTTTTTTTTTGTGGGCTGATGAAATTGAAAACTAGAAAATTAGAGGTTTAGGATTGTTCTTGGGCGGGAATGAAATTGGAATCACCACAGTTTTGGCTTTACGTGGAGCTGTATTCAAGTTGCAACTGAAGGTTTGGCCTTGTCCTTGTGCTATGAACTTGTGTATTAGTTTTAGATTCCTCTTATTGTAATAACTATCTGCGAGCACAGGAATCCTATTTCCCCATGCAACATTTATGAGGTACTTGGACACTGAAGTGCTGATCTCAGGCATGTCTTTGATGGCGTTAATCGGCATCAAACTACTGGGAACATACTATATCTGTAAGGAGCTATTCTTTACTTCTTCAGTGTGAAATTCGCTCAAAACGGGTAATGAGTTCACTAGTGAAACTATTAACCATCTACAAATACATAAAGGTTCTGAAATAACCGACAGCAATTTTCAGGATGTTTTCCAAGGTGTAGTACTTCGTTTGGCTACCTTTAGGTTTTCAAAGATCCAGCTCGAAAACTATTTGGAAAAGATCCAAACTGTATCGTTAGACAGGTACTACGTCTTTCCTCCTCCTCAAGCTGTTGGTACTGGCCAAATTCATGAAGAGTTGATGCCTGTAATTTGTACCAACATTAAGGAAGAAGTAAGCTGTTGGCAAAACCATTTGTTACTCAAAGGCATAATACTATATTCAAAAAATAATTTTATCCATCCTGCAGGATCATGGCTATACTGGATTTGTATCATTTACATGGATTGATGTTCTCATAGTCCCACCTCTTATATTCTAGTTTCTGGATGATTATTCCATTCAGTAAGAGCTCTGTACTGTAAACTGCAACTCCTGCAAGTATTTCGAATAGTTATTGCAGATATTAAAATCCTCAACCGAAAGAGCACAGATTGCTTACGCCGATACCTTTATCGAGGAATTGGGCACAAATGGCATGATCTTCTTCACACGAGAGAATTAACAAGTCAACTTGAATCATCAACGCAGATGCCCTTGTCATATCTACGGTCTGAAGCTTATTTGTCGAGAAACGGAATGCAAATGCAATAAGTGAAAGATACGGTAAATATGACTTTAAGAAGTGTAAAAGAGAACCACATAAGCAGAGTTCATTATCTTGAAATGCTGAATATAGACAAAGATAACGAGAGTTATCCTGAATAAAAAAACAGTCCACATACTTACCACAAAGGTTGCAGTGTCGGAACCATGATTATAGTCTGCTCAGTTTCACTAGATTCTACAGAATGAAAGCCAGTTCTCTCCATGATAAACAAAGAAAAGAAATGACTAGAGCTTTATTTGTCTAAATTTTGCAGTTAATATTGTTTTGGGTGAAACAGAATGTGTTATTCATTTATAGCTCCTGCTGTTTACTTTCTTTTATCAACTTTATTTTCTTGATCAAATTGATATATACCTGGCCAGTAACTGCCTTAACCAAGCTACTAATCGTCTCTGCATCAGGCTTTACATTTGGTGTAATCAGGACCGTTCGACCCTGGTGAGTGAGCAGATATTAGTGCTCAAGGGAAAAATAACACTAGCTGATTACTAAAATTATCCAAAATAAAGAAAATCACCTCTAGAATTGAATGATGCCTTGCATGAGCCAGTGAAACACCGAGGTTGAATCCAATTTCATGTTCCTTCTTGGCATCTCTCAAGATAAAATTTTTCTCATCAATAAGACAGCTAGCTTGCGCGCAGCTCTCAAGCCATAAATGAGTGACTATTGGTTTACCACAACCAATAGCTTCCAACATATTCTTTGTTCGTATAAATCTGTCTGCTATGAAATGAGTAGCATCATTTATGAATGAGGCAGTGGAAATTCCCAACCTCGTCAAGATCTGTTCAAGGGAAATACGAAAGTAAATTAGTTGCAAGTTACCATGCTATTATATGTATTATTAAAAGAAATCCACCTTTTTCTGCTGCTTGATGATATGGTCATCCAAATGCTGGCTAAACAACACTCGAACATGTGCCATGCTTCTTCGTATCCTCAAATTTCTCCATGCAAAATCTGGTTTTGGCTCATGGACGCCCAACCTAATAAGCTCTTTCGAAAGGAATGGTTTTAGGAATTGCTGGCTATACGGTCCTTTTTGTTTCTGTTTTCCCTCAAAAGTTGTAAATGAGGTGCACAGGTTGCGATTTCTTTTTACAAAACTTGGTGGCTTACAATGCGTTCTTTTACGCTTGGGGCACATCCGTGCTTGCAAGTTTAAAGAACTGGCCAAGTCATACGCCTCTCTGATAGAACCATTCTTTGGACTAACTTTATTGCTTCCAGCTTGCTCGTAGACTGGATCATATTTTCCTACAGAACTGAGCACGTCAGGGGGGCTAACACTTGACTGATTCCTTTTTCTCGTACAAGTGATTAGTTCCTCTTTCATGATATCACTTAATCTATCCTTTAAGTAAGTTGGTCCATCCTCATTGCCTTGGAAATTTGCAAATGAACTCAGCACGTCAGAAGTTGTAAATGAATTGCAGAGGTCGCGAGTTCTGCTTGCACAAGTTGGGGGCTTACAATGTGTTCTTTTACGTTTGGGGCATCTCCATGATTCAAAGTTTAAAGAACTAAACAAGTCATATGCCTCCTGGATAGAAACATTCTTCTGACTAACTTTATAGCTTCTAGCCTGCTTGTGGACTTGATCATATTTTCCTACAGAACTGAGCAGGTCAGGGGGGCTAACACTCGAACAACTCTTCTTTGTTATATAAGTAATCGCATCCTCTTTCACGATACCATTTGATCTATCTTTTATGTCAGTTGGTCCATTCTTGTCGCCTTGGAAATTTTCTCCCTTTAACCACAATTCAGTGAGATGACCAACAGAACTTCCTTGCACTTTTTCCTTGCTAAATGAGGTACTTTTAACAGTTTTTGATGAATTTGCATATTTTGCTATTTTTATCTTTTTCCTGATCAACTTATCACCTAACTCATAGATGAAGTCATTCCTAGACAAACTGAAGATTTGATTTGTTGCCGGACACTTACTTTTCTTCGACTCTCCAGCAGTGCTTTCTGCATGAACGGAGGCATCCTGCCCAACAGAAGTTATTAAAGAAGAAACTTTATTACCTAGTATACTTCTTGGAGAATCTACGACCAACTTCTCAGGGACCTGATAAGCATAAGCACTGTTTGGAACTGGCGGTGTATGTGCTAAAGCTTCAATAGCTTCAGCAGCCATTTGAGTGCTAAAAACTGTGTCAAGCACATCTGTTTCAAATTCTTGGCCAGATAAGACCGGATGCAACTGCTCATTTTGTTTGTTTTCAACATTTTCAGATTTCCTTTCTATATGGCTTACATAGTTTTGAGTTTCTGAGTTTGGATGAGGCAGTCCTGCTACTTCATTCCCTGAGCTGCCGCCAGCACTACCATCCACATGCCTAGAACTCCAATTATTTGTTACAGATTGCTGCTGATTTCCACAAAAAATGAAAGAGGCATTGATTTTATCACTATGGACGTCTATCCTGCAGTGCCTTTCGCCATTATCCCATTCAAAGGCTCCAATTTTTCCAATATCTTTTCTGGCTTGCATAAATTTAGCCAGACTATAAGATCCCTTTGCGCAAGATAGAGATGATAAGTTCTTCCTGACCATACTTACAGGCCTAGTATCTGGAGAATGTCCGGTATCATTTGATAATAGAAAATTGTCGACAAAAGCAAGTGCATTGGACTGAGATGATTCTCCAGCTTCCTCAGACTGAAAATAACTTAATCTTGGAACTTCTTGATTACAAGAAAGCGACTGAGGAAGATCTTTTATGTGATTGGTGCTTTTGATAGTAACCATATCACCTTCAGCAATTAAAAGAATTCCCAGTGAGTCATATGTCAAGAGGATAAATTCTAGAAAGTAACAATGCTGATTCTAAATCAAAACCTTAATGCAAATTGAACAAGTAGTGACCCTCACCACATTCGGAATTCTTTGAAGACTCATCCTTCCACTGCTTAAAAGGTTCATCAGTCCCAAACTCGAAAATTTTAGTCCTAGAAATCTCCTCATCCTCACTATCAAGCACAATCTTCTTTTCATCATCATCATCAGTATCATCGTCATACTCAGCAGGGTCTACACAATCAACAGGTTGAGTATGATAATCAAATTCCTCCATCTGGTTAAGGACTAAATCATCAAAAGGTATAGTATCTTCAAACGGATTATGAGCAGAATCAAACTCCATAGTTTCGCCACCTAATCTCACAACCACAAAAAGGAACACATTAGAGAACTTCTCATTTCTAATCATAAATTGATCAACCAAACTCTTTGACGATTAGATTAACGCAATGGATTAAGAACGAAAACGGATATCCAACTCATTAAACCCTCGCAAAAGATGAACTGATTGCCCATATATATATATATACACAACGTTACTAATTACCATATAATGTACAGATTATTCACAGAAGAATAAAAGTAACTGCAGAAAGAATTGCTCGGGAATCAGAGTAGTAGCGAAACAAATAAACAACATGAAAAGGCATAAAGAAAGAATGTGAGGAAAGAAATTGAATACTTGGGCGTCTGACGAAGAGAAATTAATCAGAAGTTTCTGTTCTGAGCACTTTTCAGTAGTTCTTGTATGATGAGGCTCTGAAAGCATTCTTCTTTTTCTTTTTCTCTGGCTTCTCAAATTCAATCATCTGAACGAACACATTCAATATGGGAACTGAACCGGTGGAATCATAATGGTGGGAATGGAGAGAGGCAAAGCATTCGAAGTTCAGAGTTTAATTATTTGGAGGGAAATCAGGACTAATGGCTTTTATATCGTTTGGTCTAGTGAATGGTTTGGGCTCGGGCCGACATATTTACTTTTAAGGACACTTAGTTCCATTGCAAGAGGAGAAGGAAAGCAACCGTTTAAAGTCTTGACCATTTTGGGAGTACCAAATATATCTGTGAACAGGAATGTTAATAGGCTGGATCGGGCCTGAGAGATCGACCCGTAGTTAAGGCTATGGTCCGATGAGTTACAAATAGGCTGGGCCAATTTGTATTTTTAAACTAAAAATTTTTAAAACAACTCCGTTTTTGTTTTTTTAAACAAAAAATTTTCAAAACGACATTGTTTTGAAAAAAATAGATGACCCGTAGCCCGATCAACCTGAGCTAAAAATGGATCGGGTCCAACAAATCGGGCCACTTTTATCATCCCTAACTAAAAAAGCCTGTCATAAATTAATTTTAGTCATTCCTCGTGACAATACTTAACACTCATTTTGCAATTAACCTCAAAAATTGCCAACGTCCATGTTACATTTTTCAAAGAATCACTAATTGATATCTTCAACTTTTCGATGAAAACACACAATAGTCCATTTGCAGCCCGTATATCACTTTAGTTGATCATATAGGCAAGCAATCATGAAGCAACTTCTATTTGAAGTGTTTAACTTTGGCTACAACATTCAACATCCAAAGGCACGACTAGTTCCCATTTAGCCTCAATATCTCATCATTGGCCACTATACCACCACCAACTCGATACAAATCTAACCTAATACATGTCGTTCCTACCAAGTGCAATATAAGTTGATATTTGCATTTCTACTCAAAGGAATATGACAAAAGCTAACTACAATCTCTACATAAAATAATTCCACATCACAAGGCTTACAGTGAGAAATCGTAAAGCCTTTGACCATTAAGTCTTTCGATACAAAAATTATACGAGATCGAATTTTGAAAATTTGGTCATTCTTTAACCAACAATTATCCCAAACCTAAATATGAGTACCATTCCTAACATTCCATCTATACCCTTATTGCAAAATAGGAATTGAGGTTGTTGGTCCCTAATGGCACCAAGATGGGAATCGGATATTACCGACTTTTAAGGAAACTTTTACAACTTGATAAAGACCCCTAATAGATTTCCAAATGAATGATGAAATAAAGCGGCAATTTGAATAATCTCAGTCTATCAATCAAATAAAAAATAAAGAGTATAGGGAAGATAGGTTGTAACCAAAATTTAATTTTATAGATTTTTGGTAAGTAATCTTTGTCTGCGTTCACTCTTTAAGTCTCTCTTGAGATTCTAATAAAGAGGAACCTCTTTACAATAATATTTAATCAAGAAAGAAGAACCGTTGTACAATCTTCCTTGAAAACATTCAAACATTAAAAAAAAATCAAGCTCAATTGATATTTTACAACTCATATAAACTTTTGCTTCTCATTTTGATGTTGAAGGGCTCTCAATCAATTCATAATTAATAAATTAATGCTTAAAAAATCTTGTAAATGTGATATGTTACCCTTTAATGTCATAAAGATGTTTAATAATCAAAATTTCAAGCATTTATACCCATACGAGCTCCAAAATATTGTTAGACATAAAATTTAGTTTTTTTAAGAGAAAAATTTAGTTGTTATAACGACTAGAAATAGTGAAATTGGTTGAATAATACGACAAGAAAAATGCGATTTTACGATGAAAATTACCGACGGAAATATAAATATTCCGTCGGTAAGACGTATTACTGGTGGTAATAACTAATGCAATCTCTACATAAAATAATTCTACATCACAAGGCTTATAGTGAAAAATCGTGAAGCCTTTGACTATTAAGTCTTTCAATAAAAAATTATACGAGATCGAATTCTGAAAATTTGGTCATTCTTTAACCAACAATCATCCCAAACCTAAATATGAATACCATCCCTAACTTCTATACCCTTATTGCCAAATAGGAATTGAGGTTGTTGGTCCCTAATGGCACCAACATGGGAATTGGGTATTATTGACTTTTAAGGAAACTTTTACAACTTGATAAAGACCCTTTATAGATTTCCAAATGAATGATGAAATGCAGCGACAATTTGAATAATCTCAGTCAATCAATCAAATGAAAAATAAAGAGCATAGGGAAGATAGGTTGTAACCAAATTTTATAGTTTTTCGGTAAGTAATCATTGCCTATGTTCACTCTCTAAGTCTCTCTTGAGATTCTAATAATCTCTTCTTTCAACTACTTAAAGAGGAACCTCTTTACAATAATATTTAATCAACAAAGAAGAATCCTTAACATAAAATAAAAAAATTGATATTTAACAACTCGTATAAACTTTTGCTTCTCATTCTGATGTTGAAGGGCTCTCAATCAATTCATAATTAATAAATTAATGCTTATAAATGCTTAAAAACTCTTGTAAATGTGATATTGTTACCCTTTAATGTCATTAAGATGTCTAATAATCAAAATTTCAAGCATTTATACCCATACTAGCTCCAAAATATTTTTAGACATAAAATTTAGTTGTTATAACGACTAGAAATAGTGAAATTGGTCGAGTAATTTGACATATTAGTCTGATTTCACCATTACTAGCCAAGTTTGTATATGACATTGGTCGGTACATGGGTCCAGTAATCTGACATATTAGTCGACTAATATGCCATATTATTTGACTAATGTATCGACCAACGTCATATATAAACTCGGCTAGTAATAGTGGAATCAGTTAACTTATCTGACATATTAGTAAACCAATATGCCATATTATTCGACCAATGTATCGACCAATGTCATATACAAGCTCACTATACATATTTTTTCAAAGTTTCTAATATATTGGTCAACTATGCTTAGATATTGGCTGACTAATGTCTCCAAAAATAACACATTTATTAACCACACCTATACACCGGTCAACCATTATGTTTGAAAATAGGTTTTCAAAGACTTTCCGAATTCTTTAAAAGTTTTATTTAAACAGAAATTTGATCCAAAAACACTTCAAAAGTTTCCTATAAAGTATTTTAAAGATTAAAGGGGATTTTATTTAAAATTAAAACCTTGATTCCTTTTGAAAAATGAAAAGAATTATGCATTAAGTTTAAAACATAATATTCTTATGCATGATGATCCATAAGCATTAAAATAATCAAGCAGGAGATACAAAAAAAAATTACAAGTAAATTTGTAAACTTATTATGCTTTGATCTTTCTTAATCTTGATCTTCCTTTTAACTTTTACATTTAGTGTACACAGATTATTTCTTGAATTCATTTCATATTGCTTTCTTTTAAGACATCAAAGAACAAATCATCGGTAGTAACTATTTTTTTTTATCATCAAAACATAGATTGTAACCTCCTTTAGTTTAGCAATCTCTCCCTTTTTAATGATGGCAAAACATGTTATAATATTAGAAAGACAACAATGATATTAGTTATTTAAACATATACAATCTCTAAATATCAAATCAACATAAGCATTTGTCTAGTGTAATGAAATTTACCAGTAAAATCAAACATTAAATATAAACATAAAGTGAAAGTACATCCAAATAGGGATCTACTAGCTTCTCCTAGATACAATAACTCCTCTTAAACACATCTAATTTACAAATACTCTTTAAATTTTTTGTAAGGATAAAAAAGGAAATTAAATATCCAGGAGAGGAAACTAAGAATTAATCACTATGGATAGGTTCTGATGTGATCTCGGACAAGCAATAGGTCATCAATGATATCTTAAAAGAATTGAAATTCACCTTGAGTTATGGTAACTTGAGCCTTAAGTTCATCAAAGCAAGAGTCTATAATAGATTTAGAACATGGTCTAGAGGAGGAGCCTTATCATTTGCAAATAAATTAACAACGTGACTCAAAAGAAGTTCATGATGCCATATGAAAGTGCCTCATCATTAGAGTGTTGTACTATTATCACTGATGGGATCTAGTCATGTAATTGTTACTAACTAGTACCTGATATGATGAAGAGTAGTATAATCAAATAAAAGTCTAAATTAACTTCATCATTAATATGTGGAATGTTAAAGTGCTAAAATATGAGGGTAAAGATGAGGTCATAGGGATGTGTTGATTCTTTTCCTTAGTATTATTGAAATTTAACATAATTTTCATAATAAAATGACCAAGATGAACACTCTCATCCATCATAAGGGTGGAAAGAAACCAAATATCACTGTGATATAGAAAGGTAAAGTGGCTACTAGAAGAAATAAAGTTATATCGAACGAAAAGATGATGGAAATGAGAATGGCTTCAAAGTCATGAACATCTCTAGGTTTTCTAATAGCTAATGCACTAATACCTAACTCAAAGATGGTTTTGACTCTATAAAACATAAAGTAAGGTAAAAGTTAATATTTGCTCTTATTGAATTTGTTACTGGATAGTTGAGAGGCGCTGGTGGTGATGATTAACAACTCAGCTCTTGAAGGTGTGCTTCCTTTGGTTGTATCGAAGAGAGTATGTTCAATGAAGAAATCATAAGAAAGGAGACAGGAGTTCACAAATTACAAGATTTCAAGACAAAAAGTAGGGGAAGGATCAAGAGCAGGGGTTCTAAAAGACGTAACAAGTCTAAGAACCAATCAAAGTCCAAAGGTGAAAAAGATGTTAAGATATGTCACTATTGCGATAAGTCAGGGCGCATTAAGAGGTTATGCTATAAGTGGAAGAGGGATCAAAAAAAGCAAGGCCATCAAAATGATGGAGATGATAAGAATACAACTATAATAACTTTAAGCATAAATGATGAGATGTTCCTAGTTTGTGCAACAAGTGAATGCTTCCATGTTAGTAATTTGGGTTCTTAGTTGCTGATTGATAGGGAGTTTCTTATCATTGTGTTCTAAAGGTGGAGTACCATTTTAAACAACAAGAGAGGACATTTTGGGAGAGTAAAGATGGGAAATCAAAGTTTTGCCAATATTGTTGGTATGGGTGATATATGAGTTTAGATAAACATCAGATACTTACTTACTTTGAGAGATGTACGACACATCTTTGATCTAGGGATAAATCTATTATCAGCCAATGTGTTGGATCAAAAACTATTTTAGCACACTTTCGGAGATAAGAGGTGGAAACTACCTAAAAAAGCAATGATTGTTGCTCAACGAGAGTTATGCAGCTTATTGTACAAGACACACTTAAAATGTGTGGTGGTGGAGAAGTATACATAGTTGAAGAGGAAACTTCTTTAAATTTGTGGCATCGACGATTAGGACATATAAATGAGAAGGGATTAAAGTTGCCAGCTAGCAAATCCTTTATCCTAGTTAAGTACCCACGACTGCTTAATCCATATGATCATTGTTTGACTGGAAAGTAGCATAGAGTCTCTTTCAAAAGAAGATCTACAAGAAAGTCAGAGATATTGGAGTTAGTGCATTCAGATGCCTGTGGCCTGATTAAGGAGGAGTGACTAGGAGGTAACAAGTTATTACACTTATTGTTGATGTTTCGAGGAAAACTAGAATAAAGTATTTAAAACTTTCCAGAAGTTTCATGTCAAGGTAGAAACAGAAGCTAAAAGGAAGTTGAAGTGCCTACAAATAGATAATGTAGGGGAGTATTCCAATGTGTTTGAAGATTACTGTACATTGAATGACATTAGACATTAAAAGCCAGAACTAAGGACTCCATAGCATAACGGTGGTGTTGAGAGGATTAACAAAATAATTGTGGAGAAGATTCGTTGCATATTTAGAATCCATTAGATTTTAAGATTTTTAAGAGAGAGTGGACTGGTAAAGATCCCACATATTATCATCTGAGAGTTTTTAGTTGCAAGGTATTTGGACATGTACCCAAAGATTAGAGAATGAAGCTTGACTCAAAGGCGATACCTTACATCTTTGTTAGATATAGTAGCAATCAGTTTGGCTTTGGCCTCTTTAACCCAGAGAAGGAAAAATTAGTTAGGAGTAGGGTTGTGGTATTCCAAGAGCAAAAGAGAGTTGCTGATCTTCCGAGAGGAGATAAGTCATCACACAACAGCTCACCATATGTCATTGTTAATGCTTCACCAATTTCTTCTACTATTGAGCAGTCTACAGTTGAAGGAGATGAAGTATGCGATCGAACACATGTTAATGATGATAAAATATGGCCTGATATTGATAAGCTATGTGAACCACATTTGAATAATGTTGAAGATGAAGTTATTGAAGATAACGAGCAGGGAGAGCGACTGGATTCAAAGTTGCTGATATACAGCATTGAAAGTCGACATAGGAGAAAAGGTCTTTTACAAGGAATTCAAGTTTAGAATACCTGCTGGTTACTGTTGAGAGAGATCCTGAGAATATGCAAAAGGTTGTATCTTGTGAAGACAAAGATCTTTGGCTCACATCTATGAAGGAAGAGATGAATTCTCTAAAGAAGAATGATACATGTGAGCTTACAAAGCTTCCAAAAGGAAAAAAGCTACTGAAGAATAAGTGGGTGTTCAAGATAAAGAAAAATGGTGATAAGCTGGTAAAGCACAAGGCAAGGCTAGTAATGAAAGGTTTCAGTCAAAAGAACGGTATAAATTTTGATAAAATCTTCTCACCAGCAGTCAAGATGGCCTCAATTTGAACAATTTTAGGTTTGACTGCCTTTTAGATCTTGAACACAAACAATTAGATATTAAAACAACTTTCTTGTATGGAGATTCGAAAAAAGACGTATACTTAGAGTGACCAGAAGGTTTCAAAGTCAAAGGTAAGGAAAATATGGTCTGTAAGTTGAAGAAACTATATGGGTTAAAATAAGCTCCAATGCAGTGGTATTGAATGACGAATCATGATTACAAACAAGCTTATGCTGACCTTTTATGTATTTCAAGAAGTTTACGAGTGAGAACTTCATCATTCTTCTTCTATATATTGATGATATACTGCTTGTACGTCAAGACATTGGAAGAATCCAAAAGATGAAGGAGGATTTGTCTAAATCTTTTGATATGAAAGCATATTTTAGGCATGGAGATAACTCAAGACAAGAAGAGTAGGATATCGTGGTTGTCTACTAATATATTGAATGGTTGCTAGAAAGATTCAATATGAAGCATGTCAAGCTAGTTAACATGCCACTAGCACTTCACTTCAAGCTGAGTAAGCATGTATGTCCCTCAGCATAAAAGGAGAATGATGATATGCCCTTTGTTCCATACTCATCTATAGTAGAGTTTTTGATGTATGTAACGGTGTACGTAAGGCCAAATATTGCATAGGTTATTGGGATAGTGAGCAAATTCTTGTCAAATTCAGGGAAGGTTTACTGAAAAGCAGTAAAATAGATTTTGAGATACATGATAGGTACGTCAAAGTGAAGTTTGTGTTTTAGTGACGGTGAACTAACTCTAGAAGATTTTACGAATGCAAATATGCTGAGATCTTGATTGGAAGAAAATCCACTTCAGGTTTTTTGTTCAAGTTTGCAGAGGGATCTATCTTATGACAATCTAAGCTACAAAAGTGTGCAGCTTTATCTATGACTAAAGCAGAGTATGTAACTGTAGTGGAAGCTTGTAAGGAGAAGCTCTAGCTTAAAAGATTCCTTCAAGAGTTGGATGTGAAGCAAGAAGACTATGTAGCATTTTGTGATAGTTAAGCTGCTATTGACTTGAGAAAAAATACTATATATCATTCTCGCACAAAGCATATAGATTTCAGATATCATTGATTGAGGTCTTTGATTGAGAAGCAACAATTGATGTTAAAGAATATTCATACAAACATGAATGATGCTGATATGTTGACTAAAGTTGTTCCTGGAAAGAGACATGAACTATGTAGCAAGCTTGTTGGGATGTCTCTCAAGTAGATGTTAGATCATAATGTGTCTTCCCCATAATTAGGGTAGAGAGGGAGATTGTTGTGTGTCTAGTCCTATTTTGAGACTTTCAGTGATCGTAGACGTTTTTATGGTTCGTGGGAAAGACAAACAAGTGAAGACAAAATGGATGAAGCTTTTTTGGGGAGAGACATAGTCGTGTAGGGTGCTACATGCCCATGTCCTTAACTTACACAGTCGTGCATATCAACCGTGTAAGCACACACTCCCATATAAAGTGAAATATGCTCGTGTCTTCACTTATATGACAAATGGGTCAACCGTGTAAGTTTTTGGAACCGTGTGAAGAACAATGTGAAAAGTGAAGACATCCATGGTCATGTACACACTTGTGTTCATAACATACACTTCCATGTTTGACGAGCGTGTATCTCTTTGTGACCATGTACCTCTACAAGTAAGGCAGTGTTAAAGAGACATGGTTACTTACACGGCTATGTATATGACCTTGTACGGTGCAAAAAAAAAACCTATTTTGTGATATAAAAGAGAAAAATACGCAGGTTTTGCATGATAGTGCAATCATAATGTCCAAAAGTGAGGAAAAACAGAAAGAAGACAAGTAATGTTGTATTTTCATTTTTGAAAAATGGAAATTTTTTTAACTCTAAAGATGTTACAAGAATATACAAAAGAATTTCATTTACAATGGCAAGAATTAGATAAAAAGAAACAAGTGCAACTCAGTCAATACACATGTAACCAATACATTTCCATCTAAAGACTTACAACAATATCAATCTAAAACTATATTCCATCTTCTTTTCAACGATGCATTCATTTTCTCTAAGTCATGAGTTTGTGAAAGTTCCCTAATCCAACAACAAACAAAATGAGCTAACTCATATTTATCTAAAGTAGTGTTGTATTCTCATCATTTTTGAATTGTTTTTTAGATTTGTTTGAGAGTTTGTCGATTGTAAAATCAACTCTGGCGTCAATCCTAAAATTCTGTGAGACTACTTGTTATTATGAAGTGAGATATCAAACTTTGTAAATCCCTTTTTCAATTTAGTAGATTTACTTGTCGGTTTAACTTGTGATTTTTCTCTCTACATTATAGAATTTTCTACGTAAATCTTGATATTTATTTCATTATTAACTTTTTTATTCTCATACTGATTTGTTGGTATAAGTTGACTTGATAGTTGGTTAATCTTTTAGCGAATTGTGTTACATCAATAATATAAATGTATTTGATTAATATCTTTTGGTTGTCTTATGATTTGTCGGAAATAATCTCTCTAACAGATAAGGATAAAGCTGCATATTAATTGAGTGAACTAGACTTCAATTTTGACTTGACTATATATTGCTTTCTAGTTAGGAGTATAATATTAACTGATTGTTATTTTACTTATCTTCGTGTAAAAATTAGAAAAGAGTTACGCACACCCATTACCAAAGTAAAATGACTATTCCTGTATATATAATAACGTCGGTGCAGTCTCAAAGGAATGATCCACAAAAAGAAGGAAAAGACTTCCCATCTGATATCTCGAATTTCGATTGAAGTCAGAATGAGGATTTCTCAACCTGTCTAAATGATAGGATGTAAGTAGCAATATATACAGACGTGCTCAAAACAGAGACAAGTCATGAGCATTCTGCAATGCTGCATTTGAATCTGGACACCCCTTGTCGTTAAAGCCATTAAGCAGAAAATTTACCTTATGGAGATGGAGAAGCCATAAACCAGGATCACCTTTTGAGACTTAAACTGGAATACCGAATTAAACGCACTTGTTCAGATAAAACAGACAATCCTATCGGACATAAGAACATTAGGTTGTAACTTGTAAAGTAGGATGGATTCTTTGATTAAGAAAGCAAGTGCCTTAAGATATGATTTTTAAGAAGGCATTGCAGGCAAGTGGGTATAACTGTGTCTTTCATGTTGACGGATAAGATAAAAATACTTGATGATATAACAAACTTAGTAACATGTACAAATTCAGCCATTAAAAAGATACAATAAAACATCCGACCTTAACAATTCAGTAGACTAGTAACACAAGTTACCCAAAGTCAATACACATTACAGTCACATGTTACTCGAAGTCAATCCATATTTCAGTAGACGTCTGAAGTTACTAATCATCCGTATCTTCCGGCAAGTCTCGCGCTTCTTCCCCTCTACCGAGGAAAAGATCACGTGGCGCAACCATGGAACAAAAACTGATAACTTTATGGAACTTATTAACAGGAGAAGGCAATTGAGGCACTCTCCTCCACCTACACTTAGCAGCAGACACACTTGTAATCTCACAAACACAAGCAGGGTACTTCTGATGATACTCCTCATTAAACACATAAATAAGATTCCCCATACCCACACACTTCAAGCTCGCAAATTTATCACCCTCCTCGCTATCAACCAAACCCAAAAGCAAATCCTGAGGCATACTACCAATCTGTGCAAACTCCATATTCTTCTCATCAATCCTCCACAAATTAAACGATGGCCCACGAGCTTCATTACACAGACCCGCCAACACAAGCATGTCATTACAAGCGATCAGGAAGGCAAACACAACATCAGGAGGGTGCAAGGTCATGACACGGCTCCAAACAAGGCTATCCAAATCAAAACATGAAACAAAAAAGGAATAAATCCCAAAGACAAAAAATTTCCGACCCACCAAAGCTGATGACAATGTCTGAGACGAATTGCCCAACCGGAAATCCGGAGGAAGAGGAGGACACAATTCCCAAGAGTCTAGACAAGGATTATAAATCTCCACAGCCAACCGATCTTCAATATCGACCAAGCCCCCGATGAATCGAACGCCAGCGACGACGATGAAGGAGGGCTTGGCCGACGGCTCATGGAAGAAAACGGCGAGGAGAGGGCTGATACGAGAGAAACGGAGAGGGGAGGTGAAAGTCCAGAGGGGTTTCAGAAGAGGGGAGAAAGAGAAGGAAGGTGCGGTGGAGAAGAGGAGGCTATTGGAGCCGATGACGTCGTGGGAATGGAGAGGGAAGGAGGGGAGGCGGAGCCAGCAGTCGGAGGAGGGGTCGAAGGCGAAGGACTGATTGTTTCTGGACGAGGTGTTGTGAAGGCCGTAGAGGAAGAACCATGGGTGATTGTTGTGGTGGTAGGAGGTGGGGAAGGATGGGGAGGTGGGCACGGAGGTCGGGAGGGAAGAGGGGAAAGAGGAAGTTGGGGTCTGGAGGGACAATAGGGAGAGTGATCGCATGGGGAGGAGGAAAGAGGATGAAGGTAAAGAGGGTTCTAATGGGGAGGTGGGTTGAGGTTTGAAGGCGAAGGAAGAGGAGGATGGGAAAGTGCATCGAGTCTACATGGTTAATTAATTGGTGATATTGGAAAATAACGAATGGACTGTCGTATCTACGTACACACTTATACGAAGCGCACATAGGCCCACACAAGTACACATGAGTATACACCCGAGACTAGGAGCACAGAAGTACTCACCCAACCCAAAACATTTGAAGAGAGTCTGAGAGAACACACGAAACCAGCACCCAATCCTTGCTGGATCCAGTTCATACGCATACACATACACGTGTCCTGTCCTATCCAGTCCAGTCCAGGATCATTCGTTCTATACACCCCCCC